>CM061532.1:233795896-234243407 GCA_030545055.2 Neoaliturus tenellus
AATGCTACTTTTAAGAAAATTAAAAGCCGATCGTGATATTGTTATTCCATTTAGAAGTTGGGAATTTCATGAGCATCCCAGTTTACCTACTACGGATCGACACACTTGGACTGTTAAAACATCGAATTATGTAGAACGAGCCAGGTATATTATATTTGGTTTACAAACAGGTAGAAGAGACGCCATTACTAAACATGCAGGACAATTTGATCATTGTGACTTGAAAAATATTAAAGTTTATTTAAATTCACAATTCTTTCCATACGACAATTTAAATGTGTCATTCACTAAGAAGAAATACAGTATATTGTACGATATGTACGCGAGATTCCAAAGTTCATATTACGGTAAAACAAATACACCTTTATTACCACCTGACAAATATTTCGATGCCTACCCAATAGTTGTAATCGATTGTTCTAAACAAAATGAATCAGTAAAGTCTTCAAGTGTGGATATAAAAATAGAAATGGAATTCAACGATGCTATACCGGCTAATACAACTGCATACTGTTTAATTCTACATGATAAAATCGTAACATACACACCTTTAACCGGAATTGTTAAAAATGTATTGTAAGAACCGGTTTTGTTTCATTCCGCGAGTATAAAAGCAGAGCGTACAGACCGCTCCTCATCAGTTTGTTGCCTACTGTTGTATGGGTAGCATCGTATTCAATATGGCTTCTCCTAGTGGTACACCTGAAAATGTGGTAGATATTGAGAAGGAGATATCTGAGTTTTTAGATCCTCAAGGTCACCAGGAAGGAGGTGAACAAAACGTTTGCGGACAACTTCACGCCAGTAATAATGTTGAAGAAAAAGGTAAAAGAAGAAAGACTATACAAAAGAGAAAAAGGGATATTGAAGATAATATTTCTCCAAACATATTGAGTGAGGTATTTTTGCGAATATTTTACCCAATCTCTTCCAGTTTGGATAAAAGTGTTTTAATCGGTGTTATGAAATCTACAGATTATTCCCCTACTGTAATTTTAACTCATGGACCCAAAATGATTTTGTTTACGGACAGTGCTTGGGAATCGTTTATGAAACATTTGCATCTGCTAGAATGCTATTTAAGTAGTAACATGTTTGGAAGAAAGACAATGGTAGGACTTTTGGATTCAAATGTGGAAATTGATATCATTAAACAACGTGGTGATCATCAGCTACGGTTTAGAGACACAACAAGACATGATAACAAAATTCAACTTAATCGAGAGGAGTTTTTCATTTTAACTTGTGCTACTGAACCTATAACAAGATACTTGAGACAACTGGTGTTTTCAAGTTCGATTATTAAAGATTATCTGGAAGACACATTGGACAAACAACCGGACGCACCTATATTATACGGACCTGTGGATACTTCTATATTTAATAGAGTTCCTCATGAAGTACAGATGTGGAGACAATTGGAAAAGTACGCTCAACTACATAAGAAATCAGTAAAACAGGAAGAAGAGGAAGATGGAGGAGAAGAATCAAGTGTTAGTGATGAAAATGAAAATAAGGAAAATATAAAGATGGAAACTTAAATGACAATGGTTAGTTTTTAAAACAATAACCAACATTTTGTGGGGTTAGGCCTATTGGGGACGGTGCCCACGTTAAATATACACCAACGCGCCAACAACTGTACGGCCTGGTATAAAAGTAGTACCTACCGTGGTGTGGAAATCAGTTGACCTCCTGACTTCGTAATGAGCAGACGTGTGACCTTCAAAATGGACAAGGGAGAAGAACAACAAGTAAAGTCCAAGCCTGGTATTATTGAGTTTCAAGCGTTTCGTGGTAATGATGATAGATTCATTATAAAAGAACTTGTGTTTTTGGACATGAATACAAGTGTTCCTTATTCGTTTTTATTTAAACCACCATGTTCTTATTCGTCTTTAACTAGTAAAGCCGCTACTACCAACAGATGGATTTCAAAACACTTCCATCATATCGATTGGTATGATGGTTTTACAAGTTACACGGACTTGTATCACATTATGCATCACTTTTCAGACAAGTTTACCAATATTTACACAAAGGGGCTGGAAAAGAAAAGATGGATCGAAGGATTTACTCATGTTCCGGTTAATGATGTGGAATTGGATAAGAATTATCAATACATGCTGGAAACCATATGTATTTGTACAAAAAGCCCAGAACATGATAAAGATAGACATTGCGCTTTGAAAAATGCCTATAAACTCGCCTCTTACCTTCAAAGTGGGGAATTGGGGAGTGGTGGGGGTAACGGAGAGTATATAAGTGGGGAGCAGACAGGGACCTGGCATGAGTATTACTCGAGATTCCGAGACGACAACATCTCCGAGCAAGAAGACGATCTGTAACCTGACCATGGCATCTCACCAGTTCCTTCAGACTTTGGTCGAGCAGTTCAATGCTCACTCCAAGTCAACAATATTACCTGTAAAGAAGTGCTCGGAACTAAAAGACGAGAAGCACTACATAATCCATGCTATGAAGAAGATGGAGACTACAGTTGGGGAGGCCATCTGCTGCAGTCTCAGCGAGGCACCGTTTACTCCGGGGGATGAACCAAAGTTCCAGGTGTACCTGCCCAAGAGATTCGTCCATCTTCTACAAAACGAGGATCTTCGCTCTATTCAACCCGGGTGTCTATACCTGGTGTCCCACGGCTGCACGGGTAGCAATTCTACAGAGTTGACCATCCACATCGCTGACAAGCAGCAGTGTTAGATTTAAGTTTTAATGTTGTACATATGTTGTTGTAATGTTTTATAAATAAACGAATCATAAAAGACAAAAAAAATAAAAAAAAAACAAAAAATGCAACATATCAATATGTGACAGACTTCACGTATTGATATGTTGCATTTTTTTTTTAAACTTCGCGGGTGACCTTGACCTTTGACCTTTGCATTTCACAATTACCCCCACTACTGTAATTACCCCCACTACCGCACTAGGATTCAAACCTGCTTGGATGCGAAAAACGGTCAGTCTGTTGCCAACTAGCAAACGATGAGCACCTTGTACGAGCTTTGCTTACAACGAGTTATAACTGACGCATCTTTATTCCAGACGGCTTTACGAGATAATATCCCTATAACAGTAAAGCAGGATATCGAGGAGTACAAGAAAGATAATAGAGGGTATTCGGGATACTCCTGGTATAGGTTCCAAGACGGGGAAAAGTTTTGTAGGCCTTGTGGCAATGCTGCCGTCAGAGACCTTCGACGGTTCGTACAGGAAGGTGGTAGAAAACAGTTTGGATTTCTAGCACCAATGTTTAGATTTGAAAACTACAAGGACACCTGTGCTATTTGTTCCATCCCTTTGTATCAATGGAAAAAGTTTAGAAGTGTTTAATTGCATCTTCCATACCCCCACCACCATCACCCCCACCACTTTTCCATGTACCTCCAAACGCTGTGCCTCGGCTTCATTTCTACTCCAGCAGCCAACCTAGCAACATCAGGATGTCTCTCAACGTCAGTTGCGCAAGTTACGAGGAGGTGAGCATCAAGACTCAGCAGGAGCTAAACGACTTATACAAGGAGTTGCAGCTGATGGTGGCACGAGGCTACCGTATAAATGTGCAAGTTTACGCTTGCAATATACGGAACACCCGGCAGTCAAAGGAAGAGCCTGGACACTCCTCGACGGCTTCCTCACCAGCGTCCATGAAGACCGAGCCAGACAACTTGGACTACTTCAGCTGACTAGCAGTTGTATTTCTTGTCCTAACCATTGTTGAATATGTATATTTTTTCATTATATTAAAGAAGTAAAAGAGCAAAAACACCTATCTTGTTACTGACATATAAGCTCAGTAACAAGATAGGTTTTTTTAAAACACAATTTGGATGACCTTGAAACTTCCCCCTCCACTGCTTTGTTACCCCCACCACTTGACTATTGGTGTACATGGCACATCACAATTGGAAACCTCATTCCATCTTCAACAGCCACACCGACAACATCAACAATGGCAAACCTACCAACAGATGAAAGATGTCCTCACGCATGTTGTGACTTCGTCCACGAGTTGGAGAAGAGGATGCAGGAGAGGGCGATAAGAAGAAAACAGATCCACTCAGAAAATATCATGATAGTCAACGGCTATCTTTTATTGTTCGGCCTTATTATGGTTGTACTTTTCATACTGTACGGCATAGTCACATGTGTCGGCAAGGTTGCAGAAGAAAACGCTCGCCACCATCAATTGGAAAGTTTCAATGTTACTTTGTAAGTTTTCCTTTTTTTAAAACTCCGTTTGGATGACCTTGAAAATTCCCCCACTACTCCACCACACCCCCCACCACTTCACCATGTTCCTGCATGAGCATCACATCAACCGTCATTCCTTGTCCGACAAGCAACCATGGCAGACAACAACACCATCAGCCAAGCTGACTCCACTACTGATGTCGGTACAAGTACGGGTTGGACACTGTCGATCGATAGTGTACACTATTTGGAGTCAATTTGCGAACGTATGAAGGAAATACTGCGGGACAACCCTGGGATCATAATACAAATGAATTTAAATTATGATTGGTCCCAAGTTAGAATGCAAGGGGACGACAACAACGGTCAACAATCTCCACAATATTCGCCCATGTCCCCGATCTATCCTTACGGCGAGTCTGACGTCGATGAAGATGAGGCTGATGAAGATGCAGGGGACAACGAGGCTGAAGAGGAGTAAGCTTCATTCCTTTTTTAAAACCTAAATTGGATGACCTTGAGAATTCCCCCTCCACTATTTCCTTTTTTTTAAAACCCAAATTAAATAACCTTGAAAATACCCCCTCCACGTACTTTTGGTTTACCCCCTCTACTTTTCAATACTGTTACCACAGTCTGTAGCTCACATCATTCCTTGCTTAGCTATCATGGCGGACAGCACTCTTTCTCGAGTTGACTCCACTACGGATGAAGAATGGCCATTTTCCTGGAATGTTCATCTGCAAGACTCGGCAGAAGTGGATATGTTGCATGAGAAATTGGTGTATGTATTAAACGAAAGCCCCAACATTGAATGTAGAATGACTATGGATTTCGATGCGACAGGGGTCCACACTCAACCTTCCACTTCCAGCCAGCCTGAACCTCAGCTACAGCCAAAGAACTTTACACATCTTTACACTCCAATACGGCCGGAGGATGTGGTTATCAGCGAGGCAGACTCTACTACAAGTTATATTGAACCAACGAATTGGAAGCTTGTTGTTGACACCTTACACAAGGTCGACTTAGTATGTGACAAATTAAAGGAATTGATGATGCAAGATCCTGGTCTTCGTTTTAAAATTGATTTGTTTTTCATCTGGAGAGCACCTGCACGGGGCTCTTCGTCTGACAGCTCTCTAAGTACAACGGATGAGGAGGAGGAGGACGATTAGTTATCTTTTTTAAAACTCCGTTTGGATGGCCTTGACCTTTCCCCCTCCACTGAGTTTATTTAAGGTGCACTCTCAATGAGTGCAGCATCATTTCATCGCGCACCTTCACCACAGCAACATGGAGAGTCAACTCAACTACTGTTGCGAACGGAAATGTTTTTCATGGCCGAATGACATTGATGTTGCGGATGGTTTGGCGTGTAGAAAATGTGAAGCTTTTGGTCAATGCATGTGTAAGTGCAAGTCTTGGAAGAAGCCGAAACCGGAGTTGAAGACATTCCATGTGTACCAGATGAGAGGGCATAAGTACACTTGTTGCCCTGAACGTTGCATTGAATTCACATTAAAACAGCTAACTGGCTGCAAATTGTGCAACAATCATTTTGCAGGTTTTTGCAAACATTATTTAGGAGCCTGTCAGTACAGATCAACTTGGCATACAGAAGCACTCACTATCAATGAAATCGCTATAGATACACAAGAGTAGTCTTTCTACTCTTTTCTTTTTTTAAAACTCCATTTGGATGACCTTGACCTTTCCCCCTCCACTCACCTTAGTTTATATAAACCCCATTCCCACTGACCACAGCATCACTTCATCGTGCTCCCTCGTCAAAGCAACATCAACTATGGAAAGTAAGCGCATCTCATGTTGCGAGCATAGGTGTTTGGAGATACAAGGCGTCACATATTGTGCAAAGAAGCGTTGGGAGGAAGAGACGGGGACAACCTATTGCTGTGAGGATAAGTGTTTCCTCTTACCAAAGTGGCAAGTGGATGGGCTGGCCTGCCGGCAATGTGAATGCTTCGGATGTTGCAGGTGTAGATGCAAGAACCAACAGCTGCCACCGCCGGTACTACAAACTTTCAAAATCTACAAATCCAAATACTTTTATACTTGTTGTCCGCAGCGGTGTATTAAATTTCACTTCTCCAATCTTACCAATTGTCGGAAGTGCTACGGACAACCTGATGGGTGGTGCACCTGTTTTCTGGACTCCTGCCGCTACAGATCGGATTGGTTTACAGATCCATTAGAGATTGATGAGGTCGCCCAGGAAGCACAAGAGTAGTCTTTCTACTCTTCAACTTTTTTAAAACTCCATTTGGATGACCTTGAGATTTCCCCCTCCACTTCCCCATATACCTAGAGTACACAGATCCTGGCAGTCAGTAACTCGGTGGCTGTCGTGGGGTGCGCATCGGTGTCGGCGCTCCGTTGTTAGGTTTTCAAGGTCACAGTAATATCAAATTGTTGGTGTTGTGCTGGTTCAAGGTCACCTGAGGGATAACCGATTCCCCATTTAGGCAGGGTCATGTCAGAAACTCGAGTTTAACTTGGCACTTTTGCCGTTTCTCGTCGAAAATTCGCTCCAAGTGGTCAAGGTCACGGGGACTCTGACTGAAACTCGGAGCGTAGTGCGAGAAACGGCAAAAGTGCCAAAAAATTTTAAGTTTCGGCGTGACCTTGACCTCAGTGGCGTCGGTGACGTCATTTTGATGACGTAAGGGGTGATGACGTCATCAGCACGTCATTTCTGTGACGTCATGGGTGTGACGTCATAGAAATGACGTCATTAGTGATGACGTCATCGATGACGCAATCGATGACGTCATCGATGACGTCATCGGTGAGGTCATTGACCTCGATGACGTCATCCCTCAGGTGACCTTGAACTGAGCCAGCACCAACAATTTGACACTACTCATCAACATCCAAATAGGAATAATAACTGTTTAAAAGTTTTTAAGTCTGTGCTTTGTCCTTTTTCGACACAACATAATTACCGGACGGTGTAGAACCATCATTTAAAAACTCCTCCATTACAATTTTTTTTTATTATTTATAATAGACCTAATATTATTTCCCATATCAATAAACTACGAACGACAACAGTTAATTAACAGTTTATTTTGTATACAGTCAAACCAGGTTGGAACACGTTAAGAAACAAACAAACAAGTAAACACAACTCAAAAAACATTTTTATTAAAAAAACAAATCAGAACAAAATAATTTGCCTTTTTTAAACACAAACTGTATAATATTTAAAATGGTTAAGAGGGGATAAATGGTTAGAGCCTGTCATTTTAATAGATAGAGAGGTCATTTTCATTTTGAGGTCCCCAGAAGCCAAAAACACCGTTCGTTCATTTTCGAAAATATTAAATGTAAAACTTATGTCCAACGATCCCATGAGAAAGGAAAAAGCCTTTCCGGTCTACCGGGAATCAGTCTATTTATAGAATCAAGCACCTGAGTTGTCACAAAAGCCTCCCATTACAGATAGATAGCTATTACACTGCTTACAATGGACCTATTGTAGAAATCGACGTTATACGAATACATTATCTGCGTTAATTTTCGTTTGTGTCAGTCTTTAAAAGTGGTATTAGGATGGATTCAATATAACTAGTTACTAAATAATCTCCCTCTTAAGTGAATCGACCACTATGAGAGATGCATCAAATTCGGAACAGCAAAAATTCAGTACATCTTAAGGTGACAAATGTAATGACGGTTTACAGATAAAAAGAGAAGGTTTGCCTTGGCCAGGCGAAGCGGCGACGGCGCGGCGGCGCTGCGGTGGTAGGTCAAAGGTTGCAATGATAGGTAGCTCAAAGAATGATACTCGTACGAATTAAGTTAAGTTTGCTATGAGAATTACTAAGCTCTGATTGTGTTTTCAAAGCACGCCATCGGTATGCTCTGCACCTCTTGTTTAGAGTTCCCTACTTTTAGTCCTCGAGAGTTCAAATAATATATAAATTTCAAATAGATTTGAGTCTTCAAATGTTATTACATTAGTGACTATTTTTAAATCCCAATTTTAATAAAATATCCTTACCGATGGAATAATGGAAGAGGAATTTACCTTTTAAGACCCCAAGTTTAACGGGATTCACTACTCATGAAACAATTTTTTTTTTGTAAACTTTTTCTATGATTATTTGGCAGTTATGTAATAATGAGGATCAAAAATAAATAAAAAATGTTAGCGACGTGGGGGTGGAAAACAGCTGTCGCCCCGGCCGAGGTAGGTTGTGTACCGGGCGACAAAACGTGTCCATCGCCAAAAATAAAAAAGGTTATTAATGTCACAACGAAACTCAGCACCAGAGTGGGTTTTCAATGGGTACAGGCAGTATACCCTCGACAGCACCGTCTTACCCCTCAATCTTACCTACCCTTTGCTAACTCTCTTACCACCACTCTCAGGGTGGTTCAGTTCCGCCGATAGCATAGATATTCCTCGTACCAATGCTACCGTATTCTGAGGATACCGTATTTATTTCCTTCGATGGTCACACAGGTCTGGAGGTTCACTCCCCTTTTTTATATCACGCGCGGCGATTCGTTTTTTCTTCAGACCAATAAATTTCAGACCAATACATACTGTTTATTTACAATCCCTGTTAAACATGACCAAATAAAATTAACTTGTTTAGTTTTTGTCTAGTTCCTGGAGATACATTTGATGCGGCAGTTACTTTCTTAGCCAAATCATCGAGACGAATTTTCAAAAATATTAAACTTATAATCTTAATGAATTCTATACAATGAGGGTCAACCCCACATTCCTCGACTGATGGATCTTTAAAAAAACCCTTGACCCCAGTTAATTCTAATTGCAAGCAGGCAATTAACTGCCCCAGAACCATGCCTATCCATCCATAAAGGATGGATCCATGGATCTATAAAACGATGCATCCATCCTAAGGATGCCTTTAGATCCTAGTCATACTGGGCAATTAATGTTCTTGTTTACAAAATTCATAAATATTTGCGTTTGGTTACAATTGTTAACAATTGAGTCCAAAGCTTTGACAATGAGCAATAGGCCTACATTTTTATTTACTTTTAAGAGTAAACTCATTTACAAAGTCAACGTACCTTTCATTTTTACTATAACCTCTTAACAAAATTACATTTAAACAATGTAGACATGACAATCTCGATTGCAATTTCCTGCCAATAAATCTACATAATGTAATATAAAACATGTTATTTAAAATGTATTAAATAAATAACTATGTTGTTTAGTATAAAAATGAATGAACTCACCGTCAATGCAATCCAACAGTTTTATCCTTGTGGACAATTGTTTAGTTTCGCCCCTTTTAATATAGGGGCATCTTCAGCACGGTCTTGATTTTAAAACATTTGCGAACTAAAAGTTCTTGTCGAGATTAACACATAGATACATATACCACGAATATATCTATGTGTTAATCTCGACAAGAACTTTTAGTTCGCAAATGTTTGACCCTCAAGACCGTGCTGAAGATGCCCCTATATTAAAAGGGGCGAAACAATTGTACACAAGGATAAAACTGTTGGATTGCATTGACCGTGAGTTAATTCATTTATGATATCTGCAATTCCAGGTCGCCAAAACGTTATTATGTTGTTTAGAACTAAAATTATATACCATACAGCTCACCTGAAAAATGACAGGTCTTTGTTCTGTCCGTCAGCTCGGTAAGTTCAATTAAATGAACAAGATTTTACCACAGCTAAAAAACTATAACTAAAAACTATATAGCCATAACTAAAAACTGATCACAATCAGCAACTACATCCTCTCTTCACGGTGTCCAAAACACTGGGTTATTTATATTTTAAACAGACGATACGATTTATTTATAACACGGTATTGTGTCTGTTGTGGTTCGTGCTCTTGCTTCGAGCTCGCGGGTATCCAAGAATCAGTGCTCGCGCCGAATCCACTGGAATATAATATTATCGGCAGCGGAAACGGCTAATGTTAGAAAAGATTACTTGAGGTAAACATAATTATTTAGAATGTCGTCTACAACTTCTTCGCGGGCACTTTTTATCTGACCCAAAAATAAAATAAAAAAAACTTTGTCGCATACCACTTTTGTCATGTCACTAATTAATATGAAATAAAAGAGTTTTAGTTTAACTAATAATAAAAGTTAATAGCAGACCATTTTAAGTTTCAATACATACCATTAGATTCACGATTTCATAATAAAAATTTTAATATAAATTTAACCTTTTTATTTCCATTCAGAATGGCTTAAAAGTCAGGTTACATGAAGCGCTGTTTGGATGTTCTTCGCTCGGGTCCCAAGACATAGAATCCTTTTGCCACCCGTCGGACCCCAGACTTCCACGTTTTTTAGTTCACTTTTGCCTGGCAGGGCTCGGTCCGGTTCACTTCATTTGGACCAGTCGAGTTTGATTTTTTGGAGCGTCAAAACGCGTTTTCGCGCGTCTTCCCTGCAGATACGATGGATGGTGAGTGTTTAACGAAGTGTTTTGTAGGCCTGCACCGTGGCAAGCAAAGCATAAACATTACAAGCAGGGGAATTGTGGACAAGCTGTGGAATGAGGTGACAATGGCAGAATATATTGCTTAAATCTATACCGTACTTATTTTATACACTGAGGGTTATATTTTAATTGGAACTTCTTTACAGTTTTCACAGACTTTAAAGTTTCTAGGACAGACGTGGTGTGTATGTGTAAGCTTAGTTGTTTGGTAGTCCGGATTCGGAAATGTTTAACGACGATCGCGGAATTTGACATTATAAAATCTACACTTATTTAATACACTAAGGGTTTTTGTGTTGAGAACTCCTCCTACAATTTGCAACCAAAATTCAAGTTTTTGGTTACGTTGGATACGGCTTGATCTGTATTTGTTTCCGCCATAAACTAACGTGTGATACTTAAAATAAATGTTTTCTAAACGCATCAAACGGCGAGCCAACTTGCTCAACGCCATGTCGGACACTGATTACTGAAGTGAAAAGAGCAGAAGACGCTCCGTGCCGCGCCGCATTCTGTGTGTTCAAGTCGACGCTTGATGTCGCGCCGCGCCGCACCGTGCCGTGCCGCGCCGCGCCGCGTTCTGTGTGTTCATACCCATAGGCGTCATTTGGGGGTGGCAAGGGGGGGCAGTTGCCCCCCCCCATAATTTCGGTGATTTTTTATTTTTTTTTTATTGGAAATTAAAATGTTAGGTTATGTAAAATCGTGAAAATTTTGTATATAACAATTATAAACTTTTGAATCAGTCTTTAACAAAATGTCTCCTTTGAATTATTTACGTAAAAATCTTAAATTGACTCAACACCCCTTCCCAGAGTTAATTTAAAACTACAAATTAACTCTGCAATCGTCATCTTTAGCATGAAGTCACATCTCACGTCTGTCCTGCTACAGAAAGAGCGCCAATGTGTCAGGTAGCGCAGCTTAGAGGCAGACAGCAGTATCAGTTTAAAATTGCATGTTTATAAGTTTTGCAGTTTTTGAGGTGTGCTTGCTTAAAATCATCCATGTCCCCAATGATGGCGGCGAACGCATAAAGTTAATCGTATGACTTATCACTGTAGTGAGATTTGTTTTGAGTTAGTGAAAGTATTTCTGACCTATATATCAATAACAGAAAATTAAAAGTTCGCTGTAAACTTGTCTGATTACGTGTGTCAGGCCCGGTGTCGCGGCCGCGTGCGGAGTTGCGTTCACCGCGATCACGATCATCGGTGACATGGCTGAGTTTTTAAGGAAGAAGAACTCTAAAACCGTAAAACTTAGAAACGTGAAACTTTTACACAATGCTCAGTAAATACTTTTCTTTCAAATTATGTGTTTGTTGTTAAATATCCCAGTTAAAGATAACATAAAAAATAGCTGGCTTATGCATAACAGACAAGTATTCAAACAGCTAGGGAATACTTTGGATAGGCCCTGAAACCTGCCATTTAAATAGGATTTTGATGTTTGGATGAGCATACAACGACTCATACTTTAGGATAGCTGGCACCCCCAAAAATGTTGACCTAAATCCGCCCATGATACTAACCATGGACTTTTTGTCCATTATAAGGAAGTCTCCAAAGGTGCTTTGTCAAAAAATAATTTTTGATAGAGATAAAAAATGTGTTTTACCAATGTGTTTATGTAGGCCTATAGAGTTTTTTGGTCTGTGTATCCGACTGTAAATTTTTTGAGTGGTAAATACGAGTAATATGCAATAAAAATAACTAAAGAGTTATAAAATGATGTTTTTTGCATATTTATTTCAACAATTTAGCATCCATTAAATTTCTTAAGGTGTTTTACATCACAGTAACCACTAGCAGTTCCCAATAATGACCTTCTACCCTACATATAGAAACATGTTATATAATCAAATTTTACATGCATTAGGCTATTGGTTTCATGTTTTTTCATGGGTTTGTGAGATAATATTATAAGTTCACAGTTTATGGACAGCTTAGTTTCACAATTTAAACTTAATTAGCTTTTAATAGTTATTAGCGAAATTTAAGATGTTTTTTATGTATTTGTAGGAAGGGGGAGGGGGTATGACCTTATGAAAATCTTGCCCCCCCAATCAGAATGCTGAAATGACGCCTATGTCCCTTAGAGTACCTGAAGATCAATCCTTGCTCGGTAGTGTATCTCTTAGTTATATTGCATAAAAACTAAAAAATAACCTATACTACCTATTAATTTACTTCTTGTTAGGGTTTGACCAATCAGTATTTATGATTGAACTTCCTTGTGATAGAGTGTTGAAATTTGGTTTCATTATGGATTAGCCACTGGATCACGTACTTATAGCAAAAATAATGGTTTACGATACCTGCTTGTCTAGTGATCCGGAGGGGTTAGTTTTCACTACCACGGTTTCGGGTCTTTTTGACCCATTATCAAGTGTTTGCAGTTACAAGTTCACATTAATCCTTCATGGTGAAGTCGTCAATTTATTAAAATTAACTGGAAACACAACACACACGGACACGGTACATTTAGAACGAACAAACAACGAAAACCTGGCCAGTATTTAAAGCGGAAACGCACGTGTTTTCCGCTTTAAATACTGGCCAGGTTTTCGTTGTTTGTTCGTTCTAAATGTACCGTGTCCGTGTGTGTTGTGTTTCCAGTTAATTTTAATAAATTGACGACTTCACCATGAAGGATTAATGTGAACTTGTAACTGCAAACACTTGATAATGGGTCAAAAAGACCCGAAACCGTGGTAGTGAAAACTAACCCCTCCGGATCACTAGACAAGCAGGTATCGTAAACCATTATTTTTGCTGAAATTTGGTGTGTTTTTAAATCTAAATTAGGAATTTATGATTGTTCCTATGGTGATCTGTCTTGGGCATATATGCCTGAAACCCCCTTAAATACAATACATTCACAGATATTTGATCTAGACACATCATATTTACAACCTTCAGAAACGCAAAGAACAAATTAATGTAATGATTCAACTTTCCGGCCTTTTGCAACGTAAAGCTGCACTTAGTGGTTCTGATTTTGTAGTATTGAACAGAGAGGCTTATTGTCCACGTAGTGAATGATTTCGCGTGAATATTACTTACGGTATAAAAATTTTAATCTTTTCCATTTAACTTCCCATGGCAAAGCAGAATTTGATTAATCACAAAAAGTAGGAGAATATGAGAATTAAATCATCTTTTGTTAAAGTGGTTTATTTGATTTAAACTTTTGTTACAAGTTATCTTCATTTGTTATGAACATTTTTGTTATGAAATTGTTATCCATACCAAAGATAGAGAAACTTACATTTTGTTTTCATTTAGATATATTTTAGGATGTTTATCATTCTGCATTAAATTTAAAATCTTCTTTTATTATATTGTCATAATAAACTGGTAACGGTTTTTTTTATTGTTGTTGGAACACCAGGACAACTTAAAAATTGGTTAAAGCTAGTTGCGAAGTCGACTTTGGATTTAGCAAACGAAGTTGTCATAATATGTGTTAAGTCATTTGGCTGTAAACTATGACAATTTTCCTTCCCTCAATCCATTCATGTTCTGGACAGCAGGGGGTTGATGTCATCAGAAGGACATGGAAACCTCTTGCTGAGAAACATGAATGGACAGTCAGTTGGTTGGCCATTTAGAGGTCAGAGCGTTGTCCGCCTGTTTCAGCCCGAAAATGAGTTGCCACAGGAGCACGGGAGTTGGCCCTGACAACTCTTTCTTTGATTTTTCGTTGCCAAATACCTGAGTTAAAAATAAAAATTTTCTATCTTAGTTCTAGATAAAAAAGGAAACTTTTCTGAGGTAGAGGTGCAACTAACAGTAGTTTTCATCACTAGGAGCAAAAGTGAGTCTTTTGAAGCATCAAAAAGACACTTTTGCTCCGAGTGATGAACAATGTTTTTTTTTTTTTTATCATAATGCGAAATTAGACTTTTGATCTTTAAAAATATTAATTACAAAGTTGTATTTTCAAGGTTATATTTACAAAGTTAGTAATATGCAGTGTTTACATTTCTGTTATTTACAAACAATGCTCTTTATAACAATTTCAAAATTCTGCTCCTCAACATTAATAAATGATTAATAATAGACTTAGCAAACAGCTTACCTTTCAGTACTAGGACCTAAAAAATTCTCCACCTGATTTTTCAGTCCTAGGACGAAAAAGAAACAGTTTTGGTACGATAGAGAGCTAAAAAAAAAAAAAAAAAACAGGCTGATTTCGTGCAAAATGATAAATAGTATATTTCACCATTAGTCCGGAAAGTGACCCATTTCTGGGCGAGATAGTGTTTTACGCGCGAGGCGAAGCCGAGGGTGGAAAACACTATCGAGCCTGGAAATGGGCTTTCCGGACGAGTTGTGAACGATACTCTTCATCACGACGCAATTATTAATAAATGTGGAAGTTTTAAAGGAGGATTATTTTTGTAAATTCTTCGCCATTGGACAAAGGAAACAAAGCTGGAATTCAAAATTTAATTTGTTTTAAAACCCAGCTGATTGTTGCTGTACGGAAAAGTTTGTTTACCTTGGACAGTTTGGAAGTTTGGACAGTTTGGGAAATGACTACAGTAGTGGGGAATGGGGGCTTTTGGGCCAGTTCAAGGTCACCCGAGCGATGACGTCATCGATGACGTCATCGAGGTCAATGACCTCATTGATGACGTCATCGATTGCATCATCGATGACGTCATCACCAATGACGTCATTTCCTTGACGTCACACCCATGACGTCACAAAAATGACGTGCTGATGACGTCATCACCCCTTACGTCACCAAGATGACGTCATCGATGTCACAAAGGTCAAGGTCACGCTGAAACCTAAAATTTTTTGGCACTTTTGCTGTTTCTCGCACTACGCTCCGAGTTTCAGTCACAGTTACCATGACCTTGACGACTTGGAGCGAATTTGCGATGAGAAACAGCAAAAGTGCTGAGGAAACTTGAAGTTTGCAACGTGACTCTGCCTAAACCGTCATGTGACACCGCTCGGGTGACCTTGAACTGACCCAGAAGCCCCCATTCGACCATTACTGCAACCGCGATGCGCACCCTAAGACAGACACCGAGCGACTGACTGTCCGGCCCCGCGCACTCTAGGTATATGGGAAGTGGTGGGGGAAATTGTGATGACCTCGGGAAACTTGAAAATGTCAAGCCGGGTAGCACCGTTTCGGTGCTACCTCAAAGTTACATGCTAAAGTGTGATGACCTTGAGTAAAAACATAGAAATACTACAAGTTGATACCGTCCCAGAGTTAAAGTGTGGTGACATTGAGTCAAAACACTGAAATACTATAAGTTAAAATCATCCCAGAGTTAAAGTGTGGTAACCTTGAGTCAAAACACAGAAATACTACTACAAGCCGATCCCGCCCCCAAAGTTAAAGTGTGACGATCTTGAGTTAAAACACTGAAATGCTATAAGTCGAAATCATCCCAGAATTAAAGTGTGATGACCTTGAGTCAAAACACAGAAATAGTACAAGTCGATATCATCCCAGAGTTAAAGTGTACTGACCTAGATTCAAAACACAGAAATACTACAAGTTGATGTCGTTCCAAAGTAGAAGTGTGGCGACCTTGAACTACCCCAAATTGTCAGGAATTGGAGTAGCAACAGCGATGTGCACCCTTCGACGGACACCAAGCGACTGACTGTCTGGCTCTGCGCACTCTAGGTATATGGAAAGTGGTGGGGGAAATCTCAAGGTCATCCAAATTGGGTTTTAAAAAATAAGAAACTCTAAACTTCATGCTCCTCTTCTTCCCTTTCCACCTCATTTGTAGGATATATGGTTGACAACGGTAAATGTGACAAATACTCCGGTGATTGTTGACCTCCACTGTGATCTGATTCTTGATCGTCTTGCTGCATTATAACTTCAGACCAATCATAATCTAAAGTGACCTTGAGCTTTATTCCCGGGTTGTCGAGGAGAATAGACTTCATCCAATCGCAGATGGTTTCTAAATAATGCACGTCGTTGATTGTCAATTTCCAACTTGTAGTGGGTACATCTTCGGTGGAAGACATGTCATCGCAAGCAGGTGTGTCCGCCATGGTTGTTGGAGGAGGAATGATGCTTTTTGCAGCGAGCAATGCTGGTATAACAGAGTGGTGGGGGAAATTTCAAGGTCACCCAAATGGAGTTTTAAAAAAGGAAACTTTGTCTATTTACTTATAACATAACCACTTAAACTAAAAGGATTGGGATCAACAGTACGTTTAATCATCATATTCGGTATATTCTTCATGTTTCTCAGTTTTCACCTCCGCCCAAATAGTACCTCCACTCTTTAGCTCCTTTTCGGCTTCTTCTAGTTGCTGGGTAATCGCCATCTGACATTGAAGTTCAAAATCATCACGCGGCACAGATCCGCAAATATCCATTTGAGCCAACCAGAGCTGCCTAAGGTTCTTTTCCTTTTCCTCGACAGCTTCGACGGCTGCATGTAATTCCTTTTCTGTAATAGAGGAGTCCCACAATTGTTGATGATCGGTTTTGTTGACAACCTCATTTTTGGACTCCTTGTACAAATCGTTCAGCTCCTGCTGAGTCTTAATGGTTACCTCCTCGTAACTAGCACAACTTACATTGAGAGACATCTTGATGTTGTATGGTTGACCGTTGGAGTTGAAATGAAGCTGAGGTACAGCGCTTGGGGGTACTATAAAAAAGTGGGGGAAGTTTCAAGGTCATCCAAATTGTGTTTTAAAAAATCCTATCTTGTTACTGCAGAAGCTTTAAACATGAGGTCTACAGTGTCACTGAAGTTAAAAGCTTCTGCAGTAACAAGATAGGTGTTTTTTCTCTTTTACATCTTTAATATAATAAAGAAATAAACATATTCTACAATGGTAAGAAGAAGAAACCAACTGCTAGTCAGCTGAAATAATCCAAAGTCTGGCTCGCTTCAGTCTTCATGGACGCCGGTGATGAAGTCGCTGGAGAAGAGTAATGTTCAGACTCTTCTTTTGGGTGTCGGAGATTGCGTATATTGCAAGCGTAGACTTGCACATTTATACGGTAGCCTCGCGCCACCATCAGCTGCAACTCCTTGTATAAGTCGTTCAGCTCCTGCTGAGTCTTAATGGTTACCTCCTCGTAACTAGCACAACTTACATTGAGAGACATCTTGATGTTGTACTGTTGACCGTCGGAGTTGAAATGAAGCTGAGGCACAGCGCTTGGGGGTACTATGAAAAAGTGGTGGGGGTGTTTGCATTGAAGCATGTTTGACCTTTAGCTTGGTGGTAGGGGTAACTGTGAAATGCAAAGGTCAAAGGTCAAGGTCACCCGCGAAGTTTAAAAAAAAATGCAACATATCAATATGTGACAAACCTCACATATTGATATGTTGCATTTTTGTCTTTTGTATTTTTTTTTTTTGTCTTTTATGGTTTATTTATAAAACATTACAATAACATATGTACAACAGTAAAACTTAAATCTAACACTGCTGCTTGTCGACGATGTGGATGGTCAACTCGGTGGAATTGCTACCCGTGCAACCGTGGGAAACCAGGTAGAGACAGCCAGGTTGGATGGAGCGCAGATCCTCGTTCTGGAGGAGATGGACGAATCGTTTTGGCAGGTAGACTTGGAACTTGGGCTCATCCCCCGGAGTGAATGGTGCCTCGCTAAGACTGCAGCAGATGGCCTCTCCAACTGTAGTCTCCATCTTCTTCATGGCGTGGATAATGTAGTGCTTCTCATCTTTAAGTTCGGAACACTTCTTAACAGGTAGTATGGTAGATTTGGAGTGAGCATTGAACTGCTCAACCAAAGTTTGCAGGAACTGGTGAGATGCCATGGTTGAGTTAAAGAGTGTCTTCTTCTTCGTCTTCTTGCTGGGAGATGTTGTCGTCTCGGAATCTCGAGTAATACTCATGCCAGGTCCCAGTCTGCTCCTCACTTATATAACCCCCGTCACCCCCACCACTCCCCACTTCCCCACTTTGAAGGTAAGATGCGAGTTTATAGGCGTTTTTTAAAGCACAATGTCTATCTTTTTCATGTTCTGGACTTTTAGTACAAATACAAACATTTTCCATCGTATACTTGTAGTTTTTATCCAAGTCCACATCATTAACCGGAACATGAGTAAATTCTTCGATCCATCTCTTCTTTTCCAGTCCTTTTGTATAAATATTGGTAAATCTGTTTGAAAACTGATGCATGATGTGATACAAGTCTGTGTAACTTGCAAAACCATCATACCAATCGATATGATGGAAATATTTTGAAATCCACCTGTTGGTAGTAGCGGCTTTGCTAGTTAATGATGAATAAGAACATGGTGGTTTGAACAAAAATGTATATGGAACACCTGTATTGATGTCGAAAAACACAAGTTCTTTTATGATAAATTTATCGTCATTACCCCGAAACGCTTGGAACTCAATTATACCAGGTTTGGACTTTACTTGTTCTTCTTCCTTGTCCATTGCAAAGGCCACTCGTCTGCTCATGTCGAAGTCCAAAGATCAACTGATTTCCACACCACGGTAGGTACGACTTTTATACCAGGCCGTACAGTTGTTGGCGCGTTGGTGTATATTTAACGTGGGCACCGTCCCCGGTAGGCCTAACCCCACAAAGCGTTTGATATTGTTTTAAAAACCAACCATTGTCATCTAAGTTTCCATCTTTACATTCTCCTTGTTTTCATTTTCATCACTAACACTTGATTCTTCTCCTCCTTCTTCCTCTTCTTCCTGTTTTACTGATTTCTTATGTAGTTGAGCGTATTTTTCCAATTGTCTCCACATTTGTACTTCATGAGGAACTCTATTAAATATAGAAGTATCCACAGGTCCGTACAGTATAGGTGCGTCCGGTTGTTTGTCCAAAGTGTCTTCCAAATAATCTTTAATAATAGAACTTGAAAACACTAGTTGTCTCAAGTATCTTGTTATTGGTTCAGTTGCACAGGTTAGAATAAAAAACTCTTCTCGATTAAGTTGAATCTTGTTATCATGTCTTGTTGTGTCTCTAAACCGCAACTGATGATCACCACGATGTTTAACAATATCGATTTCCACATTTGAATCCAAAAGGCCTACTCTTGTCTTTCTTCCAAACATGTTACTACTTAAATAGCATTCTAGCAGATGCAAGTGTTTCATAAACGATTCCCAAGCAGTGTCCGTAAACAAAATCATTTTGGGTCCATGAGTTAAAATTACAGTAGGGGAATAATCTGTAGATTTCATAACACCGATTAAAACACTTTTGTCCAAACTGGAAGAGATTGGGTAAAATATTCGCAAGAATACCTCACTTAATATGTTAGGAGAAATATTATCTTCAATATCCCTTTTCCTCTTGTGTGCATTCTTTCTTCTTTTACCTTTTTCCTCAACATTATTATTGGCGTGGAGTTGTCCGCAAGCGTTGTGTTCATCTCCCTCCGGTTGACCTTGAAGATCTAAAAAGTCGGATATCTCCTTCTCAATATCTACTACATTTTCTTGTGTACCACTAGGAGAAGCCATATTGAATAAGATGCTACCCATACAACAACAGGCAACAAACTGATAAGGAGCGAGCTGAACGCTCTGCTTTTATACTCGCGGAATGCATTGGAATGTAGGAAAACCGGTCTTTTACAATACATTTTTAACAATTCCAGTTAAAGGTGTGTATGTTACGATTTTATCATGTAGAATTAAACAGTATGCAGTTGTATTAGCCGATATAGGCGCGTTGAATTCCATTTCTATTTTTATATCTACACTTGATGATTTTACCGATTCATTTTGTTTAGAACAATCGATTACAACTATAGGGTAACCATCTAAGTATTTTTCTGGTGATAGTAAAGGTGCATTCGTTTTACCATAATATGAACTTTGGAATCTTGCATACATATCGTACAATATGCTGTACTTTTTATTAGCGAATGACACATTTAAATTATCGTATGGAAAAAATTGTGAATTTAAATAAACTTTAATATTTTTCAAGTTGCAATGATCAAATTGGCCTGCATGTTTGGTGATGGTGTCTCTTCTGCCTGTTTGTAAACCAAATATAATATACCTGGCTCGTTCCACATAATTAGATGTTTTAACTGTCCAAGTGTGTCGATCCGTAGTTGGCAAGCTGGGATGTTCATGAAATTCCCAACTTCTAAAAGGAATTACAATATCACGATCAGCCTTTAACTTTCTTAATAGTAGCATTCTATGCTCGTCAGCTAATTTTACATGTGGAACTCTCCATACAATTTTGTCTAATGTTAATTTCCATTCTAAAGTTGCATCTGTTGTACCGTCTGGAGCTTTAATAATATCTTTATCATTTGAAGATCTCAACAAAACTAATTCTTGTTTAACGTTTAATATTATTTTCCTATAATCTTCAGCAAAACCAAGCAACAAACGTAACGGAATATGAAAATCAAAATTTCCATTTGTATCTGGAGTGATTGTGTCTTTTGCAGGTAAAACCCATCCTGCAGGTTGTATTAAATTGGTTTCATTAGGTGATATAGATGTTAATCCCTTTAAAGTTGTTGCAATACCTACTTTTTTAGTAGAATCAACTGTTACACCTGATATTTCATATCTAATTTCATCAAACAGGAAAGCCATGGGATTATTTATAAATGGAACTGTTGTACCAGTAGTAGTACCGTCCTTTTTAGTAACTTTTCCTTCAATATACAAGTAACTTTCACATGGTAGTGTGTAAATGTCTTGATTTTGTATGGGAATACGAATTTCATCGTTATTGTTTAATTTTGATGAAGTGTAAGGGTTGTGGGTGTGATATTCTTTTTCCCATAGGGTTTCGTCGAATGTTGGACCCTGAGCTATATCCAGTATATCCATTATCGGTTACTTTTAATCCAATTCTCTCTAAGAAACGAATGTTCTCGCGTGTTAACTCCTCCACAGCTGAAGAGCTACTAATGCGGATTCCCGTAGGTTGTTCGCTTTTAAATGTTAAACCCATGATGTTATATTAAAGTGTTGATTTTAAATGTAATCTAACCGTAATAGGCTCTTCTCGGAAATCTATCAAGTTACCGTCTTGATCCAATACGTTCAACACGATGTCTGAAATGAAAGTGGTGTTCAAAGGTAGATATACCAGGTTTTGCGGCTTTTCAACAATTTTAAATCCAGGTGGTACACTGGGGTAAAAAGTATGTATTATATGAGTATTTGCTCCATCTCTGTAAGCTCCTTGTATAATATTACAAGTTATGTCTATACTATTGACTTTTAATATTGTTACAGTTTGTTTACCGGAATGTGTTTTATTTGGTTCTAAAATTGCTCCATCTTTGGGAAATCCTAATAAATCACCAATTGAGTGTGACTTACTGAAATCTATATAATATTTTGAAGTAAGCTCAGCTTTCATTGTATTGTTATTACCTTTTAGCGTTATATTGTCTTTTCCCATTTTATTTTGCAAAAATTCATTAATATGATCAATTTCATAAGAACCTGTGGGTAGAGTGCAAACTTCCAAGTCTGTAAACTTCCCACTGGCATCTTTTCCTTTATAATAATGCAATAAGTTATTTTTACCTTCCGTAACATTGGGAATAGAGTTGTAAGTTGTAAAATCCAACAGTGCTGCCTCCCAAAATCTTCCTTTTTGCAAGCGTAACGCTGGAAAAAGGATACTTCGTAAAGTGGACGATTTTCCTGTTAATGATACCGTATAGGAAGACATCTCAATAGTGACTGATACTTTTAGCTAGGAATTCCAAACATAAATGGCCGCATATTGAAGTATTATCAGGTTGTTCTCTTTTATAGTTGTAATATATGTTTTTAGCAGATTTAAAGTAATGTTCAAGTTCTTTAGGTGGTGGCAAATTTCCAAAACTATCAAAATAATATACATTACTATTTAGTTTCTTATAACACACCCAATGGGTGCCGGGCCCTTCAGTATTATCCAAATTTACGATTCCAGTCTCATTTTTCCATATTTTCTTTGGTAAACTGTCTTTCATAAATACTCCGCGGAAAAATGGTATTTTTAAACAGGAAATATATTTAAATAATTCAACATTAGTCAACGCTTTATGCGGTATAACCAATTGATTTCTTTTATTTAATATGCACGATACGGTCTTAGGTATAGACCAGCCCCGTTTTTTACCATTGACCATATTGTCGGTTTTTTATTATTTTTCCTTGGAGAACGTCTTTTTAGTCTAATATTACCACCATGTTTTCTCTTGCTTGATCCTTTTTTATTCTTACCCCTCCTTTTTCCACCTCCTACCGCTGTTTTAGCCTTCATACCTGCTGTTACCGCTAAAGCTGCTGCTTTTTCCGCAATACTAGCGTCACTAGACTTTACTCGTTGCCAAGCTATATTCGCTAGCTTTTTATCAGCGATTGACCTATTTTTTGAATCGGTAAACGTGGAATATGCGATATCGTGTTCTTTACAAGCCTGATCTAACTTATTTATGCCTGGATCACCTCTTTCCAGTCGTTTTTTCAATTTAGTTCCTGGTCCGCAATACTGATAACCTCCCGGTATATGAAATTCGTATGGTAAAGCGTCTATTGCTCTATTTACGATAGATCCTACTGGAATTCGATTTAAGGCTTTACTTAATAGAGAAACCGCTGTGGACGTGATCCCACCTCCTTTCCTTACAGTGTCTCGATATGGACTGGTGTAATGAAATGCCATGATTGTCTTTTATATTCGAAAAGCGTAACCTATGTGTTACCTCTATGACAGGTTGCACATAAATGATGTAATTTATGGTGTTATTTAATTAAATATCAAAAGTACCCCAATCTGTTGATCTAAACTTTTGTGTATTATGATTAAAAAAGTATTTATAAAGAATTTCTTGTTTAATCCATGCACTTCTCATTTTTTCATCAATAGGTTTATGTTGTCCGGCTGCAATATAATTATGCATATCAAATAATAAATTACCTATTACTTTAACAAGAAAATTAACAGTTACAGCGTTATCAGCATAATCAGGGTCTGCAACATTTGTTAATCGTTTGTTATCACAATTCCACCATTGTTTTCCAGTTGGCTCTAATTGTATTATCTGTTCATAAGTAACAGCATCACCAGGCTTTTCACCAATACCTAAATTTGTCAATGACTTTCCTTTACCATCCCAAACACTATTGTTTTCTTCAAGTAAAGTAAACTTTTTATTTCCCTGTACAAATACATCTCCTTGTCGTGTTACTACTTGGTCTTGTTTCACAAAACCAGATGTTTCTTGTTTTAAAGTTTCCTTTATTTGCCCCACCGTTGCACCATCTGATGGTGCAGAACCATCTTTTACATTCGCTAAACAATTACCAAAGCAATCAATAATTCCTACATCACGTGTAATACAATGATCTTTGATGTATTTTAAATTTACAGCATCATTTTCATTCTTTGGATAACCTATATCGTTAATAACAAATTTATAAAAAGAAAACCCATCTTTTGTCTTTTCAGGTATTATAGAATGTAAATAGCGTCTATTTATGCTGTCTTTTTCATCTACAGGGTCTGCTACGTTAGATATACGTCGATTTTCAGCATTATACGTTTTTCCATCGAATTTTAACGTATTTTTCAATTCCGATGATAAATAACCTCTGTTTATTGCATCAGCGTTTTGATTTGGCTTACCGACGTTGGAAATTCTATGATTACCCGCGTTATATGTGTTTTTGTTTAGTTTCAGTGTTGGTAATATCTCTTTTTTTAATACTTTTAAATTTATTGCATCATTTTCATCTGTGGGATCATTAATGTTTTTTAACCGTTTATTACTAATATCATAATCTCCATCAGGTGTTTGTGGTAATCCAACACCTCTTTTTAAAGTATTAAAGTAATATAATCCATCTGATGAATACCGTCCGAACTTGTCAACACTCATGGTGCAACTGAATAACATTGTAGAGTGTAACCCATTTTTATAATATTAGTCCCGATTCCTAACCCATATCAGTTTTTATACAAATTCTTAGTCTTCATCAGTTACATTTGCATCATTCCCGGGACATTTAAAATATTTTAAATCTGCACTAATTAATGATCTGTCTGCTTCATTTCTAAATACATGATTTTTATGAATAAATTCCTCACCAGACAATTTTCTAAATCCGCTAAATGAATTTGGATCTGCAATTAATATATTTTGATAATCATTTACATCCATTAATTTAAATCTTTTGGTATTATAAATAAACTCTTGATTTGCACTATCATATTGTAATGTTTGTCCTACAGTTGCAGCATCCTTTGGATCTGTTCCTTGTGCCAAATTACCTATTTTCTTATTTTTCGCATTGAAAGTACTACCTTTTGGTTTGTCTAATATTAAAGATTGTTTTACTACAACACAATCGTAATCATCGATACCTGGAAATATGTCAATTATTCTTCTATTTGCACCCAACCAACTTCTATGATAATTGTTTGGATTAGTATGTAAAACTTGTGATAAAATCGGAACATCATGAGCATCTGTAGCTAATTGCGCATTTGATAATTTCATGTCTTTGCAATCCCAAACATTATTTTTTTGTTCAAGTAAAATAAACTTTTCATTTCCTTGTACAAACACATCACCCGACCGTGATACTATTTGATCCTGTTTTACAAATCCAGATGTTTCTTGCTTTAAAGTTTCCTTCATTTGACCCACTGTTGCACCATCTGATGGTGCCGAACCATCTTTAACATTCGCTAAACAATTACCTAGACAATCAATAACTCCTACATCACGTGTAATACAATGATCTTTTATATATTTTAAATTTACAGCATCATTTTCATTTTTCGGATAACCTATATCGTTAATAACAAATTTATAAAAAGAAAAACCATCTTTTGTCTTTTCAGGTATTAATGAATGTAAATAGCGTCTATTTACGCTGTCTTTTGCATCTTTAGGGTCATCTACGTTGGATATACGTTTATTTTCAGCAGTATACGTTTTTCCATTGAATTTTAACGTATTTTTTAATTCTGATGATAAATAACCTTTGTTTATTGCATCAGCGTTTTGATTTGGCTTACCAACATTGACAATTCTATGATTACCTGCGTCATATGTGTTTTTCTGTAGTCTTAATGTTGGTGATATCTTTTCTTTTAATACTTTTAAATTTATTGCATCGTTTTCATCTGTGGGATCTTTTATGTTTTTTAACCTTTTATTAGTTATATCATAATCTCCATCAGGTGTTTGCGGTAAACCAGCACTTCTTTTTAAACTATTGGCATAATATAACCCATCCGAGGAGTAACGTCCGAACTTGTCGACACTCATGGTGCAAGTGAATAGTATTCTAGGGAGTAACGCATTTTTATGAGATTACCCCACGGTTTCGGAGTTCATCCACTAAAGCCACCCATTCGTTTTCCAATCCAGTATGACCCGCTTCTTTAGCTTCATGTATTAGTTTCATTCTATCCACCAATTTATTGATATTATTGTAATAAATCACATTTGTGTTATATAGTTTCTTCATTAAACCTGTACCCGTAACGGACTTACTTCTTTTTCTTCGTTCCTGAGCACTTACATCCAAAGTGGATGCCATAAATCTTCGTTTTACAGGTTTTCTTTGTGTTAACGGCATTGTTTGTCTTCTAGTTGGTATTAACTTGGATACAAATTCTTTATATTTTAAAGACTTAGATCTAAAAGGAGGCTGGTCAGGTAAATACTTTCTCCTATATGCATTTGTCTGTTCCAAAATATTTTTATATGCTTCCATGTCTTTTTCTTTCACTAACGATACTGAAGGCTTATTTTCAAATAATAATTCAAATAATCCTTTTGTGCCCTTATACCTTTGATCACCAATGACAATATTATCATGTTCGTCAACGTTTAACGGGCTATTACCTATCATTAAACCATCTTCTGTTAATCTCGCTCCATAACTATGGTAGTTCTTATTAGGAATTGTTCCGAGTAACATTTTTACCATGTATTTCCTTCCTAAAGGTCCTTTGTTATGAATGTTTTCACCCAACAAGCTTATGTTTGACGGACCTTCCCTTGCTTCTTCTTCTTTTTCCTCTTCACTAACAGTTGATACATCTTCATGTCCTCTTTTAGCTTTTACTTCATATAATTCTCTTATACCACTATAGTCTGGTGATTCTAGCTCTCTTTCAGGTTCTCCACCGGTAAAACCACTATATGTAGAGGATTCCAGGTCTTCATCACTAAAATCTTCTGATTTTACATTTTCTCTTTCAAACTTTGTAATAGGTGCAATTGCATCTCCTTCCAAAACGGGTTTAGCAAATTTTTTGTTTAATTGTTTCAAGGGTTCAGTAATAGGTTTAAAAGTAGATTCAAGAAATTTCTCCCTTTCGCTAATACCTAATTTTAATGCTCTGTTTTTATCTCGAATAGAATCACTAAGTGATTTTATTTCCTTTATTAACTTTTCTTGGTTAACCATGTTTGTAGCAAGACGTGTTGTACAACAATGAATGTTTTACATCATGATCAGTGTATTAGTATAAATTTATCAAATCCTATCCTGTATCGACCATTGTTTAGCGGTTGTTCCTTCATAATTGTTAAAAACCCATACTTTTCAGCCCAAGCCTTTCCACACAACTCTTTAAATCGTTCAAATGGCATATCCGCACTTACATGGTCATAATATATGTGTTTTAGGTTGGTTTCATCCTGTTTAAATACAATTAACATGTTTGCATTGTCTCTAATGAGCTGTTTCGGTATTTTGCTGTAAGTTTGACCAATATAAATGCTATCTATGTTGTTATGTCGACCCATGGCGAAGTAATTTCTTATTGTATTTTGATTTTCACAAGATACATCGTCAAATATGAATACTGAGAATGGTTTAGCCTCTTGCGGTTGCATGACACTCTCGCTCGCGTTGAATTTAAAATATTTAACTTCAGGTACATTATTGAGTATTTGTTCCAATAACTGATATTTTGGTTGTTGTAGTGACTTTGAAAATACATATAAATTATTAAAACGTAATCCTTTAGGATTTGTAATCAAATTGAATACTACATTTGTTTTTCCACAATTGGAAGGACCGGTAACCAGACAACGCACCGTGTTTGGTAACAAAACACCGTGTTTTCCAGTATTGAATTGAGAACCATCCACTGTGAGTTCATCTATATTATTAATAGTAAAATTGTCTTTTTGCGGTATTATCTCCATCCTTTGTAATGGTTCAACCCAAAATGATGCTCTATCATTATATTAGATCCTTTTTAGGTATCCAAGAATCTTCCGTCTTATTAAATCCTAACCATCGTACTTTAACCTTATCCTTTTTTCGTTGCAACACCTTTTCAACTAAATATACATCACCTACTGTTGACTTTAACATTTCATGTCCATAAAACCCTCCTTCCAGCAATTGTCCTTTATTATCTTTTAAAATGTAAGTTTCTGGTATTGTAGGTTGCACCTTAAATACAGTAAATACCTCATTTGTCCAGTTTGGAAGATATCTTTTACTGAATACACCTTTGTATTTGCTTATTCGCACTTTATCACCAACATTAAACCTTTTAGGCTTTAGTTTTTCAACTCTTGGTTTAGTATTCATTTTTATACGTTTTAATACAAGTTTTTCATTTTTATTAGTCACCTGGCTTGGTTTCATACCGATAGTTCTATGAAACTTGTTATTGTAATCGCTTATAAGTTTTGGTAACATATCAATCCATACGTGCGATCCTCTGTTAGAAAACATCTTATACATCGCACCTTTTAAAGTTCTGTTGAATCTTTCAATTATTGATGCTTTTACCTCTGAATTGGTTGAGTAATGGTTAATGTTGTGTTTTTTCATTAAATTTGCAAATTCCTTATTAAAATATTCTTTTCCATCATCAGTTTGTAAATGTTTTATAGTATGTTTGTCTCTTTGTATAGCTGTTTCCATTGCTTTTGTAACACTTTTGCCACTTTTATCTTTTAGTGGTAAAGCATCTGCCATTTTTGAAAAACAATTAATAATAGTCAATATGTATTTAAATCCTCTATTTTGTTTACTATAAGGAATCATTTCGATTAAATCTGCTTGATATAAATCATTTATTCCTTTTATCACTGTATTTCTTCGTGGAAACTTTCTTCTTGCAGGTTTATGAAGCTCGTTGACAATTTCTTGCTTCGAGTTCTTCATATTGCAGGTTTGAATGTTTCATGTATCACATGTATAATCACAATGAATGTTGTCTTAAATATTCACATCATTTATATAGGTCAAGGTCATCCAAACTTGTGTAAAAGAATGGGGAACACGGCGTTGGACATGACGTGTTCCCCATTTTTTTACGGAAGGAGAAAGGAATAAGGTCGAAGTTGTAGAAGGACGAAGAATAGGTTACTAGTTGATAGGGTTTAGAGAGTAGTGGCCGAAAGGAAGAGTATGAATCTTATCCGGCATAATATGCCTTTTATCATCTTGAGCTGATAGTGCTCTTTTAACTTCAGTGACACTGTAGACCTCATGTTTAAAGCTTCTGATAGTGTTGAACGTTGCAGACATTGTAGAATCTTCAAACAAGCAGGTCTTGTAATGGTCAAATGTCACACGTTTCTTCAAGTACGATGTTTTGACTCCTTTAGCTTTCTTCACTGTCGGTATGTCGTTTTCCATATACATCTTGAAGGAATATAATTTGGACATCAGCGCAACTATTTCCTCCAAAGGTATTCCATTTGCTTCATCTTTAAATTTTCCAATTACTTTTTTATTCTTTTCATTGTAATTCGGATGGTTCTTCGGATAGTCAGAGAAGTCAAAGTCGTCTTTGTATGGGAAACTCCTTAGATCTTCATACATGTCCAAAGTCTTTATCCAGTAGATAAACGCGTCGGTATCCATGTATGCAACTCCAATGTTGTCTCTTCCATAGTGTTTAACCATTTTGTTGTAATGGAAATCATACATCAGAGTTTTACTTATATCCAAAATCGACATTCCAATGTATAACGGACGATCCATCACTATTGTTGTTTTATTCATACTGACAGCAACTAGATTTTCGTTTATAATCATTGATGTTCCGAAATTTGGTTTTTGCACTAATTTTTCCAATTTCCTAGGATCACTTACTAATTTTACAATTTTGTGTTTTCTCTTGTTCTCCAAGGTCTTCCCAAAGATGGCGTTGTTCATTAATTTGTAGAAGTCCTTTTCAAATGCTGTTGTCGCTGCAGCTCTTCTTGTAGTGTTGGAATCGATATATGGTTTCAACCAACAAGACTGGGTGAATTCAATTGCTCTGTGAATTTTCACTATACGTAGGCCCAATTCAAGTGCTTGTTGAACTACCCAGTAGTGTGCCACATATCGACTCTTATTCTCCAAGGTCATCATCAGCTTGGGCCATCTTCCTGTCGGTGAAACTTCAGTCTTGGCTAGGAGAGGTAGGTCGTAATGATGGTCGTGAAGGTGTTCTGGATATTCAAAATCACAGTCCAAAATATAGCCTGTTTGGCCATCTTTTGGAATCCGTGATATGTCACCAATGGTGGTCGGGTCAATCCACTTGAAGTCTGCGTAGGGAAGTGGATTTGACATCGCCCAACCATAGAGGTTGTTCGCATCTAAATATCCAAGGTAGAGTGATGGTTGTTGCTCGTCGAAGTTGGGGATATACTTGTTGTTGGCCTTAACATGTCTTGTCACAGCTTGAGTCAAACCACCTCGTACACCTGATTCGATCATGAGGACCATATCGATGTCTGTGAGAAGCTCCAATCGGCAGTTAGTTGACTTGAGCATAGCTTGCCATGCTAATCCAGGGGATGTATACGAGTGTAAAGGATCCAATCCGTATGCTGAGAAACAGGTGTTCCGAAATTCTTCCATCACATCGCACAGCAGAGTTACATCCAATTTTATATAAAAATTAGAATATTCCCCTAAAGTTTGAATTTTTAGTTGGTTCCAAACATTACACGCATGATTGTAGTCTTCAACGGAGATTTCACTTTCATTTAATTTGCTATTGAAGGCTTCAATCGGTGGTAGACTGGTTTCTTCAAACTTTTCTGTGGAAGTTATATAATCATAGGGGAAAACTCCTTTTCGTAATACTAAGTCCAATTTATCTTCAGGTACAATTTTGCTGGTTTCTTTTAGATCTTCTTTTCTTAGGTTCTCAGACAATTTGCTCAAACTAGATGACATAAATCTATAAGAGTCTACGAAGCGAAGTTTAATTTTACCAACTGTTTTTGAAAAACTGATGTACTTCTCCAATGTTTCAGCTAATACTTCGATTTTTCCATCATCTCGTCCTAACTCTGGGATAATGAAGTGGGAGTCATAGCCGCTAAGATTGTGTAACACGACAGGAATAAATTGAGGCAGTTTGTAATTTATATTGCATGAATTACAAGCAGGTCCTCTGTATAACCCTGTGAGGTGATCATGATCTCTTACTTTTTGATTTTCTTCACTGAAGCTCTTCTCGCATAGATAACATCTTGTTGCCGAAATGTATTCTTCTTGTTGATTTTGGTTCAAAGGTTTCATGGGTAAAACATTACCGTATAAGCGTTCCGCCTTTTCAGCAATGTTATACAACTGGTCTACAAAATACTTAGCAGCTCCTTCCCCACGGTAGAGTATCGGAGTGGATGTTAAGCCGTAGTCTTGCAATTGTTCTTCAGGTAAAGTAGATTTCACCAATAAGCAAAAACTGTTAGGTTGATGCAATTGATATTTGGTTCTTCTAGTTACTTCACCATCCGAAAGTTCCTGCGGCACTAACGTAGATTCAAAGTCAGCGTAGATAACTAGTGGAATCCGGTATTGGTGAACTGTTTTATTGAACTGGACAAATGCTCTAGATGGTGGTGGCAGACTAATCTTCACTTCATAGTTGTCATTACAAAGCCGCTGGTGTTCCGACAACCACTCCGATCCTCCACGTCTCAAGTCTTTATTTGTGAAACAAAAGCATCTCTTACACACTGTTACTCTAATTTTCTTTTTAGTCACTTGTCGTCCAACCAAAGTTTCAAAGTTCTTGATGTAAACATAATGTGATATTTCACCTTTGGTCAATAGCAGCAAATCTGTATGATTTTGACGTTCAGTCTTTGTAACTCGTAACGGGTATACGTTATTTGATTCGTCTAAACCAAACACATTAACTGAAACTCCTGGGTTTTTTCTTTCAAATTTAGCAACATCATTAAGACTAACAGGATACGACATACCTTGGAAGTTATAGCGGTGTTGAACAGCTTCGTATGCTATGCTAGGTCTACAGGAATGGTCTTCCACATATTTTGCTAACATTGCATACCGGAAACATTCATTATCCTCATTTTTCACATTGATACATGATCTTGTATCTCGGATCACCTTTGGTAGAGGGATAAAGCTGCTTCCTCTCATACCATATCCATGCTTGTGAACCCTCACATCCATACCTTCAATTGATGATAGCGTCCAGCCGGATCCTCTTCCTTCATGTTCTTGAAGTTTCACTAGCAGTTCAACCAAACATTCTTCTAAAATTTCGTTGATATCAGATGTGGTTGTAAGGGTTCGGTTTTTAGCAATGAATGCTCTCGGTGAATTTTCACCATCGGTATTAGTAAACATAGCCTCCAACACCAATCCAAATTTAATAAAGTTCAATCTTGCCAATTCTTCCATCAATGTTTTTACAACTAACTTTTTAGCTTGGGTTATAAAGTTTTCCAATTCCAATTGCACATTATTAATTTTGAAATGAGTTACAACTGGTCCTGGCAAGGCTGTGGTGCGCAGTTGTCTTATTTCTTCCACTTCTTCTGTATCCTCTTCTTCCATATCCTCTTCTTGGGTACGCAGTTGTTTTACATCTTCCACTTTTTTTTCTTCCATTTCCTTTTCAATAAATCCTCCAGCTGTAGATGGTCCAGCTCCGGCAAATTGAATAACACTTGGTCTTCTTCTTTGCATTAACTGTAAATAGCTAGCCCAGTCCTTCTGCTTTTGGGGTTTTTCCAAAAACCGATCAATCGCATCCAAGTCTTCTTCACTTACTACAATCTCTTCTTTTCTGTCCTCTTCACGATGCAATTCTCGGTGTAACTGTAGATAGCTATCACAGTCGTCCATCTGTTTCTGGTAGTTTTCCAATAACCGATCAAACGCATCCAAGTCTTCTTCACTTACAACAATCTCTTCTTTTCTGTTTTCTTTATGATGCAATTCTCGGTGTAAAACAAAGATATCTTCATCTTGGAAAAACTCACCACAAATATCGCAAAGAGCCATTTTTGAACAAGTTTGGCTTTGAGTGTGCACTTGGTGAATGTCCAAGCAATAATGAGCAGCGCGCTCAACCGGGTCCCTTTATACCCGAGGTTGAAGGGTGGGGGAAGGTGACGTCATATACATCCGGTTTATCAATCATTTAGTAAATTTGGCTTTTAAACACCCATTTTCAATATATTCTTCAACAGGCTTGATGAACCAATAATGTTTGGTCTAAATCCACTACTTTGTACAAATATTTTTCTTTTGTAATTCACTTCTCGTCCGGAGCAAAAAACTTTTTGGTCAAGGTCAAGAATTTTTCCCAAAAAAAGTTCGGGGGGGGGGGGGTTTGCACTTTTTTAAAAAAAATAAGCCCCACTTGAGACATTTATGTTACCATAGCTAAAGCCTCCCAAGGGACCCAACTATAAACAACTCCAAACTTGTGGGTTACAAATACCTAACTGTTATATTTTTTAACAGACATTAATGTATTAACTGTGTTAATAAGACCTGACTGTTAAACACTTTGAAAGATTTTACATATTTAGGTCAAGGTCACAAAAAACTTTAAAAAATTAAGCCCCACACCCCCCTTTGGGGGTGTGAGGCACTTGGGTTGTCATCGCTGTAGCCTCCGAAGAGACCCAACTATGACAACAAGGCAACATCCAATGTCGTGTACCCTTCGCCACGCAAGACTTGTAAACATTTACTGCATTGTCTTTTCAGTAGCTAACAAAGATTCATTTACATAATTTTGTGTTTCCAGAAGGAAACAAACTGAGGACACCCTAGTGGCTTACGTCCTCGTCCGAGTGCAGAGGCCGCCGCAACCTTTTGCATGCCAGCGTACAAACGGACATGCTCCCAAATGCCATCCGCAACCTTTTGCATGCCTGGCAGGAGCCTACCGATAATTAAAATAGGCTTTACACGGGGGCCTACTCCCGTAACCTATCTTTAATATTTTTAATTTACAATGCATTGAATTTTTACAAGTCTTTGTGGGTCAAGGCCACACGGACATTAAAAAATTTCGGCCCCCGTACATCCATGGCGAACCACGAATGTTCGGGGGCCTTGGGGACTAAAAACACAAATAGCTAACAAAGATTCATTTACATAATTTTGAGTTTCCAGAAGGGAAACATACTGAGGACACCCTAATGGCTTACGTCCTCGGTCCGAGTGCAGAGGCCGCCACAACCTTTTGCTTGCCAGCGTACAAACGGACATGCTCCCCAAATGCCATCCGCAACCTTTTGCATGCCTGGCAAGGAGCCTACCAATTATTAAAAAGTGGCTTTACACGGGGGCCTACTCCCGTTCCCTGACTTTACAATTTACTTTGAGCATTGAAAAAGCTCAAGGGGGGATTGCTAAAACAAGCGTATACACTTTAGAAACAAATAACACACTTACAACACACAATTGAGCTCAACGTAGTCAATGCTGGAACAAGCACATACACATTGAACACATAACAAACAAGACACAAAGGATAAAAGACACAGGAGACATAGGGTACAAGTAAAACACTCTCATATAAAACAATTCGCAATACCCAAACGCAAGCGCAATATCTTACAACTAATACAAGTCTTAAAGTTAGAGTAGACTTCGCTAAACACTGAAGGCGCCATTCAATGTTTAGTGATGCCTATGGCGGTCCGTCCCGGTCGTTCACGTTCAACGCGCGGGAGCGGACTGCGAGCCGGCTCTGGCTGGACCCCCTTATATCCCCGCCGGGGCTGGCACGCCCAGGATATAAGGGGTGGGGGAGGGGGTGGGGGTGGGGGTGGGGGTGGGGGTGGGGGTGGGGGTGGGGGTGGGGGTGGGGGTGGGGGTGGGGTGGGGGGGGGGGGGTCACTTCTCGTCCGGAGCAAAAAACTTTTTGGTCAAGGTCAAAAAATTTCCCGAAAAAAAAGTTCGGGGGTGGGGGTGGGGGTGGGGGTGGGGGTGGGGGTGGGGGTGGGGTGGGGGGGAGGGTCACTTCTCGTCCGGAGCAAAAAACTTTTTGGTCAAGGTCAAAAAATTTCCCGAAAAAAAAAAGTTCGGGGGTGGGGGTGGGGGTGGGGGTGGGGGTGGGGGTGGGGGTGGGGGTGGGGGTGGGGGTGGGGGTGGGGGGGGGGGGGTCACTTCTCGTCCGGAGCAAAAAACTTTTTGGTCAAGGTCAAAAAATTTCCCGAAAAAAAAAGTTCGGGGGTGGGGGTGGGGGTGGGGGTGGGGGTGGGGGGGGGGGGTCACTTCTCGTCCGGAGCAAAAAACTTTTTGGTCAAGGTCAAAAAATTTCCCGAAAAAAAAGTTCGGGGGTGGGGGTGGGGGTGGGGGTGGGGGTGGGGGTGGGGGTGGGGGTGGGGGTGGGGGTGGGGGTGGGGGGGGGGGGGGGTCACTTCTCGTCCGGAGCAAAAAACTTTTTGGTCAAGGTCAAAAAATTTCCCGAAAAAAAAAAGTTCGGGGGTGGGGGTGGGGGTGGGGGTGGGGGTGGGGGGGGGGGGGTCACTTCTCGTCCGGAGCAAAAAACTTTTTGGTCAAGGTCAAAAAATTTCCCGAAAAAAAAGTTCGGGGGTGGGGGTGGGGGTGGGGGTGGGGGTGGGGGCGGGGGTGGGGGTGGGGGGGGGGGTCACTTCTCGTCCGGAGCAAAAAACTTTTTGGTCAAGGTCAAAAAATTTCCCGAAAAAAAAGTTCGGGGGGTGGGGGTGGGGGTGGGGGTGGGGGTGGGGGCGGGGGTGGGGGTGGGGGGGGGGGGGGGGTCACTTCTCGTCCGGAGCAAAAAACTTTTTGGTCAAGGTCAAAAAATTTTCCGAAAAAAAAGTTCGGGGGTGGGGGTGGGGGTGGGGGTGGGGGTGGGGGTGGGGGTGGGGGGGGGGTCACTTCTCGTCCGGAGCAAAAAACTTTTTGGTCAAGGTCAAAAAATTTTCCGAAAAAAAAAGTTCGGGGGTGGGGGTGGGGGTGGGGGTGGGGGTTGGGGGGGGGGGGTCGCACTTTTTGTCGGGGGGGGGGGGGGGGGGGGGTTGGGTAAGTGGGTCAAGGTCACCCACAACACTTCTACTCTAAGTGTTGGCTATACCCCCACCACAACTGAGTCCCTAGGCTGCACAACACCGCTCCGCCAGTATGTCTCCAGCTTCCATGCGGTGCGTTTCGCTGTTCTCTAACTCTCTATATGTAAGTATTTTTACAAGTTTTGAATCTAGGTCAATACACTTTAACTCTGGGACGATATCGACTTGTACTATATCTGTGTTTTGACTCAAGGTCATCACACTTTAACTCTGGGATGATTTTGACTTATAGCATTTCAGTTTTTTAACTCAAGGTCGTCACACTTTAACTCTGGGGCGGGATCGACTTGTAGTATTTCTGTGTTTTGACTCAAGGTCACCACACTTTAACTATGGGACGGGATCTACTTGTATTATTTCTGTGTTTTCACTCAAGGTCATCACACTTTAACTCTGGGATGATTTTAACTTGTAGTATTTCAGTGTTTTGACTCAATGTCACCACACTTTAACTCTGGGACGGTATCAACTTGTAGTATTTCTATGTTTTTACTCAAGGTCATCACACTTTAGCATGTAACTTTGAGGTAGCACCGAAACGGTGCTACCCGGCTTGACATTTTCAAGTTTCCCGAGGTCATCACAATTTCCCCCACCACTTCCCATATACCTAGAGTGCGCGGGGCCGGACAGTCAGTCGCTCGGTGTCTGTCTTAGGGTGCGCATCGCGGTTGCAGTAATGGTCGAATGGGGGCTTCTGGGTCAGTTCAAGGTCACCCGAGCGGTGTCACATGACGGTTTAGGCAGAGTCACGTTGCAAACTTCAAGTTTCCTCAGCACTTTTGCTGTTTCTCATCGCAAATTCGCTCCAAGTCGTCAAGGTCATGGTAACTGTGACTGAAACTCGGAGCGTAGTGCGAGAAACAGCAAAAGTGCCAAAAAATTTTAGGTTTCAGCGTGACCTTGACCTTTGTGACATCGATGACGTCATCTTGGTGACGTAAGGGGTGATGACGTCATCAGCACGTCATTTTTGTGACGTCATGGGTGTGACGTCAAGGAAATGACGTCATTGGTGATGACGTCATCGATGATGCAATCGATGACGTCATCAATGAGGTCATTGACCTCGATGACGTCATCGATGACGTCATCGCTCGGGTGACCTTGAACTGGCCCAAAAGCCCCCATTCCCCACTACTGACTACTTTCCAAGGTCTCAGCTGTACGGCAAGTTGTCACTTTCGTATACGGAGTGATGAAAAAACATATTTTGCCCACAAATGCACATGTGTTCTTTTGTTTTACTATCAACAGCTATTTTATTTTGCAATTCAATAACAATTGTTCCCCATGTTAATCTAATGGACAAAAATCAAACTTTAAAGGCTTCCTGTGCCCTTGAGAATAATAATATAAAAAAATCTAAAACCTTATTGCAAAACTGCAATGGTAGACGAATCTTTTGACACCTCAAACGTTGAAATTAGTCGAGAAATAAGGGAGGAGTAGTAGCCTTCACAAAAAAGAGCATCACGTATTTTAAATATAGAATAGACATAGATTTTCATTAAAATGCCATGGGATTTAATATACAGGTTTTCTGCCATAGGGATTTTTGACCAAACATTAGTAACTCATCACCTCATGCAGGTTTTAACCAATTATTGGAAAATGTTAATAAATAAGCGATATATAAGATTTTATCCTATACTATAATACGAGCTCTGTCTGGAGGGATGTGTGTTCCATGATCTCGAAATCTAGCGGGTAGGTTTTGCTTGAACTTTGCATTTTAGAACGTTTTGTCCCAAAAAATGTTTAGAAATAGCCTCAATCCCAGAAAAAATCAAATGTCTAAATTTAAGTTTTAAAATCATAATTTTTAACATTGGTCGTATGGGTTGCTATTTTAGTTACGAAATAACAACGAAAGGTAAAAAAAGGAACCCTAATGTTAAGCAGTCTTTTTGAAACAGCTGTTAACTGTGAAGAGGTATAATTGGCTGATGGTGAAAATTTAATAGCTTTATTATTATGATACTATAGCAAAAGTGAATTAAAACCAACGAGCAAGGCTCGGCTAACCTGGTACCATAGAAAAATCTTTTTCGTAAGCTGGTACTTATTTTTTAATAAGAATAACATGGAAAACCTTTTTGGTATTTACTCCGTAACCTGTGAAGCTAAGTTAATGAAAAAAAAAAAAAAAATACTGAATTGTTTATTTTGAAAGCTCTTTTGGTCCCTTTGAAAATTGGTAAATTTGATAAATGAAGGGTGAAATATGCTTAGACCTTCGTTTTCACCCTTTTGAAACCCCTTATGACCCCGTTCTCATCCGTTCGAGAGTTATCGTGTTAACTCATATATATATGTATATATATATATATATTAGCGAATTTCCCTATAGGGAATATGCTATTACGGTAGTAGCCATGGTAAGACCTAAGCCCGAGACCACTTTACTTGTTCGTTTTAAGGTCCCCAGAAGCCAAAAACACCATTCGTTCATTTTCATATGTATATATATATATGTATATATATATATATATATATATATATATAGGTGCGACGAGGGTGTATATATATATACAGTATATATATTAGTTAACACGATAATTCTCGAAACCGTGTTAACTATTATACAAGAGCAAAATTTCTTGTGTCCTAGGATCTTTTATTTGTTGGTTGAATATGAGAGTTTATTTGACCACGACGAATAAATTGAGGTTGGTCCCATGAATGGTAAAAATTCTTTTTTTGTCTTAGAGCCCATCAAAGTTCCAAAAATCTCCATAAGTTATCCTTATGGAGATTTTTGATAGCTACATAATTGAACAAAAATGAGTTTATAACTATACACATTTAAAAAAAAACAATATGTTCAGCTTTAACCTGTGGTTCGAATTTACACCAAAGTGTAGCACCATTTGGCCTGGCGATTGAGCGAAGCAAACGAGCCAAGAAAAGTCAGCAAGTAAACGGAGCGATCGAGCTTTGCCTGAGAAAGGAAAGTGACGCTTTATAATTTTACCGAGCATAGGCTCTGTCCCCATGATATTATAAGATAATATAGTCTCCTAATTTGTTAGTCGGCTAAGGGTATGACAATGAAATAAATTAATTAAACTTACGAGAGATCATTGCAATCACATTAATTTAAACTTGTTACAATTAACACTTTTGTTGCTAAGGACGTCTTAAGACGTCCAAGATCCACTCGCGGTTAGCGCAGGACGTCCTAGGACGTCCTCATGTAAGGTTAAGTTTATGGAGCCAGTATATTCTGCGCTTTCCTCGTAGGGAGTTGAAACTACGTCAGCCCTCGGGGGACGTATCTGAACTTTTCTGAATTTTTTCATCGTATCTGAACTTCAATTACCATAAGGAATGTAAATTGACAGTTAAATTATTTAGCCATATAGCAGTGCTTAAATAGACTTTTAGCAGTCAACGTTATCTATGGTATCATACAACACGTGATGCATTAAGATTTTTTTTTTTAAGTAGGGCTTAGTCGATTACATTAATACTATATGTAAAAACGTTGTCATTGAAAAACATAGTCCTATAGTTTTGAGCCACGTTAACAAAGATCATCATGGGGATCACAATCACCTGAAGAGCCAAAAATTCCTAAGTTTGGCATTGCAAAGCATGCGGATACAAGCTAGTTTTTATGCACTAATGCTGGTTACACTCTGTGCGGTTTTGGTCACGGAGGCGGAAATTTTTAAAACTATGCAAAACCCTCCATGTTTGTGTAAACACCAATTAAGAGTCATCGTCTCCGCTGTAAAATCACTGAAATATTTCTGCTAATTCCCCAGTTTCGGATGGTGTTTAATAGATAGATAGATCTATAAATATGGGATAGATAATTCTCTAGATATATGATACTCATAAATCTGTGTTTAATATGTAGACAGATACATAGATAGATAGATAGATGAGTGAATGGAAAGAGATGCATTGAATGAAACGAATTTTTCTACACCTTAAACGTTAAAATTTGTCTACAAATAAGAGAGGAGCTTCGTTTAAAAAAATCGCCTTTTTGTGTGAAATTGATAAATATATAGATAGATAGGTACATAGATATATAGATGCAGAGATACATATATTGATAGATTTATATTCATTTATCGTAGAATAGGATGCAGAAAACCGGGTGACATTATCTCAGTTCGTTTGTGCACGAAAGCTGAAGGAAGCGAGTGGTGCGTACAGAGTAGATATAACGGACCCGTAGAGTAAGTGGACCTCTTTTTCAATATATAACGCATTTAATATAAAACGGTCCATAGAGCCTATGGCCCTATTTTATAATTTTATTTAATATTAATTTGAAAAGGTTCATAGACTCTATGAGCCAGTAGATGCTTTGGACCCATACATTTAATTTAAATGGGTGCATAGGCTCTATGATCGCTTTAAATTATATAATAATATTCAAACAGGCTCATAGAGCCTATGATCGGTAGAGTAAGTGGCCCCATGTTATATTTTATTTAATATTAAGAAGGGCCATAGAGCCTATGATCGGTAGAGTAAGTGGCCCCATGTTATATTTTATTTAATATTTAAGAGGGCCGTAGAGTCTATGGTCGGTAGAGTAAACGGACCCTAACCACTGTTTTTCCATCTTTTTTCTTTAATGGTTTTGACCAAACATATTTTGAGAAAGTATCTATCACATTTAACATATATTTATAACCATCATTTTCTTTTTCATAATTTTTCATTATAATTAAATCTGCTGCCCATAAATCATCAATACCTAATGTAATTATTTTTCTTTTTAGAAATTTCTTTCTAATTGGAGCATGAATTTCATTTGCTTCAATTATTTGTTCATTTTTAGTTAATTCTTTTTTAATTATAGGTTTAACTTCTTTTTTCAAAATTTTACTTTTATTTGTTTTACAAATTGAACATTTAGTAGCAATTCTATATAATCCATTTTTCATTTCAACGATTTGTGGATTAATATTTTTAGTTTTTTTCTTACATTTGTGACAGTGAATTGGTTCATTCATTTATGTATATTTTTTAAATAAATGGATATGTGTTATAGATGTCATAATCAAACTAATTTTACTATTATTGGAAATTGTGTAGGATGTAATATATGTAAAAGAATTATTTATGAAAAAAAGATTAAGAGAAAAAGTAATAAGAATAAACATCTTAAACATATTTTAAGAGAATTTAACCATTTTCAACCATATAAAACACAACAATTAATTAATGAATTATATATTTTATGTATTTCCAATCATTTTGAAATAACACCTAAGAATATAAAATTATTTTTAAAACAAAGGAATTGTACAAATTGGATATTTTACTATCAATTTTTAAACAAAATATACAATATTGATTTTGAATTGAATAATGAAGATAAAGAAAAAATTACACTATTTTTTAATAAATATTTATGTTTTAAGAAAAGTAATATATCATACAAAAAATTATTACCTATGATTTTTAAATACTTAAATATGGATTTTTGTATAAAACCTAATTATGATAATGACTTTTTAACATATCTATCACAAACAAGTTTGTGATATTTTTTCCTATATAAATGGATCTGCTAGAAGAAATTAATAATGTTGGAGAATTAAGATTTAAAGAATATAAACCATTAAAAAGTTTAAATTTAAATAAAAAATATAAAATTGAAAAATTTGAAAGAATTAAAGATAAATATGGATATACAATTATTGTTGAATTAGAAAAATGTAAAGTACATTTATCAAAAAGATTTACTAATGTAATTGATGATAAATCAATTAAAGAATTAAATAAAAAAGATTTACATTTAATTGTCACTGATATTAAGACTTTTGATGATAAAGAAACTGCTTTAGTTAAATTTGAATAATTATTACAATATTATTGATACTAAACCTTAATTTTACTTGTTTTTAAAAAATTCAAATTTTATTGAAAAAATACTATTAAAATTTTAAATTACCTTATGAAAAGTCGACTATTAATTTTATTGAAAAAATACTTATAAAATGTGATAATTTTACTTGTTTTTAAAAAAATTTTATTTTGTAGAAAATTTAGGCATATTTGTTAAAAATTTCATTAAAATTGCATATTTTTTTAAGACAATTTGACAAAAGCTGAAAATTGGCCAAAAATGGCAAAAATATTGCATAATTGTATTAAAAAACTGTGAAATTTGTTTGATTTTTGATTGTCTCCAAAAGTGTCCTAGAAGTAACATGATACTATCTACTCATATATAAATATATATATATATATATATATATATATATATATATATATATATAAATTTTAATGACTATTATTTTTGGTCTCTGGGCACCTCAAAACGAAAAAGTAACATAGTCCCGGGCTTAGGTCTTACCATGAGACCTACGGTAATAGCTTATTCCCTATGGGAAATTCGCTAAAATCAGTCAGTCAATAATTATGTTTAACGCTGATTGTCGCTCCTTAAGCAAATATGAACTGCTACTTATAGTACATCATTTTAAAGCTTAGAAAGTGGGGAAGTTGTTGTGCAATTTGACAGTTTGTACAAAAATTCCTTCACAGTTGCCTGTACATTTATTGGCGCGAATCTGATAAATTATCTATTGTTTAAAAAGTTCATTGAACTTTTTCAAGTTTTACTCAGTGTATAAACCTCAGTGAAACCAAATAATCCGCATGCAGGGCCGGCGCTAGCACTTTTGCCGCCCTAGGCAAAGGTTGCATTTGCCGCCCCTGCCTCCCCCCTTTCCCCAATTCCAAACCTACCCATACACTAGTTAAAATATCTACTAACATTTACATTCCACGGAAGATCGTTTTGCGTGAGATAATATTATTTGTCTATTCTATTTTTCACATTCACATTTATTTCGGTTTGTCAACAATGAAATCAAAAAGACTAAACAACGAGAAAGGGACTTGACAGACTGGAGGCGCGCGGTGTGTTGGTCGCTGTAGTGCAGTGCCGCGCGGGAACCAACCCGCGGCATTTGTCGGCTCTCGTGATGCAATGCCACTTGCAGTCACACTTACAAGCAGGTACAGAAACTCCGGTTTGTCAAGGCATTGGAGTCAATCCCAATTCCGTTATCTACTCCTTAAAAGACCAATGTTAAACGGGAAACGGAGTAACACCTTTATTTGTGATGAAAAAGAATTTGGATTAGCCTATAGCTCTAAATAAATAGAATTTGGATTAGGCTATAGCTCTAAACAAATAAGGGTAAATCAAGCTGGATAAAGTTTGTGAGGTAATTTTTAACTTCAAGTAGGCCTAATATAGTTTATTTTTTTTACAAAATGGTAAGAACGCATAAAATTTTTATGACTTTTAAAACATTCTGGAAACAAATGTGATATGATTCATATTCAAATACTATTTATTCTAAACCATCAATTTGACAAAAAATAACTATGTTTTAGGCCTATGACAAATGGCGGGAAAAGGTTTAACATTGCTCTTATGGGAAATAAATCCATCATAGATCCACTCTTTCACTGGTGTGCAAAACGCTGCTACTGGTGGCATAATATGAAAAAGACGAATAGATCCCAATTCTGACTAACTCTTTCTCAGCTTAGATTTTTTACATAGATTTTTTACAACTAGAGATCGCTCACTGGTCGAAATTCGACCAAAAATGCAGTTAATCTTGAGCCAATTATAGTCGGGGGCAATAGAACAGGCGGGTGAAGGTCAAGCTAATTAACATGTAGTTAAATGAGCAAAAATCAGCTGGCTTATTAAAAGACTTGACCTTGACACGCCTGTTCTATTGCTCCTGACTATAGTTTAGAAATGTTTTATAATTGAAACATCTGTTCTTCCTGATTTGCTAGCATTTCGTCAATACAACAGCTGTCTCATGACTCAATCAATTATCCTTCTGCCTTAAGATTAACATTGAAACTTTGAAAGAATGTAGGGCTTAGCCCTGGAGGCGGATGGAAATTATAATGTGATTCTGCTCATCTACAGCACTACACCTTTCTCACGCTAATCGTGGATTTCCCTTACGCGTCACACAAGCTGAGAAAAAAGGAGGAAAAGAAACATGCTTGCCTATTAATATAAACTAGAGATCGCCTCCTGATCGAAATTCGATCAAAATTTCAGTTGATCTGGACCCAAGAAGTTTAAAAACATTTTATAACTGAAACATCTGTTCTTCCTGTTTTTCTAGCAATTGTTTTTACAACAGCTGTCTCACGATTCAATCAATTCTCCTTCCCCCATAAGATTAACATTGGAACTTTGACAGCCTGTGGGGCGTAGCCCTGGAGTCGGATGAGAATTAGAGTGGGATTCTGCTCATCTACAGGACTATACCTTTCTAAAGGTATGCGCAGATTTCTCCTACGATGCACACAAGCTGAGAAAAAAGGAGGAAACGAAACATGCTTGCCTATTAATATATAGATATTTCAATACATAACCAAATTCAAAAGTTCACCAAAAATGCAATTGACAGCATTTGATCATTTTATTATAATCAAAATATTGATTATGTTCACAGGTTTTTTTTTAAATTTATTTATTTATTTGCTTCTAACGGTTTGTACCAATTTACATTATTGTACATTCATTAAATTAACAAAATTCAAGAGGGTTGACACTTAAACTAAGGTCTATACACTAATTATCATAGTAATTTAACAAAGAATATATCTGTAATATGATCGACATTGAATTGAGGACAACGAGATCAAAAGAACGATTAATATAAAGATATAACTATATGAATGGATAACAACAATAAATTATAACAGGTTACCAACAGGTTATAGGCGCAGCAACTTTAAATCGTCTACGTTGTAAATCATAAACCTAATACATCAAACAAAAATAGAATCCTGATGGCATTGACAAAAATGAAAACATTAAGTACAGTAGCTTATTTGAACAACTTATATAATAAACCCAAAATGTGATGATTAGTTGTTATCAAAGTCGCATCGGCTAGCACGTTATGCACAGGTTTGGCTGGTTTGAGGGAAGGGAAGTGTTGTAGGGGCGGCATTGTTGCACGCGGCCCTGACAACTGATAAGCGCAAGCGCTCGCTTGAATCGGATTCATATCATGGCGCGGTCGTTGCCAGGAGCGGCAGCGATACAGTCATTGCTTCTGTATTTAGGTATCCTGGTATTTATCATTTCCTGGTAAATATCATGGTATTTAGTATTTATCATAACCTGGTATTTAGGAAGTAAACTAACTAAAAAGACGACAAAATGAATCAACAAGTAAATAATTGTTTTGTTATGCAATTTTTCACTTGTTTCGTTAGATTTTAAAAATAATTATTTTGGCGTAGATATAGTTTTATTTTTTTCAATTTTTTTTGGCGCCCTGGGAAAGTGCCGCTTTAGGCGATCGCCTGGTTCGCCTGATTGGTGCGCCGTACCCATCTGCATGGACCACTCTTCATATTTTAGAATAATTTATTCTAATCCCAAAAAAATCTGCCGTCCCTTAAAATTTACCACCATTCTCAAACATGTTTTATATTTTTTGACCTTATTTAACCAGCTAAAGCTTCTTAGACCCAAGTTTCATTGTACTTAGTAAAACTATGTACAATCTGATGCCATTCATGTACAAACACTATGGAAGTACTTTTGAATAAAGTGTTTTGAATCTGAATCTGAATCTGAACTCCTATATGGAACATAAAATTTAGCCTTGAGCAAAAACTCAGAAAAAAGTTTATGGTCTTTGAGAACCAAGTATTAAGAAAAATATATGGTGCAATTAATGAAAATGACATTTGGCGAATCCGGAAAAATCAAGAATTAAAATACGGACAGCCCGACATTGTAGCTATTATTTAAAGTTGAAGATTCAGATGGGCAGGTCATATAATAAGAAGACCAGAAAACACACTTATTAAGGACATTTTTGAAGGGAGACAAGCAGGCACTAGACCACTAGGAAGACCAAAATTAAGATAGCAGGACCAAGTTCAAAAAGACCTCAGAAGAATGGGAGTAGCCTGGGAACAAGCTAAAGACAGGAAAGAGTGGAGGCGTATCGTTGCGGAGGCCAAAAACCAACTTTGGTTTGAGTGGCCGGTAAGGTAAGTAAGTTATCTAAGCGTAACTGGTTAGATCGATAAATTGGTGAAGGTAAACACAAAATTGTACCAAGATCTGGCAATGTTTTAATTTCCCAATAAATCCCATGGGGGTGAGTATGTAGGTTTGCGCCATATGGGTTTTGTAAGCAAGTATAAGTTAAACCCTATCTAGATAAGGTACTTACCAAATTTGATTAAGTTATGTCAATAAATAAGCAAGCTATAGGGTTTTCTTTATTTCCTTTAAGAATACGGTAACATGGGAAACACATTTTTGGATTTTCTCCATAACCAGTTACCTTAAGATAAAAATTCAAAATAACAAATTGTTTGTTTTTAAGCTCTTTTAAATGGTTTCAGTTAAAATTGCTGAATTTTAAAAATTGAGGTAAAAAAAATGCCAAAACCCCATTTTTGACCCTTTTGAAACCACATAAAACCCCGTTCCCATAACCCGATTATGCTGGTTAGCGAACTCATGAAAATAGACCTGGTCTTACACCTCCATACCAAATTTCATAGAAATCGGATGTTCCTATCAAAAGTTATCGGTACCAAGGACACATATATAATATATACATATAGGCCTATATGAAATTGAACAAATGGTGTTTTTGGCTTCTGGGGACCTCAAAATAAAAAAGTAACATGGTCCCGGGTTTAGGTCTTACCATGGCTTCTGTCGTAATAGTGTATTCCCTATAGGGAAATTCGCTAAAATTAACCAGCAGGGTTGTAGATTTAGGACAAAACTGCAGAGAAAACTTGGGGCTGCGGGGACGCAAGCCTTGGCCGGGTTTTTGTGGGAAATTTTGTCGAGTCCAAGGCCCTCATAGGACATGTGACGGGCCCTCACCTATCACAAAAATATTTATGATAGTATTGTCAAGAAAGTACTACATTAATCTTTAAGCATAATTGTGCATTAAAATGGTGCTAAGTTTTTAACTATCATTATTTAGAGAGCTGAATTAAATATTTATATTTACGTCATGTGTATCGTCATAACCATCTAAAACTACTACGTAGAGATGGCTACAAGGTATTGTTTGAAGTTGAGCGATAAGTAATCTCCCCAGATAAGTAATCTCGCAGATGAGATACTCTAAGTCGCGTTGCATCTCACAGTAGGACTCACCAGCTAAGTAATCTCGCAGATGAGATACTCTAAGTCGCGTTGCATCTCACAGTAGGACTCACCAGCTGGAAGTAGGCCTAATGATAAACATCCGGTCCTCGAGGGAAACAATTAATTTTAGATACTGGTGATCCAATGTTTCCAGATATAAGATAATTACCATTTTTTAACGATAATTTAGCCTCCTATCCTACATGATGTACCAAAGTATACAGTAATTTATTTTTATAATGCGCATTGTTTAGAGGAAAACTATTTATCTTGTCGTTTGTGCAGTAAGAAAATTTTGTATCATTTACCTCGGTAATGAATAAATAATCCTGTATACTCGTTGATTTTTAATAAAGATGCTTAACTGCTCAAAATTGCTAGCCCCTTGGTAAACGTCTAATCTTCAAGAACATGCTTCGAGTCTGCGAGGGTTGAGCTAGGGCAGAACGTTATTACAGGTAGTAACAATAGCTAAACTGGCACTTATATAGACAAATCAATTTAAATTCTCTTCTAACCTAGGTCAAAAAATTATCTACTGTCATGCGGGGTTTGATCAGCAGTCCTCGTGCCCGGGCGAAGGCGCTAGAATAAATACAAAATGCTATTAAGTGATGACTACATACGTTAAAACTAGACATGTAACGGATATCCGGTTACTATACAGTATCCGGCCTTTTTTTAATATCCGGTATCCGGCCGGATACTTGCTACTATTCGGCCAGATACCGGATACTTGAATCTATTGTTTGGCAATGCTTGATCACTACTTGTAACGGTCTTCTTTCTGGTCAAGACAAACATTAAAAAAATAAAAACAAGGCCAACAAAAAACAGAAAAACTTACAGACCTGACTGATAGCGAATGAAAAATTTGTGCCTCCTACACGGTCCCACGGTCAGAGGGACAAGTTCTTACTTGTCTTTTCATAAATTATCCTTAAAACTAAAAGCTAAAACATGAGCCGGATATCTGGTATCCGGTATCCGGCCAAAAGAACTATCCGTTACATCTCTAGTTAAAACTTAGTATGAGTCAGAAGAAGAATGTTCAGGGAAAGGTCCTTATCTAGCATCCACCCAAAAATCCCCCCTCCCCCCTCATTGCCTAAACTGACCCGCTGAGCCCATTTTCTTTCGATTTAAATTTCTTTTAGATTTTATTCCATCCATAAGCTAAGGCCGAAGCCTTATGGTGGTCCCCCTTCCCTTGCGGGCCGTACCCATCTTTGGACATATCAGGCCGGTCTTGCAACAGGAGGATTATGGAACAAGTCACAAATCACATTAGGGCGGATTAGACCCACACAGAAACTGGAATTCACCAGGCCCGGATAAGCCCAGGTGGAAAATGTTTTTAAATGTATTATTAGGGTGGAGGGGACCCATGACCAAACTTGGGGGGGGGGGGGGGGCAGCGGCCTCATCTTCTTATCTCCACTGGTGGATATCACTTACATAAAGTGATTTATATTTAATATGAAAATCGCTATGGTTAGGTCTATATTAATTTCTCCATAAACATCATAGGAATGAGAATGTAGGCCTGGCCTAGGTTCGCCACAATGAGCAAATGTAGGTAATCAGTCCTCAGTGATAAAGAGGCGAAACTTCGTTATCCGTCTCCACCGTTATTATCGATGTGGAAATTTCGATATTGCGATAATATTGCTATTACATCGATGATACAATTGCACGATACGATTATGATTTTATCACCTGATTTAGTTTCTCGTTCTAATATAATGAAATAAACCTTTTGACAATAAAACAAATACCGTATATATTCAAAAAAGTAACTGAAAATAACAACAACAGAAAAAGTAAAAATTGTAGCTATGTACGGTAACCTGTAACAAAGAACAACACAAAATAAACAACCCAAGTTTGTAGTGTAGCTGTACCTAAATTCTAACTGTGAGAAGAAGCAGACTTCGTTCAAGATCTAAAAACGACCGTCTCGCCGCAGTAATGCACCTGACTTTTTTTGACATTTTGGAACATGTCCGGATGGAACTGTGACTAGGTGCTTCTGTCACGTTCCAGTGAAAAGGAACGGATAGCTACGTTGTAGCATGGCTTCAGAATACATCCAATCAGCCATCTATCTTTTAGGTAGCGTTATAGCTATTTTGTTTTGTGTTTTAATTGGTAGACGCTCAACTCAATGCACGGAAAAGCAACAAGCCTGAAAGTCTACATTTTTCGAAGTCATTAAACAATACGTTAAACACTCATCTCTCATTTATACTTGGCTATATAGGCCCTACAACTACCTATTTAGTTAGGTCGCCAACTAAACTACTATTTAGGACTGTGTGTAAAATTGTTACGGTTCACAGTATTTTTTATTAGATGAGTTATAAATAATAAACTATTTTATTAAAGAAATAGAAAACTTACATACAATTTTTAAACGCTAAGGTCCTTTCCATGGAACATCAACAATTTTACTCATGGTATAACAATACTTTAATGAAACTTGATGGGTACCATAGTGTAAAATCAGTGATAATTGAAACAGTACTTGTGGTTTGATCACTTATGGTACCCAATAATGCATTATTTTTAAGTGGTAACTTATAGGGCCTATTATTAATTATTAATTATTAGGGCCTATACTTAAGTTAATAGGCTACTTCAAATTAGAATCATACAATGGGGTCACTACCTATAATCAATTTGTTCTATTTTTGTTTTAATATTTTAGTGTTTACCATCTACTGTGATATAGCTATATTAGCTATATATTGACTAATATATTGTGCTACAATTTTAATGTTATTCAATGTCTATATATTATTTGTAATTTTTTTACTGTATTGTGACTTTTATTTTAATATTGTCTTGCTTGTAATTATATTATGTTTAGGCTAGATTTTTATTTGTATAAATTGACGCTTGTCTATACACTGTATATGTGTTTAATGACAATAAAGAATCTTGAATCTTAGTTTTAGCAAATTTCCTTAAAGGATACACTCGTGTGGTTTTATAATTAACCGTTTGTTGTTAAAAATTAATATCTACACCATAACAATGACCTGATATAACTTTGGAAGTCACTTAAAATATATATTTTCTAACTCATAAATTTAAGTGTAGAAAAATACATAAAGCGCATTAACACATTAAGATTTGGTCACAATCGTACTAACATCTTAGAATCATTAGATAACTTCAGAAAAAATATCCCTAACATTTAAAATGCTGTGAAACATACTAGCCTAATTACTGCATGCTTTCAAACAAGAATAAATTAAGCCCAAGTCTCAATATGATTATACTGAAATATTTGGTAGGTAGTTAAGTTGAGTCAGTTCAAGGTGGAACTCAGTCAGAAAAGAGCCACAACAAAGGAAGCAACAAGTAACTTAAAGTGATGCAACCGTTCTACCGAACCTATTCCTTACTTTGTCACTGGAACAATCCGGATCGTGAAAGTAACAGTTACAACGTCAAAAAAGGTCAGGTGCATTACTGCGGTGAGACAGTCGTATCTAAAATGGCGTCAAACAAATGCTGCCAAATACAAATCAGAATGTTTTTTTTTTTTTTTTTTGCTATTGTATTGAGGGAATATGCATTTTAAATGTTTCCAAACACCATTGATTTTGTTGTTATAAACATCACTTTCAATTAAAGTGACGGAGGTTTACGGTTACAGTACACTGTTAGGTTAGATTATTATTATTATGATACATATATTTTCTCAGTATCGTTGTTGATTCGATTGTTTTCATCGCTCAATTTCAATCGTAATATAGAAATTTCCACATCGGTAATAACGGTGGAGACGGATAACGAAGTTTCGCCGCTGAGGCGAATATAACCTGATCAAAAACAAAGATTAAAGTAGTTTATTTTGTTCTGTGGTCAGGTCTATTGACTGATGTAACGAACGATGATAAGACTATCGATAGCATAGCACTTATCGATGTTTTCAGCAACGATAGTACTATCGATTTTATTTTAATATCGAAACAACTATCGATAATTGATTTCGACTTCGAAGTATGTGTTGCTCAAAATCTAGCAATTTATTTTAATAAAATACAAATTAATGTTACTTTTAGCTCTAAATCAATGACATCCGACCAATCCAATATTGTGAGTACCTGTAATCACCAAAACAACACGTATTTACAGCTGATTTTTTAACACATAATGCTTTATTCAATCCCAATGTTATTTAAATGGGAAATTTTGAGGTTTCAATGGTGGATAGCGCCCAAGGTGACTGTAGGCCAGGTTTAATAGCCTTGGGCCAGGGCCAGGTGAGCCGCATCCCTTAAGAGCAATGGTGTCACTTTCTGCGACATCCATGGACAAATCTCGTTGTCCATCTCGCCTACCGGCAAGTGTTGCCAACAAAACAGCAAACAACAATCGTTCTCGTTTGCGTTGGGAATTTTTGTCTCAACAATTACTAAAATAAGGAATTTCAAAGCAAAATAGGGTAGAATTTATGGTTTTAGATTTACCTTGATTGATAATTTGTAATTTGGTCATTACCTATGGTTTGTTACCAACTAATAATCCAAATTTAAAATAGAGTAATATGGTGTCGTTTAGATAAATATCGTACCCATTGCAAGACTGCTTCATTCTCTTTTTCAATCAGCTGTGTAATGGTAAATATTATAGCGTAACTTGACTTCCGTTTTAGTTTAGACGCTTCATATCCGGAACACAAAAAAAAGCTATACGGCTGACCTTGGAAGAAGTTATGCTTCTTCCTTTACAGACCTTGCTACCGAATGACTAATTGGGATGCCGTGAAACAACACTATCCTGTAGTGATGGCAAAATTTCTTGAAAAATCGATTTTTCGATATATCGATGTATCGAAAGAGTAAAATCGATTTCGATAAAAAATCGTGAACAAAAAATCGATGTCAAAAAATTGATGTATCGAATGGTAAAAATCGATTTTTCCGAAAAATCGATTTTATTTTGCCATCACTACTATCCTGTCCGTAAACCAGAAAAAAAGAAAAAAACATTGTGTGTTTGACGACCGTCTCGCCGCAGTAATGCACCTGACTTTTTTTTGACATTTTGGAACATGTCCGGATGGAACTGTGACTAGGTGCTTCTGTCACGTTCCAGTGAAAAGGAACGGATAGCTACGTTGTAGCATGGCTTCAGAATACATCCAATCAGCCATCTATCTTTTAGGTAGCGTTATAGCTATTTTGTTTTGTGTTTTAATTGGTAGACGCTCAACTCAATGCACGGAAAAGCAACAAGCCTGAAAGTCTACATTTTTCGAAGTCATTAAACAATACGTTAAACACTCATCTCTCATTTATACTTGGCTATATAGGCCTACAACTACCTATTTAGTTAGGTCGCCAACTAAACTACTATTTAGGACTGTGTGTAAAATTGTTACGGTTCACAGTATTTTTTATTAGATGAGTTATAAATAATAAACTATTTTATTAAAGAAATAGAAAACTTACATACAATTTTTAAACGCTAAGGTCCTTTCCATGGAACATCAACAATTTTACTCATGGTATAACAATACTTTAATGAAACTTGATGGGTACCATAGTGTAAAATCAGTGATAATTGAAACAGTACTTGTGGTTTGATCACTTATGGTACCCAATAATGCATTATTTTTAAGTGGTAACTTATAGGGCCTATTATTAATTATTAATTATTAGGGCCTATACTTAAGTTAATAGGCTACTTCAAATTAGAATCATACAATGGGGTCACTACCTATAATCAATTTGTTCTATTTTTGTTTTAATATTTTAGTGTTTACCATCTACTGTGATATAGCTATATTAGCTATATATTGACTAATATATTGTGCTACAATTTTAATGTTATTCAATGTCTATATATTATTTGTAATTTTTTTACTGTATTGTGACTTTTATTTTAATATTGTCTTGCTTGTAATTATATTATGTTTAGGCTAGATTTTTATTTGTATAAATTGACGCTTGTCTATACACTGTATATGTGTTTAATGACAATAAAGAATCTTGAATCTTAGTTTTTAGCAAATTTCCTTAAAGGATACACTCGTGTGGTTTTATAATTAACCGTTTGTTGTTAAAAATTAATATCTACACCATAACAATGACCTGATATAACTTTGGAAGTCACTTAAAATATATATTTTCTAACTCATAAATTTAAGTGTAGAAAAATACATAAAGCGCATTAACACATTAAGATTTGGTCACAATCGTACTAACATCTTAGAATCATTAGATAACTTCAGAAAAATATCCCTAACATTTAAAATGCTGTGAAACATACTAGCCTAATTACTGCATGCTTTCAAACAAGAATAAATTAAGCCCAAGTCTCAATATGATTATACTGAAATATTTGGTAGGTAGTTAAGTTAGTCAGTTCAAGGTGGAACTCAGTCAGAAAAGAGCCACAACAAAGGAAGCAACAAGTAACTTAAAGTGATGCAACCGTTCTACCGAACCTATTCCTTACTTTGTCACTGGAACAATCCGGATCGTGAAAGTAACAGTTACAACGTCAAAAAAGGTCAGGTGCATTACTGCGGTGAGACAGTCGTTTTGTTTGGATTTGGAAAGCAAAGAAATAAAGAAATACAGAAAGACAGGTTCCTAGGGTAGGAGGGCTAGGGACATGTTGTGTTTGTGTATTTGTTTGGCTGGATCAATTTGAGTTTATTTTTAGATTAAAAATATATATTTAAATTTGAAGATGGAAGTCAATGTTTTTCACAGTATTTTACATTTTATTAATACTTATAAAGGATTATCGAGGGATTGTCTTACTGAAATGATAAGGTTATATCCAACGTGAGTAGCCCAATATTATTTTTTTACTATTCATATTAAACATATTTATACAGTCTACCAACTCATTAATTAAAATCATCATAAGTAACTAAATTATTGAACAGGCTCTATCATCCAATGGATATTTTTACCTCAAACATTTCTACCCTAAAGCAGCTAGGCCTAACTACACCATAATAGTGATGGGCGGCTCAGGAGGGAACTCTCCTGGTGATCTTCTTGATCTAAGATCTGCTAGTAAGTTAAAATGATCTCTTTTTACCGCTAGCTGATTTGAGTTAGGGCTAGTTTTACCGCTAGGCCTAGCTGATTTGAGTTAGGCCTAGTCGAGAGCCGAGATCTACTGGTACAAGATTTATCTGCTAGCCTACACCTGCTGATATATTTCAGGTCTCATAGATCAAGCTGAAATGCTGTACAATGTTAAACTAAAAACCACATTAGGCCTAGAGTACCTAATTGAATTTGTTTTTAATGAAATAAAATATAAATATTGTAAAAATAAACGACTAAGCTTAGAACTCAATTATTACACAGCTCTACTTATATTACAATTAGGCCTACAATAATTCTGCAGTTTATCTGCCGTCTTTTAAAATTTTTCTGTCATTTTGAATAGGCCTACCATCTCAACTTACTTTAAAAGGAAATAACTTAAATGTTTCTCCGGTTTTCAGATTTTCTGGCATTTTCAAATCTTTTCTGTGGGAAAAACTTTTTCAAAATCAGTAGGCCTACATAATTTCGGACAGTTTGAAAAAAAAATTAAATTTTTAAGAGGGGGCACTATAAACTTAATTACTTTTGATAATGCCCTAGCCTATACAGAACCCGGTATGCAATCTAATAGAAATATAAAGTATTTATTAATTAACATTTGATAAATATATATACTGTATTAATAATAGTATGTAAGAGTATAGTTATAATATTTAATTAAGATAGGCCTACTAAATAATAACAAATAAAAAATTAAACGTTCTAAAATAGGGTTCATAATGACCTGCAGTACATAATCTTAATGAGCCGGCTCTTGAAACTCAAAATAGACCTTTGACGTAATGATCTGTTATGATCTGAAGACCTGGTTCATGAGCCGAGTCATTTTACCATGATCTGATCTGAATGATCTCTTTAATCTCTCTGCACTATTTAATTTATTACTCTAGTTTCGTCCTATTTTGCATGTAAGTCTAATGTATTTTGGCTTTGCACTGGGTATCATATATTCTAGTCAATTGTCTTGCATGTTTTTCATATACTAGTATACGTGTTGCTCGAAATCGAGCAATTTATTTTAATACAATACAAATGTTACTTTTATCTCTAAGACAATGACATCCGACCAATCCAATATTGTGAGCATCTGTAATCACCAAAACAACACGTATTTACAGCTGATTATTAACACATGTTTAAAATGCTCTATTCAATTCCAATGTTATTTAAATGGAAAATTTTTAGATTTCAATGGTGGATAGCGCCTTTATTTTCAGTCCAATTCTCATCAGTTTTTGGCGGAAACAACTACAGACCAAGCCCTATCCAACGACACCAAAAACTTGAAAATCGGTTGAAAATTGTAGGAGGCGTTCTCAACACAAAAAAACCCTTAGCGTATTAAATAAGTATAGATTTTTCGGTATTACTTGTCCATCTTGTTTGTACGCAAATTTGCACAATTGTATTTATATTTGCATGTAATTTTGTATTATTGTATTCTTTGTAAATTTTCTGCTTGCCGTTGGTAAATAAATAAATAAATGATCCATTTTGCTAAATTGATCCGAATATCCCATCACTAAGGCCTATTTCCACTTTTAAGCAAAGTGCCCTACAGGCAGCAGCCATTGGTTTATGTGAAAATTACTTTTGAGGCTAAAAAGGCAATGTAATTTAGTAATTAATAATCTTATTAACATTGTAACTTGCTAGAATAAAAAATAATACAAATACAAGTTTTAATATTATTTGAAAGTAGGCTATAATCATTGTTTAGGTGATATACTATTAATAATTGGTTGAGTTTTATCATTGACTATGTACACTAACGTGAGTAGACTTCTCAAAGCATAGGCGTGTGTGAAGCCTATTGACAGTGGTGCGATCTCGTGCAGCGTCCACGGAAGTACACGTAACATATGATAGATAAATCAGTATTACCACTCTTCTCAACCAAGGATGAAACATTTTATAACTGAAAGTTATGTTTATGTTTTGATAAAGTGTTTTTGCAGCACTGTAAATTCAGCTGAATAATAACAACATCGATTGCAGCGACTCTGGTGCCACGTCCCTCGAACTTTCAAATTTTTGTCTCAAACTAAATGCATTGGATGAGAGGTCTATTCACGTTAGTGTACAAAGTCAATGGTTTTATGTTCTAGACTGTTTTTGATGTATATGCCTAAAACTACACTATAACTGTTGTTTATATGGCGAAAATTTGTTATCCCCCTCCACCTAGTACTTTGAAGTTTTGCTCTATCTCCATTGGTTACTGAAATATTATAAAGTCTAAAGACAGTACATTGTATTTAGGGGCTCCAATGTTAATCTTATGGAGAGTAAGGATGTGTTAATATTTCACTTATTAACTAATATTTTTGGATGAAACTTTTTATTTAGCTTCATTTGGTTGAGATTCATCCGTATATGGTAAAAAATCATGGCATCAAACCTGCATACTCTTTTCCCATGTTAATCATATGGAGATTAGGCAAACTTCTTTATTTATAGACAGATATTAATGAAACTTAGTTTATGGCTTCATTTGGTCGAAATAAATTTGTTTATGCTTAAAACCTACTTTTAGTGTTCCTTATTGCAGCATACCTGCATACGCTTTCCCCATAATTTATCATGTTTATTTCTTTATTTATGAGCACGTCATGAAATTTTGTTTACAGGTTCATCCCTTCATAATTAATATTACTAATTTGGAAATTCGCTGGTACGCTGGTCTACTGCGATGTGTGGTATTCAGTTACTTGTTTGCTTTATTTGTTCTATTGCCAAAAGATATTTTTAATATTACCTTAACTAAATAAGGTGATAAAATCGTAATATTATCGTTTAATTGTAGTATTGATAAAATAGCAATATTATCGCAAAATCGAAATGTCAACCATTGATAATAACGGTGGAGGAGGATAGCGAAGATTCACCAATTATCCTGAAATTACAATTTTCATCAGAATAAATTAGCGTTAGACTGACTCATGTTATAGCCGCTATCGAAAATGTCAAAACATTTTATAATGAAAGTACAGATATTAATATGTAGGTAGGCTACATATTACTGTCGGCCCACATAATTTTGAATCGTAGATAATTTTTGTAGTAGTGTTGGAAACATTACTTCAAACAGCCAGTTTTGAGAAGAATATACCTATTACCTGCCTCAGTATCGTGCCAGTAAGCTATACAGCATTTCTCTTAAGATGCAGTTGGTCACAAAGTACTGTACCTTTTTCTTTTACTAGTAAAGTATAGTCGAGTTCTGCTGATCAAAACTAATCAGGACCGAACTTTTATGGTATAGCGAATTTTGAAATTAGTTTGAATCCATAAATAATGCAAGGTATTATCTCGTGTTTACTACCGCTGTTTATATGAACCAGAATTACCTAGCCTACATTGAATTTAAGGTACATATAAAATTTATAGGCCTATATGAATTGTTTTTAAATAAAATTGTTTGACTACTGTATATTATCTCAAAACTTTCCTTTTGAAATTTAATAAAAAAATTTCTTACATGTGTAGAAGAGTTTACTGTTTAAGTTATTTTTTATTAATACTCTCCTGTTTTTACATAAATAGGCCTGGTCAGTGCTAGGGTAAGCTAGGTTTGTGCCCAATTTCAAGCCAGTTCTCAAATGGTGGTGAAAAGAATTTTCATACAGTACCTAAATAAGTGAGTCAACTCAAATAATTTTGGTTGTTAGTAATATTTTATTTTCCTGACAATAGCCTGTCTGTAAGTTATATAAAATGATCGGATGTTTTGTACACTATAAATATTTGTAATTTTGTCATTATAGGAGTCTGTAAGTTTCACATAAAGCTGTATAAATTTTTTATTACTGTACTGCACTTACCAATACCTAATGCTAACAATTCACAACATTGCTGATAAAATAGTAGGCCTAAGTTATACTTTTTACTCACATGTAAATTTTAAATTCAATATAAATATGGTAAATGTAGATATCAAACGGATCTGAAACGGTCTGAAAGATTTTGTAGTCACTTGGATGACCGCTTTGATAGATTAATGTAGGCCTATGTCAAGAGATGACTCATGCATGCGAATGCGTAATTCTGCCCATTAAAACTATTTTTAGCGAATTTCCCTGTAGGGAATACGCTATTACGGTAGTAGCCATGGTAAGACCTAAGCCCGGGACCACTTTACTTTTTCATTTTGAGGTCCCCAGAAGCCAAAAAACACCATTCGTTCTTTTTCATATATATGTGTATATATATATATATATATATATGTATATATATATATATATACATATATATATTTTGCTATAAGCAAAATATATCTATGTAAATATATCTATATATCTATCTATCTATCTATGTGTCCGTGGTACTGATAACTTTTGAAGGTGACCTCCAATTTTGATGAAATTTGGTATGGAGGTGTAAGACCAGATCTGTTTTCATGAGTTCGCGAACCAGCATTGTCGGGTTATGGGAACGGGGTTTTATGGAGTTTCAAAGGGGTCAAAAATGGTTTTTTGGCATCTTTGGACCTTAATTTTTAAAATTCATCAATTTTAACTGAAACCATTTAAAAGAGCATTAAAAAACAAACAATTTGGTATTTTGAATTTTTATCATAGCATAACTGGTTACGGGGCAAATCAAAAAATGTGTTTTCCATGTTATTCTTATGGGAAATCAAGAAAACGCTATATCTTGCTTATTTATTGGCACAACTTAAACAAATTTGGTATGTACATTATCTATATATGGTTTAACTTATACTTGCTTACAAAACCCATATGGCGGCAAACCTACATACTCACCCCCATGGGGTTTATGGGGAAAATAAAAAATTGCCTGAGTTTGATACAATTTTGTGTTTACATTCACCAATTATTGATTAACTTAGATTTTCTAACAACACCCAATGGTAGCAAACCTACAACTCGATCCTATGGTGTTTTTATGGGGAAAGTAAATAATCTGAAACTCCATTGGAAATTCGCTGAGTACGCAGGTCTGCTGCGACGGGGGTATTTTTTTATATTGTTGACAAGAGGGATGAATCGTTTGTTTTCATTCTATTATCCTTATCATGATGTAAATAGATCCCAAAGTAAAATATTTTTACTTCAGGCCTACAATATTAGATAATATATTCTGGTACGTACAAAAGAATCTAGAATAGTAAAAAAAACTGAGATAGTTATTTCTCTAAATTTAGTTTAACATTTGTCTATCAATATTTTACAGCATACACATCAACACGTTGGCAAGTATTTTAAATACAAAGTATCAGAAGAAAATGATGACCAACCATGGTAAAGTCAAACATAACAAACAGGATGTCATTAGGAGGTAAGATGTAGTTAACAGCTTCAACTTCAGTATCCGTTTCCAATGTAAAGACAACTTCTAAATATTTCACTTCAGATCTTAGGGATATTTATGTTATTCGTAAACTTCAGCTCATTATGATCTGGTGGATAGTATCTTTTTTTAGGGAATTTCCCAATAGGGAACATGCTATTACTGTACCGTAGTAGCCATGGTAAGAACTAAGTCCGGGACCATGTTACTTTTTTATTTTGAGGTCCCCAGTGTGTGTGTGTGTGTGTGTGTGTGTGTGTACTGGCTTTCCCATAATAGTCTCCCCCCTGGTTAATTTTTGAACGGCTGTATATTTTCAAATGAATTTTGATACACTTTACTAGGGTAATGTAAAATACTTTTTTGTGGTATTTTGAAATTCACCCCCTAACTCCCAATACGGTTGCTGGGAGTAACTCAAAAATTTTTATACGAACCCCCAATTTTTATGTTATTTTTGGATTTTATACGTGTTTTATTTTACATTTTTTTCTAAACTTAACGGTTAGGGAGCTACTGCCAATGGAAGGTCACTTTTAGTCCCATAAGAATAACACGGGGCAAACTTTAATTGCCTATATCTCCTGAACCATGTAGTCAAATAAAAAATACTCGAGTATAAAAATGTCTTAAAATTATGTTTTAAGATGTTTTTTCACTATACAAACATCAAATTTTTATAAATTTTATTATTTGTCTGCTATATTGGAAATAATATTAGTTATGCGTAAATGACAATTTTATAAGTAAAATGTTCTTAAAACAATTTTAAGACATATTTATACTTGAGTATTTTTTATTTGACTAAATGGTTCAGGAGATAAAGGCAATTGAAGTTTGTCCCATGTTATTCTTATTTAACGAAAAATGACCTTCCATTGGTTGTAGCTCCCTTTAAATTTATAAGAATAAAAGAGTCTCAAAAACATATGTAGAATCCAAAAATAACTTAAAAATTGGGGGTTCGTATTTAAAATTTTTGAGTTACCCCCAGCAACCCCTATTTGGGGGTGGAGGGTGAATTTCAAAATACCACCAAAAAGTACTTTACATTACCCTAGTAACGTGTATCGAAGTTCGTTTGAATATATACAGCTGTTAAAAAATTAACCAGTGGGTGGGGGGGGGGGGGGGGGTGAGGGACTATTATGGGACACCCAAGTGTCCGTGGTATTAAAACTTTAGATGGATACCTTTGAATTTGATGAAATTTGGTACAAAAAGGTATAAGCCCAGATCTATTTTCATGAGTTTGCGAACCAGCATGATCGGGTTCTAGGAACGGGAATTCATGAGGTTTGAAAGGGGTTAAAAATGGGTATTTGGCATTTTTGTACCTCAATTTTCAAAATTCAACAGTTTTGACTAGGCCTAAAACTATTATTAAGAGCTTAAAAAACAAACAATTTAGTATTTTGAATTTTTAACTTGGCTTAACGGGTTACAGAGAAAAGCCAAAAAATAGGTTTCCCATGTTTATTCGAAATCAACAAAACCCTGTAGCCTATCTCACTTATTCATTCACATAACATGGTAAAATTTGATATGTACATTCACAAAGTAAGGTTTAACTGATATTTTCTTAAAACGACCATATGGCGGCAAACCTAACTCATCCCCATGGGGTTTATGTCTATTTTTTTCACGAGGCCTTCGTAAGCGCGGGGCCCGGTGTGGTCGCACCGCCCTAAGGCCGGCTCTGGTACACAAAAGAATCTAGAATAGTAAAACTGGTAGGCTTGCCATCCTGGTTTGACTGGAACAGTCCCGGGTGTTAGCTGGTGTCCCCGCCGGTTTTGCTTTTGACCCGGTTTTTTTGTAAACATTGAGAAAACAGTGAATTATTAATAAAAATAGCATTTTTGTTTGTTTTATATCTTAAAATGAATAATTTTTTTATTAAAATTTAATAAATATTTCTACAAAATTAGCTTGACGATTCAATTTTTAGAAGGTAAATTAATCAAATTTAAAGTCACTATTAAATTTTTCTTCTGTAAGGTGGGAAATGAGGGTTGGCTGGACGAGTCTAGTGCACTTGTGACGTGGAAGAAATAGGCATACACTATTGAAAATGTCTATTAAAGTCAAATGTCAATGACAAGAAGAGGCAATTCATTATTGTTGCAACTTTATTTTGATTCAAGAATGTGTAGGCCCTGGCTTTTGAGCACGTGTTATAATAATAAGCTAACCAAAAATATACAACAGCTTTAATTTTTTCTATTAATTTTTAAAAATTAATTAGTTATTCATACGTACCCAATATAAATATTTTGAATTTTCGAGCCTAAAATGAAATATTGTATGTAGGTAGCTAAAACTTGTTTCTAAAATAGTTTAAATTTTACATAATTGAGATCATCAACTCGTTGACTATTTTACGCCTAATGTGGGAGGGGGTTGGGTTTCATACTTGGCATCCCGGTTTGGTCCTGTAAAATTAGCAAGCCTATTTATGGGGAAAATTAAAAAGTGCCAAATATTGAGATAATTTGACATTTACCTTACCTAACCATTACATTTCTTAACAACTAACATTTTCTAAAACATCCCATGGCAGCAAACCTTTTTACTCATTTCCATGGTGTTTATGGGGAAATACAAAATCTTTAAGGGGGCATTTTAAACTTAGGCTAGTTATTTGTACTTAGGCCTATTTTTTACCAGGACTTCCAAACTAAATAACGGTTTATAGAAAAAGGTTTAATGGTTAGCCTCCACTATATAAAAAAATATCATTTTTAGCGAATTTCCCATAGGGAATAAGCTATTACCGTAGGTCTCATGGAAAGACCTAAGCCCGGGACCATGTTACTTTTTCGTTTTGAGGTGCCCAGAGACCAAAAATAATAGTCATTAAAATTTTAGCGAATTTCCCTATAGGGAATACGCTATTACGGTAGTAGCCATGGTAAGACCTAAGCCCGGGACCACTTTACTTTTTCATTTTGAGGTCCCCAGAAGCCAAAAACACCATTCGTTCATTTTCATATATATGTATATATATATCTATATATATATCTATATATATATGTGTCCGTGGTACTGATAACTTTTGAAGGGGACCTCCGATTTTGATGAAATTTGGTATGGAGGTGTAAGACCAGGTCTATTTTCATGAGTTCGCGAACCAGCATTGTCGGGTTATGGGAACGGGGTTTTATGGGGTTTCAAAGGGGTCAAAAATGGGTTTTTGGCATTTTTGGACCTTAATTTTTAAAATTCATCAATTTTAACTGAAACCATTTAAAAGAGCTTAAAAAAACAAACAATTTGGTATTTTGAATTTTTATCATAACATAACTGGTTACGGGGCAAATCCAAAAATGTGTTTTCCATGTTATTCTTATGGGAAATCAAGAAAACCCTATATCTTGCTTATTTATTGACATAACTTAATCAAATTTCGTATGTACATTATCTATATAGGGTTTAACTTATACTTGCTTACAAAACCCATATGGCGGCAAACCTACATACTCACCCCCATGGGGTTTATGGGGAAAATAAAAAAATTGCCAGAGTTTGATACAATTTTGTGTTTACATTCACCAATTATTGATAAACTTAGATTTTCTAACAACACCCAATGGCAGAAAACCTAGATACTCGATCCTATGGTGTTTTATGGGGAAAGTAAATAATCTGAAATTCCATTGGAAATTCGCTGAGTACGCAGGTCTGCTGCGACGGGGGTATTTATATATATATATGTATATATATATGTATGTGTCCCTAGACACGATAACTCTCGTAAAAATGGTCCGATCGACACCAAATTTGGTAGAGATGTGTAATCCTACATTTCGTAAACCAGACATATCGACCTACCGGAAGGGGTAGTTTTGGGGGGTTTTGTACCCCAAAAATGGGTTTTTTGCATTTTTCATATGTAATTTTTAAAAATTTATATTTTGACCATTGGATTTAGCTCAAAAAAACACATAATTTAGTATTTTGAAGCTTTGCTCTATCTCCATTGGTTACCGAGATATTCAAAAGTCTAAAGACAGTACATTGTATTTTGGGGCTCCAATGTTAATCTTATGTAGAATAAGGAAGTGTTAATATTTCACTTATTAACCAATATTTTTGGATGAAACTTAGTATTTAGCTTCATTTGGTTGAGATTCATCCATTTAAGGTAAAAAATCTTGGTTTTTGTACTTATCATGGCAGCAAACCTGCATACTCTTTTCCCATGTTAATCATATGGAGAATAGGCAAACTCTTTTATTTATGGACAGATATTGATGAAACTTACTATATGGCTTTATATGGTCGAAATAATTTTTTCTATGCTAAAAACCTACTTTTAGTGTCCCCCATGGCAGCATACCTGCATACTCTTTCCCGATATCTTAAGGAGAATTTATTCCCCTATTTATGAGCACGTGATGAAATTTTGTTTACAAGTTTAGCTGGTCAAAATTAATATTACTAATTTGGAAATTCGCTGAGTACGTAGGTCTGCTGCGACGGGGCGTATTTTTAACTAACTTAGTCTAATTGTTCCTGTAAATTTAGTTATAAAATTAATATAGGCCTATAATTTGTTTTAAATGAATCCTTAAAAAATAATTCTTGGTAACACCTTGCCAAAAGTGTTATTTCATGTCATGTTTTTACTATTTAGTGAGGCAGCGGACATAGCTCGGTTATAGAGATCTGGGTTATCCACTCAGTTGAGATAACGCAGGACTACCCAGTGAGCCCAGGGTTAACTCTCGGCTCAGGGACAAAAAAGATCGTTCGGCCGCTCCAGTGGCTCAGAAGTGACAGTGGTCCATTTGCATAGAGAACAAAAAAGTGCAGGCCTTTTAGGCGAGGAGAACTGTCAGTTAATTGCTGATGACCCTCCATTAAAAGCCATAAGATAATTATTATTATTTCTATTTAGTGGATGCTCAGAGTGAGGTCAGTTAAGACAGAGTCAACTGTGTAATGTTATCATAGGTACCGGGAAGGTATAGAAGCGGGGGAAGAGCCTGGCCTGATTATCCGCCTCGCCAGGTTCTATGATGTGGCGCCGGCTCTCATCGCCAAAGTCGTCCTCGAGGAGACAGTTGAAAAAAGGACCAGTAAAAAGGGTGAAAAAGGTATCCATTATTTTATGATTTTTTAGCCATATTTAATTGGTCTTAACCAGTTACAGAATGTTCAAGGTATTCAATGGAAGTATCTGTCAAGATCTCTGAAGAATCAGAGATCTTGACATTTTGACTAAGAAGGATATTTTAAGTTTCTACATAAGAATATGTATGAACTAAAAAGCAGGATCATGATGATAAATTCAAATATTGGGATCAGTCTTTAATAATAATAAGCATGTTCTGATAATGTATTAATCAGGCCCGGATTATATACAAGGCCATGGCCTAGGGCGTCACCGAAAGGGGGGCATCAAACGGGCCTTTTTTATACTATGTTTCAGTCACAAAATTATTTAACTGCAAATATAATTTAATTTTGGGGTTTCCACATTTTTTAATTAAATTCTTTCATAACAAGAGTAAATAGAATATTCGGCAAAATAGAAAGAAGAAAGAATTATTCAAGCGAACTAGAGTTGCCGGGACCCGAGGGGCTCCTTCGCGGCGGGAACGAGCGCCCCTAATGTGCCGTAAAGTGTCCCTGATTAGCAGTCAAGAGCATCACCCCCGACTGGCGGTAAACATCACCCTGTAATCGACGGTAAATATCACCCTTGATCAGAGTTAAATCACGCCTCCAACCGCCGGTAAAGAGCGCCCCTGATCTACTGTAAAGAGCGCCCCCAATACGCATAAATAGCACCTGTGATCAGCGGTAAAGAGCGCCCCGACAAGCGGTAAATATTCCCCTAATTGACGGTAAATAGTTCCCCTTTGCCTTTACCGTCGCCTTGTAAGGTTTGCCTTGACCTTGTTCCTTTGCCCTGGATTTAAATTTATTTCTCTATTACAATTATACAGGGTGTTTCAGAACTCCCTACCAACATTTTAGGCCACCATTCCTGGACCAAAAAAAAAAAATAAATAAATAAAAATCATAGTAATAAAGTCCAAATACCCACACAGCCACCATTTTGTTTTTTACACATATTAATTTTTATTTCCACAACGGATGGTTGTATTGAGTTCAATTTTGGCATGAAAAATATCACACCAATGTATTTCAAGAGAAAATAATTATTATTTTCCCATGTGTATTTTAAAAATGGCGGCCATTTTAAATCTGTAAGCTCAAATATCTCAAAAATGGTAAGTTTTAAAAAAATTTTACTAAAGACTAAAAAATTGACAAATCAATTTATGTAACTAAGGATACCAAGTCTGTAAGGATATAACAACAAATAACAGAGTTATTGCGATTTTCCTCTTAAAATAACCTAAATTTGCATTAATTTTAATGCAAAATCATTGTTTTTCAGTAGAAAAATCACAATAACTCTGTTATTTGTTTCATATACGTCCTCGGAGTAAAGTGACAAAAATGCCAATCATCACTTTTGTTAAATAGTTCTGTACTTTTATAGTACAGCCAAAACAATTAGAATTAAAATAAGACAATGTATCGGATTTTTTTGTTTTTTTTTCGCGGGGGGGGGGGGGGGGCTTAATTGTGACCTTTGGCCTAGGGCGTCAAAGTGTTAATCCGGGCCTGGTATTAATGTTGTATCTGTTTGATTTGAAATAAATAAATAATACCTTTACAGACAAACTGTAGGCCTATATTTAATTTTTTTTCCTATTCTTCCAACAAAATATTTATATTTTTCAAAATATTGTTTGCTGTCATACTAAAGTAAATAAACCTAATTGGATGAGAATTTTTTTACAATGCATGGTGGAGCTGATGAGCTGATTGTTGGTTTTTAGCTTGTGCAGTGTTGGATCTAGAAAGATAAATTGGATATGAACTTGTTAATTGACATTAAAGTTTTATTGTAATATTGAAGTCAAAGGGAGACTTTTGAATAGAGAAACATAATTTTACAAATATATCCTTTTCATATGGTTTCTCAAAGTCATTGACGTCTAGTTTTTTAGATCTAATTGTATATGACCATACCGAGTCATATATAACACAGCCTTCTAATTCTTGTTTTAATCAAAGTTTCTTGATAGGATGAACAATTTGTTATATGCCTTTTCCTTCTTTGTATGAGTAACATTAATTTTTTAAACAGTGACTCTGATTAATATAGCCAGTGCTATCAAAAACGTAAGTATTTTAAAATCAAACAAAATGAAATGAGCCAAAGAATCCCAAAAACTTTTTTATCAAAGAACATTTTCTGTTTTTCAGATAACCTTAGTGGGGCATCAAAAAACATGATTAAAGAAATGTTCAAGGACACCACCCAGATTCAAGACCCAGACCTAGCATATGAAGTTTTTCTGGTAATTATTTTATAATTTGTGTAATTTACAGAATAACTAACACCTACTATTCTAAAACTTTGTGTTAATGTTCTATTATTGATCATTATCTTTTTTTTGGGTGTTTCGGGCCAGATCGTTGATGTAACACGGAAGTTAGGTAATTAGACAGATTCTGTCACTTTTACGGTGCCATTCATACATTAGGGCCTTCGTTGACAGAAGACCAGTATTATTAAACGCAGGTTCATCGCTAGCGACCCCTTGTCCGTTTCCGATCGTCATTTCGGAACGTCTAACAACGATCGTCACTACAACGTCTGAGAGGGAGCAAATCATGATGGTTAAAAAGTTGATACATAGCATTGATTGGGCAAGTATGATACCCTTCAATGTTAAATACACCCTAATAGTTCATTGTTGGAACACATATAATACAGGTCTCTGTTTAACCCGTTTAATAAACGACCGGTTAATCCGGCCATTTTGAAATCCAGCCATTGGTCCGGCCCCGAGGTGGCCAGATTTGAGGGCTTCTACTGTAATTTGTTTTAACTTTTTAACTACTCATAGTGTTTTTATTTTTTTTTTTTATTCTATACATTAACTAAAACAATTTTAGAATTAAATTACAAGTCTTAATGACTTAAATTAACATTCAACTACAAAGCTAAAAAATAAAATCAAGTAAAATAGAATACATTTATGTAAATATGTGATGCGGAACCAACCTCCACTTGAGTCCTCTCCCATTTTCAAGTACCCGCTTTAAGGTTTTAAATCTCATTGGGTTAAGTAGTAAACTTTTTTTAGAAAACTTTCGGAAGCTAATTTTATTGATTCGGCTAACCAGTACAGTGTGATCAGATGCTCAGTATTGAATAAGAATTAAAATTGGTTGGGTTCTCACTATGTATGTTTTGCTCCTCTTTATGTTTTGATTTTCTGTATTAGTTAGCCAATTATATATATTTTACTAATATACCTACTTTTTTATAATTCCTGAAAGTCTATTTTATGAAGACTTTTTAAACTTCCTATATTTGGACTTATGGCTTTATATTATGCATTATATATAAAGCCACTAACAAACACGAACACTATACAAACTATACAAACACGAAAAACTACACAAACACGAATCCTGTTCATTCCCTCCAGTGGACTCAAAACCTTCGGCACCTACAATTTGGGGCAATTTGTCTTGTTGCGATGTTCCTCATTAGATGGCATTTAATGTAATTGTTTCTAGAAACAATTTTTGTGTAAATAAAACTGTTTTTCCATTTTTTTTTATGTTAGCTGACATTACAATCTCTGACTGGTATATTTTATTGTAAACGCGATTGGTTCTATAGCTAACAACCATTTTTTTTCCTTGGTCAGAACTGATGTTAGATACTTCAGAACTGATATTAGAACTGATATTAGATGGATTGAACGTTTAAAAAGCAGAAGTCACTAGAACTATTTTAATTCCCTGCAACTCAACTTTCGCAAAACTGCATCAAGTTGTGAGGTTTTGCTGTCTAGTAGGTTTGAGTCAGGGATTCAAAGAGTTCACTTTTAATTGTTCTGATTTTTTTTTTTCAGAGTATTGTTTTTGATAATATGTATGGGCCGATATCGGATGTGACCAAGCAGTAAGTATTTTTTCATTCAGTTTTTGTCTTTCCGTTTATAAAATTTGGAACCTCGTTGGATTTAATAATAAATCAACTTCTTTCAATCCACTTGAAACTATCTGTCACTCTAATTTCATTAATTATTCCCTGATGTTCCTTTTAAAAATATATGAGCTGATTTTTTTGTCTAATATTGAAATTAGCCTTAGTAAAAATAATAAGTAACAAATTTATGATTATTTAGTTGATATTAATAAAAGTTGTAAAAGAGCTGTTTAAATTTTCAAAGGCCAATGTCCAGTATCACATCAATATTTCTGATCTCTATCAATAAATTTACAACTAACTGTCAAAAAATTGTTAGATAAGATTTTTACATGTTCAATATCCTTTTTGGTGGTACCAAAAAGGATATGGAACAGGTAAAAATCTTATCTAACAATTTGAAATTCAATATCCAGCAGTAGGAAAAAAAATTCTGTCAAAAAATGTTTGATTACATTTTTTTTAAATTAGGTCTGATATACAAGGTGTCTTTAAAGTCCATCACCAAACTTCATAATATGACTAATTGGGTCAAAATAAGCAAAAAAGTTCCTATGAAGGTATGTCCTAAAATGCATATTTACCCAGATATCCGCCATTTTGTTTTTTCCACTTAATAATTTTTATTTCGGTGACGGATTGATCTAGGAACTTCATATTTGGCATGGATCTTGATGATACTAATGTCCATTTCCACAATAAAAATTATTTTTTTCCGATGCGTATTTGCAAAATAGCGGCCATTTTAAATTTTTAATCCCAAATATCTCGAAAACGGTAAATTTTATAAAAATATTACAAGAGACAAATAAGTTGACAAATGAAATTATCTAAACAACAAAACCAAGTTTGTAAAGATCCGCCAACAGATAACGGAGTTATTGAGATTTTTCTGCAGAAAAACACTGATTTTGCACTATGATTAATGCCAATTTAGGTTATTTTAAGAGAAAAATCTCAATAACTCCTTTACTTGTTGGCGGATCTTTACAAACTTGGTTTTGTTGTTTAGATAATTTAATTTGTCAACTTTTTTGTCTCTTGTAATATTTTTATAAAATTTACCGTTTTTGAAATATTTGAGTTAAAAAATTTTAAATGGCCGCCATTTTGAAAATATGCATTGGAAAAAAATAATTTTTATTGTGGAAATGGAAATTAGTATTATAAAGATCTATGCCAAATATGAAGTTCCTAGATCAATCCGTCACCGAAATAAAAATTATTAAGCAGAAAAAACAAAATGGCGGATATCTGGGTGAATATGCATTTTAGGACATACCTTCATAGGAACTTTTTTGCTTATTTTGACCCAATTAGTCTTATTATGAAGTTTGGTGATGGACTTTAAAGACACCCTGTATAAAAGTATGAGAAAAGAAGAATTTGTTTTGTCAGTAGTACAGAGCAATAAATTTATAAGTTGTGATCTTGTTATAAGTTTGTAAGTGGTTATAAGTTGTGACTTCTGCAAGTAGTGATAACTGTATTTTACATCGTACTCCATTACATATAAGGCAACATCTCACAATCAAACAAACAATACAACAATACATTTCCACTCAATCGGTTTGTAAAATCTCCAACAACATCCATAATTTTTTCTTACCCTATTGTTGCAAAGTCAAATAAAGCAAAATATTGTTGTAAAACAAGTAAAATTTGTTGCTATTGATAAAGCAAAGTAGACTGTTGCATTGACTTAATAAGGTTTATTATTTATTAAAGCTCACTGGGTTGCGAGTACGAGTTGCGGCTGGAGCGTGAGGTTGCTCGCGTCGGGCTTTCGTACAAGACGGAGGAGCAGCTGCGGGCTCGTGGCTACGACAAGACTCCAGACGTCAAGCTGGAGACACCGTGCGCTGTGGATGGCTTCATTATCAACTGGGTGGAGAGCAAGGCCGTGTTCGGCGACAAGGCGACGCATGACCAGTACGCCAAGGATCAGTACCTCAGCTATTGGAACAGGTGGGGCAGACGACCGAAAACCATCAATACAGTTGAACCCCTCTCAATCAACCTCGCTTTAACAGCATGTCAGACTATCTGCCCTCCTTTTAAAAAGTTTCACATCTGCATCGAAGCTGATTTTCATATATCAAGCCAGAAATAATCACTCAGCTTACAAAGTTCGTTAGTTACCTTCCTGATGCTCAAATAAATTATAGCCTAGACTCCCAATTATGTAGATAATTGGTAGCTAGACTATCGTTGGAAATCAGTTTGGCTGTTATTCTTAAAAAGATAAAAATAGCCCAAAAGTGGAATACCCCCGTCCCAGCAGACCTGCGCACTCAGCGAATTTCCAAATTAGAAATATTAATTTTGACCAGATGAGCCTGTAAACAAAATTTCATTACATGCTCATAAATAGGGAAAAAATGTCTATTCTCCTTGTGATAAATATAGGGAAAAAGTATGCAGGTAGGTTGCCGTGGGGAACACTAAAAGTAGATTTTAAGCATAGGCCTAAAAAAAGTATTTGGCCCATATGAAGCCATATACTAAGCTTCATCAATTTCTTCTGTCCATAAATAAAAGAGTTTGTCTATTCTCCATATGATTAACATGGGAAAAAGTATGCAGGTTTGCTGTCATGATAAGTACAAAAACCAAGATTTTTGAACATAAATGGTTGAATCTCAACCAAATGAATCTAAATACCAAGTTTCATCCAAAAATAATGGTTAATAAGTGAAATATTAACACATTCTTACTCTCCATAAGATTAACATAGGAGCCCCAAAACACAATGTACTGTCTTTAGACTTTTTAATATCTGGGTAACCAATGGCGATAGAGCAAAGCTTTAATGTACTAAATTGTGTTTTTTTAGCTAAATCCAGTGGTGAAAAACAAATTTTTAAATTAAAAAATGACAGAACATGCAAAAACCCCATTTTTGGGAAAACACTCCACAAAACTATCCCTTCCAATAGGTCAATATATCTGGTTTACGAACTCATCCAAATAAAGGTAGGCTTACATATCTCTACCAAATTTGGTCTCGATCGGACCGTTTTTACGAGAGTTATCGTGTCTATCGATCGGACCGTTTTTACGAGAGTTATCGTGTCTATCGATCGGACCGTTTTTACGAGAGTTATCGTGTCTAGGGACACACACACACAATCAATCAATCAACTTTATTTTTCTTTGTACATATGAAATACAAGAAATGGCATCCAAAAAATAAATTTTTGAAATATATATATAATAAAAATTTTAACGACTTTGTTTGGCCTCTGGGCACCTCAAAACGAAAAAGTAGCATGGTCCCGGGCTTAGGTCTTACCATGAGACCTACAGTAATAGCTTATTCCCTATGGGAAATTCGCTAATAAACAAGAAAATACCTAAATTAGAAAAACCATTGTTGAGCAAGAAAAGTTATTGTTAAAAATTAAGAAAAAAATACATAATAAAATAACTAGACAAACCCTGTGAAGCTGCAATAACAATAATCCACTTGTCAATATCAGAAGCCCTCTGTTATTTTTATTGTTGAAAACACTGTCTAAGACTTAAAATATTGGAACTGTCTCGTTTACAATGATATGAATAGCCACCTTGCTTATACAGTAAACTTCCTCTAATAAGGCATGTCTGGAACTTGACACATGCCAGATTACAAAATATTCCAGGTTATAGGGTATATGTCAGGAATATGTAAATCAAAGAAAAAGTTACATTAAATGAAGGCCTATTAAAAATATGATTTTCTACCTACAGTATAACATAACATTGCATGCCGTATTGTGAAAAATGCCATCCATGATTATGAACTGAAATGTGAATGAGAATTAATTATACGATGTAACCCGATGTCGGATGAATACATCTCTCCTTCACGCATTCCAAGGTGCATTGAATGGCACAGTGATGTCCCCTCGCGACTTCCAATGTCAAATGAACTTGAACACTCATTATTATTTTTATACCTATCAATAAACATTTTTCTAAAGGTCATGCTGGATTGTAGGATGCCGGATTAGAGAAAGTTTACTGTACAATTGTTTTTAGCACTATAGGCCACTTTGCATATTATTTGTTCTTAACCAACCTTTTAGTTATTTGCCCACGTGTTCGATACCATGAAGGGCAATAAGGGGGATTATACTGTATAATTATGATTAAAGGCTGATTTACACGCTGCCAATGGCTGCCATGCCGAGTTAGATGTGGCTAAAAAGACACTGGCAAGCGGTGACTGGAATGCCAGCAGAATGGCGCTTTCTGGCTTTTACCATTAACACATGACAGCTACTGGAATATTGGGGGTGTTTATTTTGTTATATATATCGTAACGAAATAACAATCAGCTGTTGAATTATGTGTCTGTTTACACAATATTAATCAACTGGCGCCAGTCTCGGAATGAGGTGGTGGGGGTAGCTGGCACACCACAAAAACCAAATTTTGTTCTGCTGTAGTTTACAGCTATTGACAGGACAGTGGCTCACTGGCATCTTCAGTGACTGACAAAGCCTGTTTACACTACAGTAGTCGCTGGCATCTAGCAACTGGAAACCTCCATTAGAACGCCGACTGGCAGCATGTAAATCTGGCTTTAGGGAAAGTATTTCACATATAATACTTGTATCTGAGACAAAAAACTGGTTCTGTTTGGCAGACTACAATGAAAAGTGACAGGTGATGGAAGAATCAGTTCCACCACTCTTCTAAATCATGTATGAAACCTCTGATGATTGAGGACATTATTTATATGGTGTTTTATTCTCACCACTGAAAATTCTGCAGGCTTTTAGGCGCCCGAGGAGGTCATCAGTTTTTGATTCCCCTATATTAAAAGCCATACCTTTTTTTTATTTACCGTACTTAAAACCAGATTTAATGCAATAGTTGGTCAATGTCACAGGTTCGGCCCGGGTCTGGTCATCTATTGGTTCGGGTACCTGGAGACTGTGATGGACCCCAGCGAGAAGAGGTTTATCGTCCGAGACAAGTTCCCCGAGAACCTTACCCTCATGGACCCTGGCCTCATACCCGTGCCGGCGCTCAAGATCTCCTGAGTACCGAACAGTATCGCTCGCTAAGGTTGAAACAGCTTATCTTCTGTCAGGAAAACAAATAATAACCGAAACATTGTATTTTAATGTACTCTCCAAATTGTATGACTTTTCCTTTTAAATAGTTGTGTAGAGCATTATGTTAATGATAACAGTATTAATACTGCGCTCATCTAAAAATTCCAATTTTAGCATGGTTTTACAAATGTTGTTCCTAATTTATTACAGTGATTTATTATAGTGTATGCACTACCACTTTGAACTTTTACATATTTGGTTATGTAATTTACTTTTTTATATTTTGTGCTACCGAACCCTTTCTTTTACATATCAGAATGTATGTAAGTTAAGTGCGAAGTTGTATATTTCTCTTAAAATTTGTTTATATTATGCTAGTGCTGTAGGCTACACATTTTTTTAGTAGAGACCTAAGTAAATTTTATTTATTGTTATCTAATTGAAGCATAACATATACTTTTCTGTTATTATTTCAGTATTTTATTGTTGTACAGTACGGTAGTGTTTTTAACAGGTTTTAATTGTTATGTGGAACTGTTTACTTATTGTTGTATTTGTATATGCATATACTATGCATATATTTGAATATATTTTTTAAATATCTTTTTATATAAATGTATTTGTAAATTAAAGCTCAAATAAGTTTTAGCGTTTGCTTTCATAAAACTTAATCCCCTTCATACTCTTAGTGACTATGCTTTGTTTTTATTTAATTTTTTTATTTATTTATTTTATTGTGGCCACTTAAGGTATTTGCATTAATTAAACTAATTAAAATATCCTAAAATTGAAGAAATTCAAATTATATTTTACTTTTGGTTTTATCTATCTCTAATCTCTGATTTATAGTGGTTCAAATAATTCAAGAGCAATTGGTCCAAGTCAGAGCATGTACTTTTAATTTTACACCGAGTGGTTCGGTGAGGCTTATTTGTTAAAAACTACAGTATAACCTCGATAGTTCGACACTCTGTAAGTCCACAAAGTGTCAAACAATCGAAGTTCTACTGTATTTAAATATCTAAATGTCAATCTATAGGCAGGATCAGGCAAATTAAACATAGGGAGTCTAAAAATTATGAGTTGAATTTAGGAAAGTGTAAGTCTTAATGAAACCTTAACTTGATTGATCTTGAACACCACTAGGGACGTTGGACCAGTAGGTATTGATACTTTACTAGGGACTTTGGACCAGTAGGTATCGATACTTTACTAGAGACGTTGGACCAGTAGGTATCGATACTTTTCTTTCGATACCTGTTGTATCGTCCTCTTTATCGAATGAAGCAATCCTTTATTGGTATTGGAAGAAAATATGCAGTATTGTACTGAAAAGGTAGTTCTAATTTATAATGTATAAATATATATATATGTTTTATCTAATTTAAAGGTTGATTTCTTTTGAAGACTCATAATGATTTATAAGGCTGTTGAATTTAAATATATTTCAATTTACCATTTAAAGTGTAGTTTACCTATAAAGCAGTAACCATTGTCTGCAACCTATCACTACGCCTTCGCTTCGTCACTTGTATTTTGTATTTGCTATGCGTTACTATGCTATAGAGATATCTCAGTGTTTTGTTTTGTTATTTAAAATCAATATTATATATAGTACACTTATCAATCATAAATTAAACACTAATTGCTTTTACAGTACAACATCTGGTACTGTTATGACATTTATTACTAAGTAACAGCTGCAACTTTGAAGAAATTATTCTCTACTAGTCTAGGTGTTGCTCGAAATCGAGCAATTTATTTTGATACAGTACAAAAGTTACATTTAGTTCTAAATCAAAGACATTGGACCAATCGAATAGTATGAATATCAGTAATCACCAAAAACCACATGTATTTACAGCTGTAAGAGTAATCTTCACCTTTGGGCCATTAGCCAATTTTTGCGCAGTCGCCAATGTTAACCATACGACTTTTAATACAAAACATGGTATTTTATTCCCCTGTTTCGGATGCCGTTTTTCAACCGATTTTCTTTAAACTTGGTAAATGTTTAGTTGAATAGTTATATTAGGCCCCTCTTAAACTTGATTTTCCTTAGTAATATTGGTTAAATTTTCAAAATTTCGAGATATGAGAGGCCTAATATAACTATTCAACTAAACACTTACCAACTTTAAAGAAAATCGGTTGAAGAACGGCGTCCGAAACAGGGGAATAAAATACCATGTTTTGCATTAAAAGCCGTATGGTTAACATTGCCGACTGCGTAACAATGGGCTCCTGGCCCAAAGGTGAAGATGACTCTTAACAGATGTTTTAGTCTAAATGTTCAACTCAATCCTAATGTTATTCTAGGGGGAAAATTTCAAATTTAATTTGTGTACAGCCCAATTATTTGAAGTCCGATTTTCATAATTTTTTGGTGGAAACAACTACAGACCAAACCCTATCCAACGACACTAAAAACTTGAAAATCGGTTGAAATTTGTTGGAGGAGTTCTCGAGTTCTCTAAACAAAAAAACTCTTAGCGTATTATATAAGTGTAGATGTTAATCTATAAATGAACATGTTTATTAAATATTAATGGGAAAAAATTGAACCTCGAAAGGGAATGGGGCGTGTACACAAATCCCAAAGTTTATAGGCTTTTGTTGGCAATTGGCTTACAACTAACAAAAATGACTCATTCAATACATACGGTATTGATATTTATGATGCGATCTTATAGTGGTATCAATGCCGTAGATTTGATACAGTATTGATACCAAGTTTAGTAACTAATGATTGATGCAACATCTTTAAACACAACCAACATTTAAATTATTCGCCACTTTGTTTACATTTTCACCTTTGTCAGTCCCCAACATGGACTATTGGTAATTACTGACAGCAGACCGTGTAAATATAAGGAGTGTCTAACTATCGAGCTACTATAATAACAAACATTTTCAACCGGGTTATCTATACTTATTTAATACGCTAAGGGTTTTTTTGTGTTGAGAACTCCTCCTACAATTTTCAACCGATATTCAAGTTATTGGTGTCGTTGGATAGGGCTTGGTCTGTAGTTATTTCCGCCAAAAATTGGTTAAAATCGGACATAAAATAAGGGCGCTGTACACAAATTAAATTTGAATTTTTCCCATTATAATAACATTTAGTTTGGTTTGAACTTTTTAAATATCTGTTAATGTACAGCTTTAAGTACGTGTAGGTTTTTGTGATTACTGATATTCACAATGTTGGATTGGTCGGATGTCTTTGATTTACAAGTAAATGTAAGTTTTGTATTGTATCAAAATAAATTGCTCAATTTTGAGCAAAAAGTAAACCAGTTCAATAAATTGGAAAATAAACATATTGAAAATAAGGTTTTTGTGAAGGACCAGAGTTCCGATTCAAAAGGAAACCAAAATAATTCAAGAAGAAAATAATTGAGATAATATTATATTTTATTAGACACAAATAAAATTAATCATTTTTGAAAACATCATTTGAGTCAAAATTCTATTCAGGGTTTAAAAATACATAGAAAGTAAACCTTTTGAGTCCAAATGGGTAATTAGTCAGTTAAATAGCTTACTTTCATTGGAGGTGTCTTCCATTGGGGAGAGGCTGGCAGGGACATGGTACCATGCTTGGAGAATAGGGACAAGGGTTGACAGTTCATCATCTGACGTCTTTTTCACTTAATCAAGTTCACTTTTTGGTAAAACACGATATAGAATTCACCTATTTGAGTCTTAGGATTGACATTACATGGTTAAATAAAAACACACAGTGTTCAAAAATTACACATCAAGAGATATGGGTGAGTCGGTGGCGTAGTGGTTAGCGCGCCGGACTTCGGGACCATGGCAGCGATGTCGTGGGTTCGAATCCGCGTTCTGCCAGTGAACTTTTATCAGTACCTTTCACCTTGTACTGTAGCGGCTCACCCCCTTACTTTGTCTAATACGATCCACGCACAGATCAAGAGTCTATGTGGACGGGGCAAAGTAAGGCAAAAAGAGGTCCGCCAACCTCTTTATAAAAAAAAAAAAAAAAAAAAAAAAAAAAAAATAGGTTTTACATTTAAAGGATTCAAAGAAAAAAGGGGTATTATTAGTTAAATATGAAAAGAATCTAATTGAGTGGAATTAAAAAGATATTTAAAGTGGATTGGGAAAAATTTTTTGAGTTAAAACATGAAAGCATAATACAGGTTTCGAAAGACGAACATTTTTGTGTGGATTTGGAGAAGAAACAAAGTACAATAATCTATCTTCTTATTTCTATAAGGGTTTCGTCTGTTACGTCCCTTTTTCTCTCGACCTACTGAACCGATTTTTAAGATTGAGGTGTCATTTTAAAGCTTAGGATATACCGCAGTGACGAATCGTAATTAAAAAGGTCATATTGTTTCGGGTTTCGCCCCCCTCGCCTTTAATTTATTTTTAGAGGGTGCTTTAACATGTTGACCAACTTTTATTGCAAGTTCTTTAATGTGAATTGTAATTTAACAGCTGATTACCTTCAGATGAATTTTAAAAGCCAGATAGTAAACAAAAATAGATCTCTGTCACTTCATAATCAACATTCAATTACTGTAGGTGAGTTTCACTCCTACAGAATCATAAAATGCGCAATTTGCGCACGGGCCACCTCGTTAAAATAAACAAGACTAGGGGGCAGGTGCAGCCAATGCCCTGCAGTTGATCAAAGTACCTGGTGATCAAAACTTGCTCCATGGCAATTTACCGAATTACTTGGAATGAAAAATTAAATTATAGTGAAAATCAGATTACATCATATTGGTATTTCATCCATCGAGCTTCATCAATAATTCTTCTACTTCCTAATATGATAGTGTTGAGATATGGTAGTTGTTCTTTTATGTTCAAATTAGCTATAATTACGTGATGGTTCTTATGCCGATTTGTCTTAGAGCCTCTGTCTAAAAACTCCTATAAAATTTAGAATAAATTCACAGATGTTGGACCTAGAGAGTTTATCACACAAAAAACGTAAACGACAACAGAAGAAAAATTTAACTACAACTCCCCGGTCCTGTATGAGCTATGCAACACTCACTGCGGCTGTTTTTCTAGTAATGGATGAGTTAGTAGTCGACATAGTGAATGAACCCACACTATTACTATTTATAATGAACTGTAAATCCTCTTTAATTTAACTTTCCCATGGCAGTACATAATTTTTAAAAAGAAATCACAAAAATTAGAAAAATTTACATCTTTGTTGGTGTGATTAATTTTGGTTTAACTACATAGTGGCAACTATATTTTGGTTAAAAATTTCTCTTTATACAAATTGTTTCTGCAATACATAAAAAATGTTATTGAGCGGAGCGAGCGAAGCTCCTATACTACACTCTGGCTTTTTATTTACAAGTACTCCTCCTGAACGGCTGGAGTGATCCTCACGAAATTTTTTTTGGCCATAGTAACCATCTATGGGAAGGTATAAATCTGAAATGGTCCAAATTGGACATAAGGGTTCTGCCCTACGGCCCTTTAAAGTTACCTTATTATTTTAATAGGAGACATTTTTTATTTGGTTTGTTTACTGTGTGTTGATTATACAGCTGTTAAAAGAATCGAATTTAACTTCAGACTGTTACTATCAGCTGTTTGTGAATACAGTAGTTTTATGTGAAATCGTTGTTTTATTTATTTTAGTTGTTTGTTTACCTTTGTACGTGAATGAAATGCCACGTTTACGGAGAGGAGGTGCAAATTTTCGACGACGCATCATTTAATATCTTAAAAATATAATACCCCGACGCAGCAAACCTGCGTAATCAAAAATTATTAGAGTACCTATTGCAGACTTGTGGAGAGTAAGCGCAGCGAACAACCTAAATCTGGCGACAAGTGTGTTCAGCGAATGAGCCGACAAAAAAGGCGAGTGAGAGCAGCGAACAAACTAAACTGATGGCGAGTGAGCGTAGCGAACGAGCTAATCCCTGATGGGGAGTGAGCGTAGCGAACGAGCTCCCTGGAATTACCTATAAAACATTTGCTATTATTGATTTAAAAAATAGTCGCTCCGCTCAATATTGCAAGCAGACAACTGCATTGTAAACCTAGTCTATACTGGAGATAAAACTTTTAAATGTTGTCTCTTTCAAACAGGTGTTTTAATATGTGTAGCATTCTGCACTAAATTTGTTATAGTATCATTTATCATAGTAAACAGGTTAAAATTTACATCAACAACCATATATCCCTTTGCCTAGTTCACTGCAGTTTGAAAACATATGCACAAACATTTAAAGTTCTATTCTAATTTTTGTTAACTTTTGTTGTTTCAATACCAATCTGATAACCCATAAGATCCCACGTATAAAATGCAATTTAAAAAACTTGTTTTTGTACAGGAAATGAATTTTTCTGGGGTTAAATTACTTAACTTATTTTTCTGTCAAAATACACATGAATACAAAGTTCAAGCAAAATCTACCTGTTACATTTTTAGAAAATGGTAAAACACACAGTTTGTTCCACACAATAGACACTCCTCGTATTAAAGTGTGGAAAAGTGTTGATATTTCAGTAGTAACAGTAGCTTCTATTCAGCTAGCTTTCAACATGTGTTTGTTTATTTTAATATCAACAGCTTTTTTATTTTGAATTCAATAAATATTGTTCCTCATGTTAATCTTATGGACAAAAAATGAATTTTAAGGGCTTTTCGTGGGCTTCAAAATTAAATAGTCGAAAATCTAAAACCTCATTGCAAAACTACGAATTGCTAGTCAGGAGCTCCTACAATGCCACATGTTATGTATCTTGCAGTGTAGCTGCAGTATTCCGTGTTGCTGGTCAGGAACTCCTACAATGCCACATGTTATGTCTCTTGGATTAGTAGAAGTACCAGGTTAACCGAGCCTTGCTCGTTGGTTTTGATTCAATTTTAATATTTTCACCAACAACCAACTATATACCTCTTCACAGTTAACAGCTGTTTCAAAAGGTCTGCTTAACATTAATGTTCCTTTATTTTTGTTTACATTTAGTTGTTATTTTGTTACCAAAATAGCAACCCATAAGACCAATGTTAAAAATTACAATTTTTAAACTTAAATTTAGATCAAATTTGATTTTTCCTAGGATTGAGACTGTTTCCCAACTTATTTTTGGGCCGAAACACTCTCTAATGCAAAGTTTAAGCAAAATCTAATAGCTAGTTTTCGAGATCGTGGAACACACATCCCTTCAGAGATTCCCCATATTATAGTATAGGATTCTTGACTGTAGTATTTTATGTCGCTGTGATAAAAAAAATTAAATTTGATTGAAATTTTGGGTTTAGTTTTTCAAAAATTGTATGAGTTATTTTAATGAATTCCCATGGCAACAAAATATGAATGTTTAAGTGTTTGTTAGTTTTACCTTTTAAAAGAGCAAAATGAAATGTTATTACACATTTTAACCTTTTGATCAAAATTTCATCATGTCCTTTTTCTTTATATTTACTAGGGACTCAGCTATATACTTCTTTTTATGCCACAGTAACTTATTTAAAATACCTAATATTATTTTATTTACTTCTTTTAAAGTTAATTAGACTCTGTTATTATTTAGTGGCTGAGTACTCCCCATTGAATCTACATCATTAAAATAATTGTCAAATATATTAGCACAGCAGTATATTAGTTAACCTCTATATACATTAAAATCAATATTTTCTGCTTTATACCTCAATGCTCCAAGTAGTTTAGTTTTGCTAACAAAATAAATAAAGAGAAGGTAGGGGTCATGACACACAACGCCCTCTATGCACCAGGTGTTCTTTTGCACCTATGATGTAATCATTAGCATTAACAGTATTAGTAAATGGTGATGTCATAGGTGCAAAAAAAATTTGGTGCATAGAGGTCGTTGCATGTCTTGACCCCTACCTTGTCTTTATTTATTTTAGATTCCTTGACTAGAAATATCCAATTTTGTGCCAAATAAATTTTTAGTCTCAACAACCAACCTTTTTAAGGCCTTTTTACTATCCTTCAATTTTGAAAATTCTTAATTTTCATAGTGTCCCTTGATTTTTAACTCATCAAAAAATATTTGCACCTTTTCCGTCTTTATTTCACCGTCCATCCATGTATTATTAGTTTCAACAATTTTATTTCAATAGTACAGTAGAAGCCTGGTTATTCAAGCTAAAGGTGGCCGAGACTACCTTGAATAACGAAAAACTTGGGTAATACAAAGAGTGAAGAAAGACATGAAAATTGAGCATAAGACATATTAATTTAGTCCCTATGAATACCATTATACATTAAAAGTAATTGTTACGCATTAAAATTCTAAACTTTAGTATTACCATCACTCACAATTATTTTCTAGTATTCAAGCTTGTCTGCTTCTAACTCTTATTCCTCATTTCCTAACTAATATTTTTGAGTACTTTCTGCCCTATCCAACCATTGAATTGGAATTAACTCTTCCTGTTTCTCATTTCTAAATATATTACAACTTTTTTATGCTTACCACTCATCTCAAAGACTTAATACCCGTCGCAGCAAACCTGCGTACTCAGCGAATTTCCAACAGGATTCAATTTTTTTTAACTTCCTCCATAAACACCATGGGAACGAGGATGTAGGTTTACTGCCTTGGGGGGTATTGCAAGAAGATATAGGAAAATCCATTCCCAGTGCATGTAACTAAATTGCATCAAATTCTGATATTTTTCATTTTACCCATAAACCCCATAGGGGTTTATGCTGCTATATGGGTGCTGTAAGTAAATATAAGTTAAACCCTACCTAGCGAATGTACATACCAAATTTGATCATCAATAAATATGTGAATACAGTGTTTTGTTCATTCCCCAAAAGAATTAAGTTGAAAAACCTATTTTTGGATTTCCCCCTTAACCTGTTAAGCCATCTTAAAAATTCAAAATACTAAATTGTTTGTTTTTGTAAGCTTTTTTAAATGGTTTTAGTTAAAATTGTTGAATTTTGAAAACTTATGTCCAAAAATGCAAAAATGACAAAAACCAATTTATGACCCTTTTACTTTTAAACCCCATAAAGCCCCAATCCCATTACCCGATAATGCTGGTTTGCGAACTCATGAAAATATACGTAGTCCTACACCTTCATACCAAATTTCATCAAAATCGGAGGTTCCTGTCAAAAGTTATCAGTATCACATACATATATATATATACACAAGTCCGTGGTACTGATCGCCATTATCTTTTATATATATTTACCGTCTTGTAAATAATTACACTATAAGTGTAAATATATCGAGTAGTGTTGGAAGACGTTTTATTATTTCAACCTTAATAACTTCGTCGCTTAGATAAAACTTATTTTGTTTGAATTTGAAATTTTGTATAACTTAACAAATTTTACATTTTACACTTTGTCAAAAAAGTGTGAATGTAACTAAAACTTCTATTGTATATAATAACGATTTCCATATTTACTTTACAATGCAGGACCCCTTTTAATAGCGACGGAAAGTGAACATAATAAAACTAGTTCTTTCATTGTTATGTTGCGAATGGCATCGGGTTTGTTTATTTGGTGATTCTATCCCTGTGAGGGGGGGGGGGGGGTTGCAAACATCTCTCGGGCCCATAGCGTCACATACAAACCATGACTTACTTGACTTATATTCAGTGTCCTGTGTCCCAATGAACGTAGGATCTGTCACATTCACGCAGGATTCTATGTAGAACCATGCCGATCAGCTTTTTGTAGTTTGGAAATTTTAACATTAGCTGACTATCCCATCTCCTCACAGGAGATAGAATCACCAAATAAACAAACCCAATGCCATTCGCAACATAACAATGACAGAATTAGTATGTTTATCATAATGTTTTATAATGTTTATTATGTTTATCAAATATTATTAACTTTTTCTGACAAATTTGACTCAAAATTTGGAACATTTTGGAACTCAGAAGAGCTGATTTTCACGGACTTGAAATTTACCATAAATTGCCATGTAATGCTGGCGCTAAACTTTTGAACAATCTGATGACATTAAAACTATTAGTGATAACAAATTATTTAGAAAAAACTTTTGAGAATAATATCTATCCTATTTATTATTTATTTAAACCCAGGTAAATAATACATTAAAGACGTTTGACTTGAAATAACAGACGTATAACAGGTAGAAAATAACATGTAGAACAATTTAAATTACTAACATTTTTTATTATTTCTGACAGAGATGATAACCTAAACAATGAATAATGACATTAAAACAACGATAATATATTTTAACATTGGACTGCAACTGTTCTTTACAATAATAACAAGAAACATGCTACAAAACAATCTAGTCCCTAAAAACGTAAATTTTGCAAAACTACAAAATCTACTTTTTTCATTGGTAAAAAATCCTTTTTGGTTTTAATGGTTATCAATTTCTATGAGATCAAAACTAAATATATCCAAGCATTAAAATACTTTAAATAAAAAATGACTATAAAAATTTAACTTATATATAATGTACAAATAACCTAACAGGAATATATTCACAAAAGACAGTTCAAGTATAAGACAAAATGTACATATAACTTGGAACTTAAACTGTGTAAGGTTCAGTTTTATTCATAGGAAAAGCAAATTATTTTTTAAGAATTAAATAGTTGTTTGGAATAAAAATAAAAAAAGCAAGTTACATATTTTTTAAGTACATTGACATTGCACTTATTGAAATGCTCTTATCTAGATGTCAACTGTCATGAAAAAGTTTAAATCACCTTTTGTTCTTATAAAATCAGTGATATTATTGGTTTGTAACCACTTTTACATTAGCATTTATTCCACACGGCAAATTTAAAAAAGTCGTGCTAAGATTTTATTAACTTGAAAAATGTAAGGATGAAAGTTTGAAATTAAGCACCATCAAGTAATCTAAGTTATAAACAAAAAATTAGTTTGTGCTCTTATAAATGTATACAACAAATTATTCATTTGATTTAGAACAATTTTCCATGAACAACCTCAAAAGTTAAATACGGTTATTACCAAATATATATTTTATTAGTAATTAGTGAGATATTCACATTTATTTACAACAATTTTTAAGTTAAACAAAACTTAAGAATATATTGTGGAGAAATCACACTGATGTGTTGTTAATAATATTAAACACAAAATTCTTTTGAGCATATTTTGTGCTTCCAAGTAAATTTCACAGTAAACAGTAGCATCTGTATTAGGAGTAAACAGTTTTTATTCAGTCCCATTTAAAGTTAGGAAAGTATAAAATTTACAATAATTACATTTTAATTACAATATAAAATAGTTTATTTCTTTATAAAATATATAAAAACTAATAAAAATTGAGAAAACGCTTGAAATTAACCTTGACAGAGCCCCTTTAATACAGGCTTTTGTTAATCCATAAAAAATGAAGGCCTGTATAAACTTACCTACTTCAATTTTATCACCACGTATAAGTCCCAAAGTGTTTAAGCTAAGAATAATTTGATACTGTACCAAGAAAGGTAAAATATTTCAAATTTATTTGTCAAATTAGCTATCATTATAATAGATACTTTCCAAGAGTAATGAGATATGCACAACTCTTTGCATGTAGAATCTATTTCAGTGGAATGATCAACATAAACCACCACATATTAAAAGACTGATTAAGATTCCCAAACATAATGATTTGTTCTAAATTATGTAGTAAAAATTTGCCAAAAAAATCAAGTATGAAAAACCAGTAAGTTTTAAGCAGTGTTAAGTGTAAAAGTTTTATATGAATTGTTTATTCATAAACCGTATGCAATTATTTTCCACTAAGGGTGTATATTTTCCAAAAACGACACTATTCAGTCTTGAGTGCAGTTCAGTTTTGGTGGTGTGCACCTTTGACAAGAGTCCGTACTTTTATTATCACCTAACAACAAAACATTATCATTGAACTAGGAAAGTCTAGTACACTTGATCAGTACAATCAGTAAAATCAGTACAATTGATACTTTAACATTAAAATTCCACGTTATAGAAAAGTTTGAAGGCAGTGCTTTATTGTTATGAATAAACATTGTATAAATTTTAAGCTCACCTGGTGTGACCTGAGCCACAAATTATGGAAGTGGAAACTATTTATTTTACTCTACCTAAATGACATAAAATTGACTATGACAAAAACAAATTTTAACATCTATTCTGAATATTTGTAATGCTTGACTACCTAAACGAAAGGTTCAGTTCATTTATAATTTTTTCACATAATTCTACATCCTGATTTGCTTAAGTAAAATTTATACTAGTGACATTATAAACTTATCATCATCGTATCAATATTTTTTTGTGCAGGCTAGCCTCGATACTGCGAATACATGTTTGCTCAAGGCAATCGGATAAAAATTTTAGATCAGATAGGAAGTTTTTAATAAACAACACATACTCAGCAAAATATATTGTACTTATGAAATTAAAAAAGATAATTAAAAGTGTCGAATGAAATTTAAAATAATTTTAAGTACTGAATGTCAAAGATGAAAATATTAACTGCAACTGAACTTGCACAGATCATGTGAATTGTGAAAACATGAAAATCTGAAAGTAGGCCAACCAGCAACAGCCAAAGGTTGTTCAAACTACGGTGTTCGGACTAACGAGGTTCACCCGTAACAAGATATAATTGTTAAAGTAGTTTTATGATAAGTAATAGCCATACTAGTAAAAGGAAGAAGGTATGAAACATAATAAAACCAGTCCATATAACCCTTGACTTATATGATACATTTGATGACCCTTTTAGAATCATATTTTTCATGAATTATACTATTTTAATTTGATGTATGCTGCAAAATTTGACATGATTAAATATTAGGGAAACAATATTTTTTAAATTTTTACTTGAATGTGAAAGATGTTGTTCAATTATCCATGACAATTTAAATTTATAAATTTAAAATAACTTCTTCCTTTTCTCACAATTTTATGTAAAATATAAAACTGTCATTTTGAAACGGTATACAAAATGTAAAGTATGAAATATGAAGTAAAAATATTTCTTCAAATGTAAAGGCACTAAAGCATATTCATAATTTCCAATTTTTTACAACAGAACTCAAAGTGCAATAATATTTTAAATTCAACTACAAAGATTATAGTTTGTAAAAACCTTAGCGAAAGAGCGACTAAAGGTTACAGATAGAGGGATTGTAGGTACAGTATTTGTGATATTTCAAGCTTTTTCCCAGTAGTGTTTGGACTATTAGCACCATTAGGAGATCCCCGACCTGGAGAGGTCAGCATTTCTGGGGGGTTCGGGTCGTCAGTTGGGTCGTTTCCGACCTCGGAGGTGGGGGAGGGGGTGGCCTTTTCTTGACAGGCGCGATTTGAATGTTGGGAGCAATCTGGATGCCTGCCCCTGGTTTATACACATTCTCATAGAGATTCTGTTTGCCGTAGTGTTCGTTAACCCAATTACTTACATTAGTCTCTTTGTAGTCGGGAGGATCGCGGAAACCAAGGACTTCATGTGGTGTCGTCGTCTGGTCCAGTTTGCACTTCTGCGCGACCTGCCACTTCCGCCTCATGACTCTCTGCAGGTCTTGTAGGAACGCGGCGGACGGCGGGGCCAGCCTGGGGGGCGGGGGTGGTGGTGGCAGGTCCTCCTCGGGGTGGACGAAGTTTTCCAACACCTCGGGCGGGGGAGGGGGCAGTGACTCGAAGCTGGGAGCTCGCTCTATGTGCTTGGTCGCGTTCCCCACAGCGATCTCCTTCAGCTGTCGGGTGGTAGCGGTCAACGGCAGCTTGGGGGGTTTCCGTTTGATAGTGCCAGAGGGGAAGTCGCACTCAAAGCCGACGTCGCAGCCACTGGAGCCGGACTCGGACGCGGTGTCCAGCAGACTGCTGGTGGCCGAGATGGTGCTGTGGCGAGCGTTGCCGTGGGTCATGGTGTGGCCGAGTGTCATCGTCTCGCAACTGGCCAACCGGCTCTCCTCCACCACCGACCGATAGTTGACTAGCAGCTGTCTTCCATGCTGCAACAGAGATTGTTGCGTTAGGTTGCATTGTAGAAGATTTTTTTTATAGTTTGAAAATATATAATTACCTGCAATCATAGGTAGGTTTTCTATGTTGGGGATATTTGGTTCTGGGGATCTTGGTTGACATGAAGATGAATAGACTTACAACAGTATTATTCATCCGTACATATATCTAGGTAGAAGCTTACAAATAAATAACACTTGGAGGCTATTGAGACCTTAAACAAAGGAACTCTATATAAACTCACTCATAGAAACTAACAATCATTCGTCCCTTTTCTTTAGTTGGGATCAACTAAGATTGCAGAAAATTTAGTTTGAAGTCCATTTAGCCTGTCATTTTTCTTTCAAAATGGCACAGAGAAAAAAACTAACAGAAAGTGCAGAACATAAAAGAAAGTAAAAAATATAACAAACGTACGAGGCGACCAGCCATTCCCAAGATGAAGTTTATTGTTACCAATCGAAGTTTTGTCCCAAACTAGGGTTTTATAATATCAAGAATTTATTGCTTACTTCTAAATAAGTAAAAAAACTAACAGGTAACAACAAATGAAACTTGATCGTGATATATTTGTTGTCTAAACTATTTTATGTTACCATGAAATTTTAGTTCAGTGTGTGTATGCGTGGTAAAACATTGTGTGTTTAGTGCAATAAAGAAATTTTTCTTACATCAATTCAATCAATCTTCTTATAAATTCTATTCAGTCTATTCTGAAATGATAGTCACCTTGGCCATGCGAATGGCAAGCACCCACTGATGCATCGTCTGCTGGTCTTCAGCACACAGGAACTTGATGAACTTGCAGCTCTTGGGCTGCTGAAGGCTCGGGTGTTTCAGCGCAAAACAAAACTCTGTTGGCGCCTTGAACTTCTTACGCCACCCCACGCCGTAGTACACCTGTGGAATGCAAGTATCCACATAAACACATGGAGAATATATGTTTAGTCGAGTTCTATATCCAGAACTTGCAAATGTCAATTCAAAGGATTCTTCAATGCACAAAGGAGAAGGCATGACAAATACCTTTAAATACCCCAATTTAGAAAATCAAGGATGTTCTCAGATGGAATGTTGAATATGAAGTTTATAATAAATAGTTTGTTCAATTTCACTGCAGTTTAATCACTTAACTAAAAAAATAAAAACTATTTTTTAAATAGAAGTAGCAAAAATTTTGATTTGTTATTTCCATTTAGCAAAACTATACAGTAGAATCATGATATTACGAAATAATTGGGACTGAACGTGTTCAGTATAAAAAACATGATATTAACTCGTTTACTCAATTAATCTTGGTATCCTTTTGCAATCGCACTGTGTTTGTATTTATAAATATGTAGTATTTGCTACTAATGGGACAGTGTTAAATAGCGGAGAATACAGCTATAAGTTTGACAACGACAAACAAACCGTAGAAAAGCAAACCAAATAATGATCGAATCGCTTCTAATGATCTACCCGGACATCCCTTTTTATCTGTTCATAATAAGCAGATTTACGGAATAGCAAAATCTGGAGTAGCAGGACTCTACTTGTCATAAAAAAATATCCCTCATAAACCATAACCGTTTTGAGGAACCCTTTATTTAGAACTAAAAACCATAATTGTCTGATTACAAATAAAGGATTTATTATGTTTCTCACTTAACATTGCTCTTATGGCCAATAGACCAAATCGGGATTGACAACAACGCCCTCTTAAGTGGTAGTGTAGGTTATTCTGGTTCTTATAACCCAACAAGGGTGCACTGTTATAAAAATAAGACTGATTAAATTTCTTTAAATCCAAGAATCTTTGTCAGTTTAATGTTTGAATGCTCACCTGATTAACATCAAAGGTAGACAGGCAGACGAGGTCCTTGTAGGAGGACTTGACCTTGTCCTTGGGCAAGTAGTAGAGACCCGACGCTCGCAGGATGCAATGGTGCCGCTTCCAGCCCTTCTTGGAGTCACTCTTGACGTAGAGGGGCCCCTCCATGCTCGGGATGCATGAACCAGAGAATAGCTCCTGCATCAACAATACGCCAAAGTCAGTAACAACTTTAACATTCAAAAGACTAGTCTAGGTTGATAAAGAGAAAACATATCCACTGTTATCTTTCTACCATAATCAAGGACACACAATTACTTCACCTAGTGGGTTTTAGTTTAAGTGTGTTCTTTGAGGAGAAAAAAATGTAATATCCATCCTTCAATGTAATACAATGCACCATAAATGAGCCATAACTGAATTCTAACTAATTTTGTCTGGTCAGAGTGGTTATTTTGATGGACACATTCAAGAAGTACTACTACTAATGTCTGTAACTGTAAATATGTGCCACAGTCTCAAATCTCTCTATTAATTCTTAAAACATGTCCTGAATCGTAGGCTCATTCTTTCAAGCATTTCCTTAACTAGATTTTAATGTATATTTCAAACAATTTATTTATTCCCAATTGCCAGAGTTTCTTTTGTTAAAAGCACACGTTTTCATCCTAAATTTCTGTAAATTTTAACCACAAATAACCCAAGAGATACAAATCACACCGACCTCGATCATGTTGTTGCGACTGCACTCGTCTACATTGTCCCCTCGTGTCATGGTATTGGGGCCACTGAGAAGTTCTGGCTGGTCAAACAGCATCGTTCGCTCGGGTCGCTTCACAAACAACAACCGGTTCTTGGAGTCGCGGGTCCAGATCATCAAGTTGTCCACGAGAGGCTCATGGTCTTCGTACACCCGTTCTGTAACATTTTTAGGTTAAGTTATAGTTCTGCATCATGCTTAACAAATCTGTGGAACTCAACTAAATTGAATCCTAATTTTTTTGGAGAGATCTTTCAAATCATATATTTGGAATTATTTAAACAACATACAAACAACAATGCCAAGCAGTTGAAGTACTAAAGATTTTCATTGGAGATGATAAGTAAACAAGACCTTGATAGATTAATCAGCGATCACTGACCTCAGTTCATATTTGGAGATTAAAGCTATCTATTGTGTAAAATTGAAAAATGTTTGCCTTCAATGATAACTATGACAAAACAGTGTATCAAATTGAAAATTTTATAGGGGTTTTTGAGATGAAGTAGCAAAAACTGGCATTAACTCTCAATATTAGCCATTATACAGAGTGGAAAACATTTTTTAACTGATAAAAAATTGGAAGAAATATCTAAAGCCTACTCAAGTAGATCACCCAGTTACAAATTCAACACACATTGAGGGTGATGAGCGCCAATTGGTTTCTTGTGACATAGGTGTGCTAGCGATTGGACAGCAATAGGCACAAACTTCCAACTGACAATTAATTGCTTCTGCAGAATTAATGTAGTTTCCATATCGTGAAATGTGCATCGCATCTATACTAACCATTTTTGTTGTTTTCATCTAGAGTTGTTTTTTGTAACAAATATACTATTTCAGGGTTGCAATACTTATTACTTTCACCATCAAATGTGTAATAACCACATAAAAAAAATCTGAATCAGTATCTAAATGGTTAAGTACTACTTTGTCTCCCTCGGGGTAAAGTTTGACTTTGCAGGTGGGTTACTGACCGAGGTGCAGGTCTGGCAGGTGCTCCACGAGTGCCCACTCCGGCCCCGGCCGCTGGTGGTTCTTGTCGGCCAGCAGCCGCGTAACATAGCCGCACGTCATCGTCTCGTCCACCATCAGACTCTTGGCCGAGCCATCGCCGCTGAACACCTTGATGAACAGTTTCTTCACCGACGCCTCCTTCATCTTCTGCAGTGCCAGTCGGATCTTCTCCGCCTTCCCATCCGTCCGGCCGTTCTCCATCTGAAGCACAAGGTCAAATATTGAAAGGGTCAGTATAGAAAAGATGAAAAGGAAAATTTTTTACTACCGGTATCATTGTAGTTTACAGTTATATGCAAGGAAGTCAGCTGTAAGTGATAATTTCCATCAAGGTAATATTCTTTAGGTTAATAAGAACTCACAGAAAACATTATTGTTTTTCTTAGAAGAAGATGGAATTTCTTAATAATATAGCAAAATAAGTAAATTGAGAATGACTAACATTTTAGGAGCAGAAAGTTACATTGTATTACATCGTTTCCCCGATCAATGAATTTCACTGCTTTGTCAACCACAGTAACATCAATTTTCAAGAATCTCCTAGTGACGAATTCTTCCCACCAATTGTTTTTTCTAACTCATTAATGCATTTTCCCATCAAGTCCAGAGTTAACGTTCAATATATTCCAGAGCCAGTTGTATCTAAATTGGAAAACTGTTGGTATATAGGTGAATATTACATTTAACAAGTAATCAAGGATTATGTACCTAAGGAGACTTCAAATTTAAACAATTCGTGATTTTAAACCCTTATTTCTCTCACTTATAAGCAACTTAAATGTTAGCCAGATTAATGTCAATTGAAGAATGTGTTGCAGTACCTGCGAATGCGTGTCTGTGCGACCGCTGGATGCCGAGCTCTCGCTCGACAGTAGTGAGACATTATCGGAGAAGGCAGAGTCGTTGTCGGGACTGTCCGTGCGGTGGACAGCGCCCGTCGTCTGGCTGGCGTCGGACATGGTGCGCCGGTGTACGGCCTCCGACTCTGAAACAACCAAGAACACGTTCCATTGTTAAAACTGCTCCGATGATTAAAAGTGTGTGGTTGATGTGTAGAGTGTCATACCAAAACTAGAAAAGTCATAGCTTTATTGCCAGGATTTGGAAGGTGTTTGATATCAGAACATTAATAATATTTGATCACTCTAAATACTTACTGGGGAATATGCACAAGATAGATAAAATGTTGAACAAAGACAAACTGAGCTTAGCGAGTGCTAGATAATCGCTCACACAAAGATAAATTTTTCTCCCCATTGTGGAAAGTGTTTTACTTTATTACTTCGATTCAAAAAGTCCTTTTTTACTTATAAGAGCCTTGTACAAAAAGTAATCGGGCATCTAAGCATGCTGGCATTTAAATCTCTGAATTATAGGCATTCTTTTTTGTAAAAGTCTACTACTACCCCTAATAATATATTTTATCTTTAAAATATTTTATCTTTAAATACTATACACAAAAAATTTTAATGCCTTTTACATCGTTCTGCAAGGTAAAAAATCAACACAAAAGTCAAACAAGTTTGGTAGTCACAAAATGAAAAGGATGTTATGATAGAATTGAGGAGCGAAAACAAAAAGTGACAAAGTTGATAAACCAATCATAATGTTTATAAACTTGTCTTCACAGTTCTTGCACCACCGCTGACAGCTGTTTCCTCCCAATCACAAAACCCCGCTCATGGCCAAAGACACTTCTCGGTAGGCCTGAGTAAAAACTTTGTTCTTGAAGTAAAATTTATTTTGAGACTTATCACCAAAACTTTTGTAACGTTTTAATCACTGTAATCAGTGCTATAAATATGTATACTTAAAAATAAATTCTAAATCCACAGTCAAGTTCTTTTTTTATGAAAAAAAGATTTCTCAACATGTGGATAAGAGTTTGGCAAGAACACAAGACGTGGACAGTTTCAGTTTTAGAGAGATCCCACTGAGTCACGCTGGCTTGGCGCCTAGCTAAATATTCACCGGACTTCCCCAATATCGATGTCATCTCAAGTTTACTGGTATTCATAGTTCTTGATAATTTCACATGATGTGACATTGCTTTACCATCACTAATAGTATTAACAAATGTTATAAATAATTGAACTTGAAAAATATGTTGGTGATAATTTTGGCTAATTGGTAATAAACTTAGTTTAACCAACTAGTATAAAATAATTATCCTCTAGATTAATAAACGAAACAACCTGTAGATCAGTGATGGTGCAATTGTTTACATAATAAAAAATGTCTTAAGGACACTTCAGGAGAGCCTAATAAATAAGGAGAATCAAATTAGAATGTCGTTATAACAGAGAAAACAACGTACATTTTAAAAAAAATTACAGTAATCATAAAACCAAGTTCTCTTGGTGATAATGGCACACAGGTAATAAATACACTTTGGTTGTTTTATGAGTATGTATGTATGAATAATGTTTTGAATGATTTTATTTTGTTTGTTTTTCAATTGAGAGTAGACAGTATATGAGAAGCCATGGCAAACTGGTGTGTTTTTAAAGTGAATATGACATTTTCCAATTAAAAATTTCTATCACTTTAAAAATCAAAATAATCCCACTTTCCTTTAAATAATAAAATTGAATACATTGTTTTTACTTTCTCCCCCTATACCATAGTATATGGAGAAAGTATTGTTTTCGTCAAAATTTTCGAATTTGAGTTGTTGGTGGATTTATCCATTATGGTTCCCCCTGAGTCCAAAAAAGTGGTTTTCGGAGTGATGTCTGTGTGTGTGTGTGTGTGTGTGTGTGTGTGTGTGTGTGTGTGTGTGTGTGTGTGTGTGTGTGTGTGTGTGTGTGTGTGTGTGTGTGTGTGTGTGTGTGTGTGTGTGTGTGTCAGGATGTAAACAGAGCTAGAGAATGCCCTAATGGTCCGATTTTAATGAAATTTGGTATATAGGTCCAAATCCACAATAATTCCAGGCGTTTTTTTCATTTTTTTGAATTTTTGATTTTTAAGGGTATTTTACCCCCAAAAACCCTCAAAAATCGTCAAAAATCAAAATTTCTCAAAAACGGCTCTAACGATTTTGATTAAAATTTTGTGGTTTATTAAGCTTAAAATGATGAATAAAATGACACCACCCGCATCTCCGGGAAAATGCGCGTTCAAAAGTTATGGAGTAAAAAGTGTTTAAAAAATCAATTTTTTTGATTTTCAAAATAGCTGTTGTCTCAAAATAAATTTTACTTATCACCATTAAATCAAGCTCAAAAAACTAAATAATCCAGTACTTTAAATTATTGCTCTACGTCAAGTGGTTGAGGAGAAAATACAATTTTTCATTTAGCGGTAAACGCAGTACGTTGTTAAAAGTCACAGATGCGCGTAGGGTCAAGCTCGCGCTGCTCAGCTGGTAGCTATCCGACAGAGTCATCTAGACATTAATGTTTAAAGCTTTTAACACATGTTTTTATATTGTTGGGAGAAAGTATGTGTCAGTTATCTGATACCGTTTATTTTTCTACTTCTGATGTAATACTGTACCCAGCAATATAATGTTCTTGATGCTAGCAACAAAACACACATCAATAGTTCAATGCAGCTAAATCTTTGCCTCTTCAAATCAGTAAATCAGTCGGCTGAGGTACTAACCGGGCTTGGTGGGGGTGGAGGCAGCGTTGAGCGCTTCGTCGTACTGGGACTCGAGCGCACACAACTCCCCCAGGATGGCATCCAGATCCACATCCTGGCTGTCTGTAACATGGAAAACACTTCATTGGTCAAGTGCATTGAACACATATTGGGGTGGAGTTCACACGTTGATAAGTTTTGTTCAGGAGTTTACATCTTCAGAAGAATAAAACAACTGAAATGGTAACAACTGCCTACTGTGTAGCCTACTATGCGAAGCTCACTGGAGATATTGCATCACTACACTTGCCAGCACCCTAATGGGTAGAGTACTGATCATCAAAACAGTCAGTCAGGTGATTGGCAGGTCTTTTACATCAAGACAGCTGTAGACCATTAATTTAAATAACTGAAAATACTAACTGTTGTAGTGCTGCACATTAGTGAATGTATCCATTTAATCCTGGCCTGCACAGACCAGAGCGATACTTTATCGCTGGAACGACGCGATACCTTCCTGGAATTTTATCTGCGATACTTGGACGATAATATCGCAGCGGGAATATGTTCTTCCACACCAGAGCGGGAAAAAGAGACGCGCGGGAAGCCAGTACACCTCAGGGGAGCGTAGGGTGCGGTGACTGTGTGACTCTCTAGGCATTGTGTCATAGTTAGTTTTTGTATTCTGCACTGTGTGTTAACTTACCATGACATCGTCCAATAAGAAGAATCGTTGCTGTTACTACCGTGCTAGAAGACGAAAGACAGAGAAAAATTTGTATACACGACATAAATAAAGAACGGCTGCAATTTGGCGAGTAGGCCTACCATACGCTCTTGCCCCAGTTATGAAAAGATGAAAGAAAATTCTACATATACCTCAGAAAGAACAGAATACATGTGAATCATGAATGAAATGCGAGTCAGACGAGCAAACAAGCTCATCTTGAACAATAAATAAGCCTTATTATATTTTGGGCATTTTAGCGCACCGTATGTAACTGATATTACTATAAAGAATATTACTGTTTGAGACTACCGAGCAATTGCTCGGCCCCCATGTACTTTACATAAGTATAATCATTAAATAATGGGTTGTAGAACTCAGCTTTATAAGTTAGTTACATTATGTAAAACTACTTTCCCAGCCATAAGAACCAAGGTAAAATGTGTAAAAGTAGGCGCAGGTTAATTGGTAGGACTATAGTTGGTAGCACTAGTGTTACTGTCTAGTGAGTCCTGTGAGTTGACTTAAAGAATTAAGTCGATTTAAAGCATAGAGCCCCGGGTATGTATTAACAACTTCAAATAAGTGTTCGATGATACACGACATATTGTCGTTGTTGTTGTTGTTGTTACAACTTGCACAGCACAGACAAAACTGAGTAGTTCATGGTTTGGCCGCATGGTATCGCGGCGATAAAGCGCTGCGAATGGTGCATGCAGCGTTACCGCGATACCATCGCTACAGTATCGCGATCGCCTCAGTATCGCGTATCGCAGTTCGCTCTGGTGTGTGCGGCTCTATAAGACAACATGGTATCGCACGGACCACTGGTATCGCACACGAATTTCCAAGAAAAAGTATCGCGCCCGCTCTGGTATCGCACGGAGTATCGCTCCGGTCTGTGCAGGCCTTGAAAGTGATCTCTTGCAATAATGATAGACACGGAGACAACCACAAGTACAGTACTAAAAATTCTGCAAAAATCGCCAAATCTGCACATCACCTAAGTCTTTTTACCAAGAGGAAACATAGCCCTCTGACGGTTGACGAGGCAGCCCTGGTTCATGCGAAACCCATCAATCAGGAACTCAATCGTTGAACTGCCGCATCAACGACTTGGGACGAAATAGTCCCAGAGTATCGTGACAATGTCAGTGCCAAGACGTCATACTACAAAGGAGCCATTTACTTTTAACAAGCTACCCGATTAGCTAAGACAAGAACCGAGCAAAACCTTCAATAATAAGCTACAGACATGGCTGGCAGAAACGTCTCTCTACTCAGAGAAAGAGTACAGTACTTGAATTGGAGAAATCTTGAACCCTTTCTGCTTCTTTTCATGTATTGTCGCTCCTACTAATCTCAAAGGTTATGTAAATAAAGGATTATTATTGTCTATTGTGTTTATTGGTCTGGTCGTTGAATAAACTTTGGGATCAGCAGATGCGTCTTAGTAACACATAACACTGATAAATGAGAACTAAGATATAAGCCAGGTAACATATTTTTCCCCAGTCAGGTAACCATTTTTGTAGATTTTTCACTCAACGCTGGACTAAAGTTTCTATAATCAAATTTTGTTAATTATGGAATTTAGGATGTCAGTGACTTCTTCCATATTGTAACAGCAAAGGGGTAGTTAGTCATTGGTTCTCTGGGGCTGCATTTGGATCAAGGATTTTTCATTCAGTCTTCAATATTTCGACCATACTGTTCCCGAAAATCCTTCCTCTGAAAGTTCGTTTCCAAACAAGAAAAGTAGGGAATTGGCAGAGTAGAGAATGTGTACCCATCTGACTGATTTGAACAACCATCCTAAGAAGGAATAAGATGAAAACCACATCTTACAGCCAAAAAGCTTCATATAATTGGTTAGCGAATATCAAGTTAAGCAAATTATATTTTTTATTTAGCTCAAGAATGAAACAAGAACAAGATCCTAACATATTTTTAATCTCTTAAGTTGCCTTAATATGAATTACTAAATGCAACAAAAATTGTATGAAGTTTAATTCAATTTAATTTTAGTGCTTTACTGTAAAAGTTTAATTTAATTGACCAGAGAAGTACCTCAGTAACCTGAAATTATCGACTAAGAGGGCAGTAAGAATCTGACAATGGGCAGTTGGGGCGGAGAGACCATTAGCGAGGGGGGAGCTGGGATGACTCATCCGGGCTCTCCCCTTGCTCCTTGATTGATTCCTGCATCTCCACCAGCCTTACTCGGGATAATGTCTCGAGAATTCATACTTCATGAGGGAGAATGTTTTCTGGAGTTATTTGTAACGTGGGGTTGCTCTCGAATCATTTGTCTTCTGTAAAAAGAGAGCGAAAACTAAATGAGTGATACATGTACTACTATATCAGTTGCTTGGCTTACTGTGTTTTGAAAGCTGCAAATATAGTAAAAATTCTTTCCACAAATTCTATTTTATTTTTTCCTTTTATGGTATATGTCCACACCCAGATGGAAGTAATTAGTTTGTCTATATTATGTTTTCAAGTCATACAGTTTGTCAACAGATCATATTGTTGAATGGTTAAATAATCTACGACATCATATCACAATAGTTTTAACACCAATTGTACTTCTCGGTTCTCAATAACTCTGAACTTATTTTCAAAACACATTCATACAAAAATAACGTTTAATGATTAATATTTTTTTTAATGCTTTACATGTTAACTATTCATACACTAAATAATTCATTTATGACATTAGAAATCTGAAATTTTTAGTTAACAAGATAGACTTTAAAGGTAAAAAACCAACTTAACTGGGCAACATGTACCATAGTGCTTTCTTAAAAGGGTGATAACACAATCTTTAGCTTCTTTGGAAATCTTAAAACTTCCTTAGAATTTATTGAGCCTCTGCATAAACTACTTCCTTTATTAAAAATCCTTTCCTACTAGCTATTTTCTTCATTGAAAATCTCTCCAAAACCTTCTGGTCAGTCGTTTGCCTGGACTTTGCACCTCTTACCACACCGAGGTCTGCACTGAGGCTAGCGCTGGGACAAAGCACGATAAGCAGTGTGAGACAAACGGTCATTAGCAGGGAGTGTGTAAGCAGCAGCGGTGGCCTTGACTGCCAATGAAGCTCTCCCACGCCTCGACCAGGGCATTATGTAGATCACCATTGGCATTCCTCGGCACAGGCCAGCAATTGCCGAATATCAGCCGCCGACCGAGCTGTCATCACATTCTGGTTATCAGGGGAGGCGATGCGGCGCCACAGTGGGAGTGCGTGTACTAATCATATGGTTGGAGAAAATTTTTTCCAGTACTTGTTTTGATGTGCAAATCGGTTAAAAGGGGAATATTACTTCAATATTTTGTACATTAAACATAAAATGGCAGTTAAATAAAAACATGAAGAACTATCTGAGGGTTAAATGAGTGTATAAGTTGAGAATAGAAGTTATGGTTACATTCACCATTGGTTTAAAGTTTGTTTAAAAAGGGTAAAAATCACGTGAGTGATTATTTTTAGGAAAAAAAGGTTGGAAAATCTATACTTATTTAATACGCTAAGGGTTTTTTTGTCTTGAGAACTCCTCCTACAATTTTCAACCGATTTTCAAGTTTTTGGTGTCATTGGATAGGGCTTGGTCTTTAGTTGTTTCCGCCAAAAATTGATGAGAATCTGACAGAAAATAAAGGCGCTATTCACCATTGAAATCTCAAAGTTTCCCATTTAAATAACATTGGGATTGAATAAAACATTTTAAACATATGTTAATAATCAGCTGTAAGAAGGCCAACGTGTAGTTTTGGTGATTAAAGAGATTCACTATATTGGCCTGGTCGGATGTCATTGATTTAGAGCTAAAAGTAACTTTTGTATTGTATTAAAATAAACTGCTCGATTTCGAGCAACATGTATACTAGTAATTTTAAATATTCTATTTTTTTAACTTTTCACTTAATCCAGAATAAAATCCAATTCATTTTCTAATAGGTAGGCTGGGTAGCTAAGTGGTTATAGTGCTTGCCTTTGAATCCAAATGTTGCCAATTCAATCCCGAGAAAAGTTAGTAGGTTTTTAAAGGTTCCATTCCGGACCCAGTTGCCAATTGTCATTGGGTTATTAATTAATGATGCTTTCTAACAACTGGTCGATGTTAGTTAGTAACAAGACCATTGCATCGTTCCCCGTCAAAACGTAAAAAAATGCCGCAGGCATAAATACATCCACAGTAAAAAAATAAAATAAAAAATATAAGTACTGAAAACTTGTAAAAGAAACTAGGGGTGAAAGTTAGGGTGCAATTTAAATCCAGCAAGCTCTGATACAATATTTGCAGATGAAATGTATTCATAACCCTCCCCAAGGGGTCTTTCTTTTGTCAATCTCGAAAAGGTCAAGGGAGATCAATAACAAAATTGAATAGGGGAGGACAGTGAATAGGCTGCTGAAGGCTTTCATGTCTCTTGACGCAATATGTATTTTGAGCTATAGGAATGTTTTGAAAGCTAGGAATGTATTGTAATTTAGACTAGAGCCGTGTAGTGTGTTTTTTTTTTTTTTTTTTTTTTTTTTTCAAATTGGCCAGGACAATTAAATTGCTTAGTATCAAGTTTACCAGTAGTTTCACTTGCATGACTTGGAAATAACCTGTACAACTATATTGACTCAAGTCAGATTATTTCAAAGAGCGTCAAATGGGCGAATGAATCAAAATTAAGAAATTCTGAATCATAAATAAAATTATTTTCTTTCGATAATTTATTTTCCAGAGTGTTTGAGCATTGAACTACAATTTAGAGTGGTATTAGGAGTGCTTTAATTTAGAAAGTGCATGACCTTACAACACACACCCAGGTAACGGGACCGCCAAGGAACTATGATCTCATTTACTGACTACATAATGTTCAATCACTTTGTCCCACTGATGTCATTTGGTAGTGGGTTTGACCCATATTTCAACTTGGATCAGTATTTTACGATATTTGGCATGTTTTTATTCATAATTTAATTTGGTTGGCTTGTTTTATTTTTTAATTTTACTCTCACTTTTGTTGAAACCTAATAATCCAAGGGGTAACCCCATGCTGTAACGCTACTTTTGCAGGATAAAATATTTTTCTTGTTCTAGATAGCGAAATTCTAAACTCTAGAAGATAAAACTTAACCCCTAATCAAATCATTTCCTTGTCATCAGGTTCATCATTGTTTAGTCTTCTTATTTCAAGTTTGACTCTGTACTTGTCATCAAACACATTGACTGCAATGAAAAGCAAAGAGGGAAAATCTTAGGTAAAATGGACTTTTATGTCTATTCCTTTCCAGTGTTTCGATTTTAGATTCAAGGATTGTATCATTGAGTATATACACTAGAATGAATCAACTTCTCAAAGCATAGGTGAGTTTGAAACCAATTTACGGTGGCGTGATCTTCTGCGGTGAACTTTAAGTGTAAGTAACATATAGGTAAATCTGTATTACCAATCTTCTTAACCAAGTATAAAACATTTTATAACTGAGGGTCATATTTATGTTTAGATAAAATGTTTTTGCAGCACTGTAAATCCAGCTGAATAATCACAGCATTGATTGCAGCGCGGCGAATACGGAGCCTTCCAAATCTCTGCATCAAGCAAAATGTATTGGATGAGAAGTCTGTTCACATTATTAGTGTGCATAGTCAGTGGTTGCAGTCACTAGAACACTAGTTTTTAAATGGTTATATGTCTTACCTTCGAGATTAGCCATGGAGAATCGGTAACTATCGATGCGAGGAGGGTTGAGATCCGAGGACAACGGCCTCATCGGGCCACCTCTCTCCAGGCCCTGCAACACGACAAATACTTATGTAAATCACCTGTAATCACTCTGAAGTGCACAGGAAAAATCTTAGATATAAAAATTAAGAGTACGTCTGAAACTCATATAGGAGTTTATGGAAACCAAGGTGTTCCTATGAGTCACACTCGGGCAGTTGTTCGAAACCTTATGGGAATTATGTTAAATACATCCTACCTGTAACCAATATTTGCATTTGTCTACATGCATTATGCATTCCTGAAAATTTTATTTGAAGACTGGGGAGTGACCCCAAATGTGTAAATTTGGGAGAGCCCCATGGTTAGAGAAGATTTTTTCATATAAAACTAAATAATCTAATTCAATCTAGGACTTGAATTGAACTTTTGTTTGCAGTCTATATGTGCTAGAACATATTTGGAGACTTTGGAGTGGGTCGTGAGGGGAGTTCTCATTGTAAAGTAGTTGTTACAGTTTTCATTAAACCGTCACAAAAACTCTAGCTACGCTTTCAAAGATGAAATTACGACCATGTTTTCCTCGCACCCTTATTCAGTTCCGAATACCGTAAAATTTTCAGCACTAATTCTCGCGTCAGATATAAGACAAGACGCCTCCCTCCTCGACCTCATCAACATAGCATAAGTGGTGATCAACCGGGTCTAAGCCATGTCACGGTGGCTGGAGCCGTGCTTATTTCCGTAGCCGAGCCCCGTACTTTCAGCCACATGTGGCGCCCATCTGCACTGTTGCTCACAGTCAAGGGCGAGGCTACAGCTACAGACATCAACTCTGTCCACTCATCATCGCTAACGTCTCCCTCCCCCTCCTGCTGCCCTTCTAGTAGACTGTGTTCTTAATTTATCATCAGTTAAATACAAAATTTAGAATTTGTGTTGAGGATTTTTAATATTACTAATAATTAGTAATTAGAAACAAGTTCCCAGTCATTTTTTTTAGTAAGCAAATTTAAAATAGTTTTAAAATATCATTGAAAATAATATTACCGTATATAAGTCGCTTGTCACAATAATTTGAGTGCTATAAACAGGGATAATATACATTTGAGATTGACCATATTCTGTTAAGATTACCGGTATAAGCTTCTTAAACAACGAAAAGTAACAAATTGTTGCACGTCGATTAATGAACATTATTAAAACATCTTTTTCCTACGACTGTCCATGAAAACAGTTGTTTAGGCACTAAATACTCGTCGCAAAGCAGGTGATTGCCGTATTCATTTTACTTTGCGCACTCCAGTGTTTAAACATCAGAACACAATAGTTATTTATGCGACAAGTGCGGAAAGTGCTAATTTGCTGCACTCGAGAGAAATGTTAATGCACGAGCCGCAGGCGAGTGTGGAATAATTTCTCTCGAGTGCAGTGAAGGCACTTTTCGCACGAGTTGCATATTAAATTTTTCCTACGACTGCCAAATATTTCTTATATAAGTATAAACATTTAATATTCATGTTAAAATACCCACTATGTGAGGTCCCAGGCTCAAGATAGTGATATATATTTATGATAGCCTGTATTATGCACTTCCTACATTTAGTTAACAATTCATTACATTTTTCATGCAGAAGATTTAACGCCACTGTTTTAGCAGTCTTAGCAAGATCGTCAGGGAATAAGTCACTTAATTAAATCACTAAACCACTGTCATAGTTGATCATTGCGCACCAAACTTACACCTGTAGCTCACCCGTAGCTGGTTTGTAGGTTATGTTTATGTTGATTCAATCGAAAACGACCACAACAATAGATCAGATGTTTATATCCAGTGTTGCCAACTTAATTCCTGACTAATCAACGTTTCCTTGCTGGCTAATGCCATCGAAGTATATAATAAACTGGAACGCGCTCTCAGGTGCCTTACCCGGCACCGAATCGGTCCGGCCGCCATCTTTGAAGTTGGCGGTAACCAGCACCGACGACGATGCAGCGTTTCACTTAGATCACTGTTTACAGCATTAAACGCAACGCAACGTATTTTAAATTTATATGACGTTTTACTGCCTTAAATTTCGAACAGATCAGTAATGGTTTCCGCTAAGAAAAAATATTTGAAGTTATAATAACATATTTTTAAAGATTACTTTGATTTAATTTGATAATGTAGTGAAAAAAGTAGTAAGCGAGGAAATTTTTTATTATTTGGTCAGGCAAAAACTTACAGCAAATGAAATGTAGAGGACATTCCGAATTTTATTTTCCATTAAAAATATCTTCTGTGGGGCAACCCGTTTTTTACAATCTTATTTTTAGTGAGCGTTTCTACAAATAGGCAAAAAAGCGTCGGGCGTCCGGCATAACGCTGCCGATGCGATGGCCTGATACACTTCCAGCGAGGAGTTAATAGTTTCGTTTTTTTTACTAACTGTTACAAAGATATGACTATTGATATCTCTTTTGGTGAAGTAATATGGTTTATTAAATCAATTTACATACAGTACCTACCTATTGTTTATGGTATAATTTTATACAATTGCTATAATTGTACTATAAACTACAAAAAATTACTTTTTTTCAAATAAACAACTAGCCCATTTTTATACTTTATTAACTAGCGTTCATAAGGTATCCTATTAACTGATAGACCTTCGTACTGTCAACTTGAGTGAACATAAGTTAGAGTAACCGTATTAAACGCAAGGTACTCATAGTTTTACGAAATTTTTCTATAGTACTGTACGGCAAATAGAGTCAGTTTAAAATTTGGTTGAATATTTTTCATTAGTTTTAAATTTTTTCTTTTATTGATTTACATTGAATGGACAATATATTTTTTATAAATTATATTAAATGACGTCATTATCACTAAATTATTAAATGATAAATTTATATCTGTTCTGCAGTCTTAAAAAGGTTGACGAGTGTCATCTGTACTATTCAATTGAATGTGTATTCTATGTTAATCTAGAGAATGAATGGTTTTTTACTATGAAATCTTATATTTATTTATACAGATACAGTTTGAAAGGTCTCAAAACTATTTAAAAATCAATCAAAGTTGCCGTAAAAAATTTTTCCTAAGGCCAATTGAAGTTTATCTTTAGCTTCTAAGACTAACATTCGTTCAACTTTCATATCATGTATCTCCGAAACAATTTCGTAACATACAAATTTTAAAGACTAAAAAATATCTTAAATTACACTTAAAGAACGGTTTTTTATAATGGCATAAAATTCCATAGATTTTCTTGTCCACCATATTGTAAAATAAGTTTATTTATGCGTAATAGATAACTATTACGAGCCAAATGTTTTCAAAACGTAATTTCAAGTATATATATATATATATATATATATATATATATATATATATATATATATATATATTATTCTTTAGCACTATTTTACTGAATGGTTTCTTAGATTCAGACAGTAAAAGTTTTCCCCCGCATGTTTATCTTACTAGACTAAAAATTAACTTCAAATGCCCCTAGCTCCCTAATTGTTAGTTTCATAAAAAAAAAAACAACGAATAACAATTTCTTTGAATTATTTGCACAATTCAAATTTAACCTACAGTTACTTTGGGGGAGGGTTCATTACGCTTTAAAAATTTAAGTTTTCTGCTGTATTGGAAAAATAGCGTCAAAAATATCAATCAACAATTACAGTAATAAATCAAATAAAAATAAATTTTAATTGCTAATAAACATGTTTCAATTACTCTTAGGGTTCTCGAAAAAACAGCTAGCACCCTTTAATCACTATGAACAATGCGAAGACTGTTAATTTTAATTTGTATTTATTTAAGAACACTTAAGTAACAAGTAAAATACGAAAGATATAAATATATTTTTTGGTTGGCGGCAGTGTTCAAAAACCATATCAGTAATAATGGTTTTGGTGAGGACACAAATGAATTAAGTTTTATTAAGTTAGTAGGGGAAGCTTTTTTTTAACATAATGTGTCACAGTATGGTTAGGCAAAAAACTAGTTCAACCACGAAAGGTAAGCTAGAAGTTAGACAAAAACTGAACAAGATAGTTTTATTCAGTAATCTTTAGTTTATATTGTGTTAATGTGTTCCTGTAATAAAAAAAACATTAAAAGGCAATTACATCGTTTTTATTTGTGTTCCTTCTTCATATCTTACATTATCGTATAAAGGGAAAAGTATTCCACTATCGATACAAAATATTTTATAATAACGTCTACGTTCACTACAGTTTCATAACACAAAATATTAGAACTGAAAATAATGGTTTTCATCATGAAAATTTTTGAACACCAAGTCACTGTATATTTCGCAGAAAATATGATTAAATAATATATATTTCACAACCAATAGGAACACTAACACCATTGATTTTATATACCGTACATAATTTAGAGTCAATGCTAAAACCAACTTTTGGAACAATTAAAATTACAAGCATTTTGGTTTGGTCATTAATTTTTAGTATTAATATAAATGGGACAATATACAGTAACAACCATTAAGTTGATGTTAGTAAAACTCTGATAAATTAATAAATTAATTCCAACATCAACATTTAACATTAATTAATTGAGGTTCTGAACGACAAACAGCGCGAAACGCTATGCTGGTGCAGTGCGGCTGCTGTTTCTTGCCAACTTCAAAGATGGCGGCCCGGCCGGCCGGCGCACAGTGGAGTATTTGACCCCAAAACCTGGCCAAAATTATTTTGCACCAAATTTCGCAATTTTAACAAGTAAAATATATATGCATGTGTTGAAATAATTATTTAAGATCATTTAGAGCCAAATACTATGGATTTCATATCATGGTTATACTAAAAATGAGGAAAAATCGACAAAAATATCTGAAAAATAAGAATAACATATAGGGCAAACTTTAATTGCCTATATCTCCTTAACCATTCAGAAAAATAAAAAATGCACAAGAATAAAAATATCTTAAAATGATGTTTTAAGATCACATTTTTCATTATAACATCAAAATTTTACAAATTTCATAATTTGTCCGCCATATTGGAAAAAGTTAATTTATGAGTAAATGATAATTTTTATGAGTGCAATTATCTTAAAACATAATTTTAAGACATTTTTATTCTTGAGTATTTTTTATTTAACTTAATGGTTTCGGAGATATAGGCAATACAATGTTGCCCCATGTTATTCTTATGGGACTAAAATGACCTTTAATTGCCTGTAGCTCCCTAACGGTTAAGCATAGAGAAAAATGTCACTTTATAAAAAGTCTTTAAATTGCGTATACAACCAAAAAATTACATAAAAATTGGGGGTTAGCATTTGAAATTTTTGAGTTAGGGGTTGGGGTGAAATTGATGAGGGGATGAGGGGATGAAATTTTCATGTTAAATTTTTCTCCCCCCACTTAGATGCATGTGTCCAGCAAACTGAACAGTAATATTTATTTAGTTTTTGAATAAACATAGGTGAGCTCAATAAAGAATATTGACCACTAATATTTTTTATTTATTTATTATTTTTTTTACTGTAGTAAAAAAATTTACTAAATTATTTTTTTTTATCAAAAAACCAAAACAAAATAATACCATTATGACCCATTCTATAGTTATTGAGTCCTTTAAAAATTATTTGAATTTAAACACAATGATAGGCCTATAATATTGTAAATGTTTGCATGAAGTATAGTTTAAAAAATCGTATAAATAGCATTTTTGACAATTATTTAAATTTAATGGAGCAATTTGGAGCAATTTCTGAAAATTGGACTAAGCTGTACAGAGTCTGAACTTTCATATTCAAAAGAAATCATTGACCGACTCGATTCGGAACATAAACAAAAACCTTTTGCAATTTTAGAATTTTTTCATTTTGTTGTACAAAAAGTAGTAAGATTTAAAACTCATATAAAAAAAAAACCAAAATAATATTGTGGCATGGTGTAATCCCATATTTTAGTGCTTCTGTATATAATAATGAAGTGACGATAAGTTTTTATGGATAAAACTTTTCTTTCATGAAGTAATAAATAATGCAATATATACTTGACTTTCAAGCTGTGACGCGCTATTAGTCCACCTTAAAATTACGGTCGATTTTACCAATTTTTTTACCAACCAACACTTAATTTAAAAATAAAATTTTGCTTTTACTCAGACCTACAGTTATCTAGAAATGCATAATCAAAATTATTTCTTCAAAATTTTGAATTTCATATTTTTGCTTTTTGGCCAGCTTTTGGGGTCAAATACTCCACTGTGCGGCGGACCGTTTGCTGCTCACCCAGTGCGCGTTCCAGTTTATTATATACTTCGATGGCTAATGCAAATTGTTTTTTGTTCTGATGTTTAAACACTGGAGTGCGCAAAGTAAATCTAGCGTGCGCAAAGTAAATCTAGCGTGCGCAAAGTAAAATTAATACGGCAATCACCTGTTTTGCGACGAGTATGGAGTGCGTAAACAACTGTTTTCACGGACAGTCGTAGGAAAAACAATTTGCATTAGCCAGCAAGGAAACGTTGATTATTCAGGAATTAAGTTAGCAACACTGGATATAAACATCTGATCTATTGTTGTCCATATGGTCGTTTTCTATTGAATCAACATAAACATAACCCACAAACCATCAGCTACAGGTGAGCTACCGGTACGTAAGTTAGGTGCGCAATGATCAACTCTGACAGTGTCTTTAGTGATTTAAGTGACTTATTCCCTGACGATCTTGCTAAGACTGCTAAAACAGTGGCGTTAAATCTTCTGCATGAAAAATCCAATGAATTTTTAACTAAATGTAGGAAGTGCATAATACAGGCTATCATAAATATATATCACTATCTTGAGATAGGGACCTCACATAGTAGGTATTTTAACATGAATATTAAACTTTTATACTTATTTAAGAAATATTTGGCAGTCGTAGGAAAAATTTAATATGCAACTCGTGCGAAAAGTGCCCTCACTGCACTCGAGTCGAGAGAAATTATTCCGCACTCGACTGCGGCTCGTGCATTAACATTTCTCTCGAGTGCAGCAAATCGGCACTTTCCGAACTTGATGCATAAATAACTATTTCCTGCCACTGCATGGAAATAATTGCATTGCCACACCTGTAACACCTATGCAAAACAGTTCATTTCCGGTATCGCGTCTTTCCCGCTCTAGAGCGGCAATGATTCTTTACCGCACGCTAGATCAAACGGCAATTTTAAATCAGCTGTTATTACAAACCATGCTACAGCTGTTATTCATTGTTGTCGTTTAGTAATTGTTTCTTTTTTAGTTTGAGGTTATGTTTGATAGTTAACATTATGTTCCAACAGAGGCAAAAAAAATCTAAATGACATTTTGTATACAATAAAACATGTAATATGTAACAATTATGTTTGTAGGAAAAATCTTGTGTGTATTATGAGCGCAAATAGTCATTGCCGCTCTCGAATTGTTTGGCCATCTACAATTCTCGAGTGGCAATGACGTACTTTACGCTCTTATTACACAAATAGCTATTTTATGCAGAAAATTTGCAGCAATGCGTTAAACCTTTAAAGTAACATTGATCGCGAAAGTTTTCAACAACTATTACAGTAGGCCTATAGTAGGGCCTAATCATTGTTTTTAAATATTTTCAATATCAAATTTATAAAAAATAATTATACAAATAAAACTGTTTGTATGCGGCATGAACAAACAATCTATTTATCTCCCTTTAATAAATACACCCCAAATATAACAGAACGCATCGAATTGGCAATACACCACCGCCGATCGGGGGAATATAAATGTGATATTAAACATTCTAATACGACACACATATCTGTTCTGCAGTGCTGGCGGCGTGATGGGGGAGGGGGTGGTCACGTGACTTATGGGGTTTATGGTGAGGGATCGAGGTCGGAGCCGAGGAAGGGTTGGGGAAAGTCTTTGACCCCACAAAAACTCACAATACCCTATTGTGCTGGCCAGTTATTAGGTGGGTTCCTAGATGGTCTTGGCGCATTGTGGAACTTTCCCAAAACTTCTGCCTTGTAAGCAGTCAAACGGAAAGACATTGCAATTTATATTTAAGAGGGCGTTGGAGTGCCACCATGTTGGATTTATTTCCCATAAGAGCAATGCTAAACTTGTCCCCGGCATTTGTCATATAATTTCTTTATTTTTTGTCCAATTGGTTCAGAATGAATAGCGTTTGAATCGTAATTAAATTCCCCGTTCCTTTTGCGAGATAGATTCTTAGTAAATAATTTATAAAATTCTGTAGAAAATGTTTTAAAAGTAGTAAAAAACTTGCTTTGTTATTTCAAGTTTGTAAAAAACACTAACTTTTATAAAAAATTCCCCTCGCAAACAAAATCCGCCTTGATGAACCCTTTATTTAGAGCTATAAACCATTATTTTCTGATTATAAATATAAGAGTTATTTGACATCCCGTTTAACATTGCTCTTATGGGGGAAAAGCGGAATTTGGATTGACTCCAACGCCCTCTTAAAACTGTACTCTTATTGCAAAGTTTATTACTTTCGTTGAAATGTGCATGTTATTTTATTCGCAACCCCCTTATGTTTAGTTAAAATATAAGAAAAATGTTGTCTTTAAGATTAGAATGGACATAAAAGTAGTTTTAAAGTTATAAAGATAATTGAATATAAACAAGTTATATACAAAACGGGCGTTATATTTGACAGTAGTTTGTAAAAATTAGTGGTTTTAATTTTTTTCGAATCATACCTATTGTAGGCTAAACATACAGTAGCAACATTTAGATTACTGTTTACTAATTGTTATTCTCAGTACAAATGATCGAATTGCACCTGAAATGCCCATAAATGGACAACAAATTCGTCCATTTATGCACATACTTGGTTGTTATCTGCCAATAATTAATTATGCCGGGTGTGAGGAGGCCGCGAGATAACGGAACGTTCCGGGAATTGTTTACAACGTTTCAATCAACAGCTCTTTTTCAATAGATAACTTGGCCGCGCGATGGACACAAGAACAAACCTTTTTTGGCACGACTGATTGGCATAACCGGGTCGATAACAGCCAGACGTTAAATTTACAGGTTTCGCCGAATCACATGGAAATCTCAGTAGTGAAAAATTAATGGCGTCCATTAATTTACAGCCAATACAAATGTGGTATGTTTTAGGCATTTTTAGTTTTGCAGCCAATAAATCTTTTTCACTAAATAGTTTCTACAAATAAACAAACATATATTAAGTGATTTATTGTTAGATTAACTGACTATATTTATGTTGACCATATTATAATATTTATTGTATTCCAAAAAAATCGGTTATTTTAATGTTGTAGTAGGCTTATTGTGTTGCAAATTTTCTCTTCCTCATCATCAGTGTATGTAAAATACGGAATACCTGATCGGGTACTGCAAGTAGGCCTAATCAGCATTTTCGCTCGAAATTTCAATGAGCTGAGTTAACAATTGTTGGGATTAAAAATTCAAGTACATCTCAAGAAGAAGAAAACAAATCACTAAAATCGCCTAAACCCCAAATTATAACCCAAACCAACAAGGGGCATTAGATTATCGGCATCCAACTCGTACACAGGTAATTTTAATTGGAATCGACCTACCTCCACTCCACAGCGAACCGTCACAACCACCTAGAACACCTCACCCACTCGAACACAACACCACATCCGTATTCACAAAACAAACCCCACTCGAGTAATCCATGTCCACGACGGTAAGTATTTACGAGGGCCGCGACGTGAGCACGTACTCGCTACGCGGAAGCTACGCTACGGTGCAGCCAGTGCGAGTACGCAGGACCGAGTGGGGTACAGTCCCATTGAGAACACCTCCCCGTCCCCGCCGTCGACGACGCTACAGGATCGATCGGTACGGGGATGTGGTCGAGGGAGGGGGGATGCTGGCACTCATCACTCAACGGAGGCCAAATAAATACAGACTGACAGCCAGACGTGCCCCCCCCCCCCCCCCCCGTGACAAACTGGCACCACACACACGGCAAGGGTTGGGGGATAGGTCCGGAAATAGAAATTAAGAAAATACTGGAGTACATGGGGAGTTAGGAGTGTCTAAACTAGTCTGGAGCATTCGAGGGTTAGGTAGGTGGAATATGAACTCCAGGAAGTACAATTTGGTTCTTCATCCCCATTGGGAGTTGAGTTTGTGGTACAAGGAGGAATTTGACTCCATGAGGGTATAGTCAACACAGAGTTCATTTTCGCCTTCTTTATCCCCGTAAAAACTTTGAAACTAGCCTCTGCATTCCCCTATGGGTTTTATTTTATTTTATATTTTAAAATTGTTGTCTTGAAAATAAATGTTGGAAACAATGTCCTCATACCAGATATAGGCTAGCAATAAAATAAATATTAGTAAAAACAAATTTTTAAAGTAATGAAAATTTAGTTACTATATATATACTGAATGGCACTGATAAATATTAATTTTTACATTATCAAACTTCAAGGTATGAGAGATCTAATATTAAAAAATTATTACAAGTTTCGATAAAATCTATTATAAGCCGGCTTCCGAAAAAGGGGAATACACCATACCATGTGTTGCACAAAAGCCGTGCGTTGTTTACACAGCCAACTACGCTACTATAAGCCCAAAGGTGAAGAAGACTCCCTTAGCAATCGTTTATAACAGAGCATAATAGACATTTCCGTGGACATCAGGTGTTTAAAGTCCTCCTCGACCTCAAGCAAGAAATTGTGTAATTTAGAGCGGTATCTCCATCTTCTTGTATCATTTTGAGCGTTTCTGCTCAACGGTAATATTCTCACGTAACAACGAACTTCCTTCAATTAACCGGATTGACCCGAATATGTAACAGACTCCAATCTCCTTGAATAACCGGATAGCCAAAGAAGTGTACAAGTCACTACACTGTCGTTCTGCAATCCACAGTGTGTGCAACAAAATACACCGTATGAGTTGAAAACAAAATCTAGCCATAATGTTTCAGACAAAACCAATCATTCAAACAAGATCTTAAAAATAAAAATTAAGGTCGTATTAAACTTTAATTCATTTAAATTCGCACTCAAATTAACAAAATATCGTGTCCAAAGTCAGACTGGTGACGCATTGCCGCTATATGTGGCTATATGCAGTGGCGGCAGCGGCAGTTAAACAGTATTTTCCCCCACTTGAGCAACGACGCGTCGCGTCGTTAACAACGTTATTAATCTGCTTTGATAAACCTCCATCGTTTTATACACAGGATCGCCGATATTTCACCCCGCGCCGTGGAGAGCTCTCATCAACTCTCTTCAAAAGGTTAAATGTTGTTAACTACTCTGATTGGAGGAGGGATTTACTTTGACAAGTGCTAAAAGTGATTGGAAACTTCAAAATTTATTTTGATGAAAAAGTTTACACATAATTTTAGGTAGTCGTTCCATATTCTGTAGTTTTGGGATGAATTTATCACAGAAAGTTTCTAAATTAAGATTTCATAATTTCTAGTATAGGAGCCTACAAAGGCTACATAATAACAATTGAGCAACATGATTAAGAGCGGGAATCATGAATAGGATTTAAGTTGAAGAAACTAAAGATAAAAGAAGGATATGCAATTTAACCTCAAAATCATCCTACGAGTAGCTTAGATGCTGAATAGCAAATAATTGTACAAAATTTCAATTGTCGATCCAAATTAGCAAGATTCTGCGTCAATACTCTGTAAGCTTGTGCAGGCGAGTAGCGAAACACCATTAGTTACACACGACAATATGTAACAAGGTAAAAACGCGCAAACCGAGATGAGATGGAAGTGTGGGCCCACGCAATTGCGTAATTTGCCGACAATCCACCGGCGGTTCACAGGATGCCACCGCAGCACTCACGCGATGTCCGTCAAACTGCGACGTCACGAGGAGGTCACGCACTAAACATGGAGCGGCGCGTGGAACTGACACAGCTTGGTCGGCAAGAAAATACAACGTCTCGGTGTAGTATGATAACAAATTATCGGGAATGTAAGATTTAGGCTTTTTACAAAAAACGATGGGGTCAAAAAGGAAATCAATAATAAGTTACACGTAATCTAAACATCTCCACTTTTGCATATTTCAAAAGTATAAAGTAAAACTGTACGGAAGCTAGTGTTGGGTCGTTGCTCCCGGGGATGAATGGACGGCATTGAGCATGCGCGGTGGTGATAAGGCGAGATAAGCTGCGCTACTGACCAGACATGGGCGACGGGGCCTTGGCGCGAGGTCGGCTACTCACACGTACACAAACTCGGGGACTAGGACAGTATGAAGGGTGGTCAAAGAGAGAAAAGGGAGAACGAATATTGAATGTTGGGTTGGTAGAAAACTGGTGGAAAATACTATGGGTCACGTCAGATGTAATGATTTCCGAACATAGTAGTCCAACATAGACCTTATATTTTTCAGCAAATTTGATAGTTTACGATCATATTTGGTAAAAATTGAGGTTTTTATCGAGTTGTGACACTGTTCCCTGCTATCCGAAGGTTGTGAAAATCCGAACACCTTTGCCTGAGCATAAATCTTTAAAAAGTGTGTACATAATTATTCTTGTCAACGCTTTCCAGACAATTTGAAACTAGATCAACTATAAGTTTGGCATAAGCAAGGCGTGAAATGAAGCTTTTATCGATACTAACAAGCAGACAGAGAACAAACACTGCACATACATCCTTCGGCAAACTTGGGTGAAAACGTCTAATGACTTGAATTACATAACAATAAATGTTTCAACACAAAATTGTCTTCATGATGCCTTTGATAACGGCAAGTATAGTACAATCACTCCGGCATAATGACACACATTTTAAACCGTTTGCCGTGAGAAAAACTGACGTTTCAAGAGTACTTAAGTGCACAATTCGACAAGAAACAACCTCAATTGGAAAATATCACCTACTTAGCAACTATTGCGCCATCAGGGGCAAGAAGGAGATAATCCCGGAGTGTTCGGCATATATATGCAGCAATACGGCTTACCGCCGCTCCGGCGCCAACGACCGGCATCAGGGCCCGACCCCGACCAACATTTCCTGAACAACTCGCAATACACTTCACTACAGGACACTACAGTGCAGTACAGTACCGTATCATGCTGCGGGCGGCCTTCTGGCGGGAACGAACAGCTGATACCGCCGCCACCGCCGCTAATGGTCGACAAACAAGCGTCTGCATTTCCGTAAACACGGGTGCACACTGTGCGTGTGGTCGCTTTGATGTGGCGAATGACTGAAACGGCGACAGCTTCCGATAGTTCATTTATTGTTACATATAATTTTAAAAAGTATCCAAAAGTACAATGTGGCTAAAAAATTATTATTTTTTAATCTTTCACGATTATTTTGCAGGATTTTGAAAGCTACGAACCATTTTTTCTTTGACTTTCGGTTTTCAGTTTACGGGGAAAAAAACTAGAAGGCGCTTAAACACTGATGACCAGCACAGCTGAAGCATCATAAGAACGAACAAAAACTGAAAATAAAACGAGCGGAAATATTAAAACTTCACTGCTAAACAAGCGTTAAACGACATCCGTAAAATATTTACTAACAAAGTCAAATTCCTGACCCTGAATCAGACTAAACGACCCATTTAATGTCCAAACTAACCCGCCTCCAATCCGACTTGACGTGGCAGATGGGTGAATTTATACATCTTTAACAGCCAATAACGCCCATGTGGCACTGTTAATGTGGGCGCATATAAACCCTGGGTAATAAAGCAATGAATACAAATTGGTTAATCATGGGGTCGACATGGGGCTGATGTGAGTCATATGTGAAGTAAATGAGTCAGTCGTGGCCGCGATGCGTGCACGAGTGTGCGTGTGATGCGTAAGACGCACGATTGAGTCATGCCGGGCTGCGGCCCCAAAACCAAGGGGAGGTTATCAATCTAGTCGCGATACGATCTGCCCATTTGTCTCTTTTAAGGGCGAGCCAGGGTCGTAAAGTAAATAAACGGTCGTGTAAGTCACTTGTAGTTTGTGGCCGTTTCAATTATTGTGTGAAGATTCGGCTGATTCGCTTAAGTGGGCGGTATCAATAATTAGAGGTTGATTAATTGCTTGCATACTGCAAATACTAAGGGCTATATAACGAGTTTGTAATGTCAGCACGAATTTGATGGACTTAAAACTCCAGCAAAATATGCGTGATTTATAACAGATTTCATTGAGAACATCATGACAGCCAATCTCCAAATGAATGAAGGGGTGAAAGAACAGTGGCACACAGAAACGTTATCAGGCCCAGTTAGTTGACAGATGATAAGATAGCACAAAGTTTACTAGACTATCAGCAGCCCCACTAATGGTGAGTTACTGAACTAGGTTTGCTCTTCCCATCCGTTATTGAGCTAGTCCAGTTACAATCTTTGACCACGCTAGTAAACGTAAACAAGAACATTGAACAACCCAATGTAACGTGTTTAGGATGATATAGTCACTAGAATGCCGAACAATGTTCGGTATTGTTTGTTATTACTAAAAACTGCCCAAAATAAAACGGTTTGAAGCGTGAAAAATAATTAAGTCAACTCGTACAACGATATTAAACCAACATTTGCTTAGTTTGGGGTCAAAATTAATTATTCCGGGACGGAAGTGTTGAATTGCGGGGCTAATTGCTGTGGGCACAAAAATAATTGGTACTCCCCACGTGTCAGCGGAGCCTACACTTCATTACGAAACGCGGGGAATTAAAAGATTTTAATTAAGAAGGAATACAAGGGTCATAATATGGTGTTTGTTATTTGTAAGGTCAAATGGACATTTCTAAGTTTTAAAGTGAATATTGTCTGCCAGCAGGTAGAAAACACCGAGGATTTGTTTTAGAAAGTAGTAGTACCAACAAAGTAATTACAGTATTCCCATTGCGTAATACGAAGTCATGATGGTTTGAACAAAGAAAAATAACAAAACGCGAAGTGATAGTCGAATTATCATGTTGACAATTTCCGTGGATTCGTTTATTTGGCCTAGTTGTATTGCCTTTATGGATACAACAATTTTATAAGTATATTATTACATATTATTGTTTTATAACTTAGAAATTTTTGAAAAATATTCAGAATTTAACTTGAAAATGATTATAAAATAATTATTACTAAGTTAAATAAAATAGTAAAGGGTTATGATTAAGAATTAAAATATGTTTTCATTGCTTTAATTGTTGGAAACCTTTTTCTCCATATGTCAATATCAAGCTCAATAAAAGATAACGTACCGATATGATGAGTTTTCTCTAGTAACGCATAAATTTGTCGTAGAATTTGACCAAAAATAAGTTATACATTTTTATGGACAAAGACAAGAAAAATTATCAGAGCTGTTGAAAACAGACATCCTTCAATTTAATGCGACTGTAAATTGAAGTTGAATTAATTAATCAAAACTTTGGATATCCAATTTAATTCTAATGGCACATTTCAAATTTTATTATTTTAGCCAGTCAGCGGTTGCACAAACGAAACAGCACACTCGTAATCGAACCCTGAGAAACGGGGCAATTGAAAACAAAGAAACAATTGTATCGCGGCCGGGGTTTCAATATTTAATTTCACCGACCGCTGACCGGCGCAGCGCGGCGTCTGCGGTGTGGGCAGCAATCCGACCCTGGGGGCTGGAAACAACAGAACTGACACCAGGCGACCATGTGACGATGTCGCGGGAATCCTGACAACCGCTGACGCGACGTTCCGCGACCGCGGCGGCGGCGGCAGCGTCGGCACAACCCGCCACCGGGTGTGTAAACATCCGCTCACACCTGCGGCTCGAACCTTGGAACCCATGCTTACTGACGTCTTCCAGGCGATCCTGTGATCGATAAGATTCGTTATCTAGCAAAAGACAGTTTTTTAGAAGACTTTCCATTGAGCAGCGGCAGAGAGCTTCAAAGTTTCATCGTTTGATCTTTTTGTTGAGTTTATACCTCTATATCAACTAACTGTCTGAACTGTCATCTCAAGTGGCAGATTGCATTAGGTTTTTTCTGTAAAAGGACACCCCAAAAAGCCTGGGTCCTCCCACTTTTTATCGAGATTTGTAAAGAATGTCTATAAACGAATTCCTTTCTTCTCTTTTTGTGGTTATAGGGGTGCTGAATCATCCTGTCCTTAAGGAAGAAGAACCTAAAGTGTCTACAAGATTACACGACACAAATGAAATTATAAAATACATTTATGTCTTGGATGTCCTTTTGAACTCATAATCTAAAAATATAACTGCGGGAACGTCTGCTGCGTAATAACTTTAATGCACATGTGATAAAGGGAAGAATCCTTCCCCAAAAGGACTTCCTAAAGGCCTTGGTCCTGCCACTTTGAACCATGATTTATAAACAAACAATATCTATAAACGAATACCTTTCTTCTCTTTTGTATTATGGAGATGCTTTGTCATTCTAGATGTAAATCTGCAAACTTATATCATCATACCGGTACCTAACAGCTCTATCACAAACTCCTTCCAAAATTTAAGTTCAAATTCCATTTCGAAAGCCCCCGTACCGCACTCGGTGTCAATTAAAGCACATACCCGGTCTAGCACCAGCACACCCCAGTTACCCAGCAGCCACCGGGGCATTACACGAATGTTGCATAACCACATCTCCCGCCGCCGCCGCTACTGCTGCTGTCTAGGGTAATAATGATGATGGCTCTAGCTGTTTGGCAAGCAGCAAGCGGTAATGCGCGTTTGCAAAGCGGGAGCGAGGTGAAAAAACAATTAGAGCGGAGCGCCTCAAGAGTGCGCCGGGACTGCGGCGAGGCGCGGGGCGCGTGGCTGCGGTTTGCGCAATGGGGGATTTCATCAGTCAAACTGAAGGGCAAAGGAAGATTTAATTATGCGTGAATTATGCTCCTGCGGTACTACAGTTATGTAAAATCCAGGGGAACCTTATATAAATCTGAAAGAGAGAAGGGACGGAAAATATATCTTACCATGTTGTTTTCATTGGGGATTTAAACAGTTTTTATGCTAGAGAATGATCAAGTAATTATATTTGAAATAAAACAGAGATTATTTCAAATCATGGCACTTGAACAGAATTAAAATTACCAAATTAACTAGGCCGTACGTAGATTACAACACGGCTCACCTTTCCGGCTTTGAATGTTTCTTTTAAGTGATGATAGGAAAAAATATCTGCTGAGTGTTGTACTGCCTCAGTTAAAATAAATTATATTCTTAAGTTTTATATTTTACATCCTTACAAAAATGTGTGTTGAAAAAAATCACCATTCTTAGTCCCCGGGGAAAATATTGTAAAAATGGTTATACAGTAGGAGTTGGCCAGAATTTTGCCGCCAAAACGCACGTGGGACTCATCACCGCTGGAACACAACACGGTTTCTTTGGGAAATGGACGAATGGTATAATGGATGCAACCATAGATTAAACGGTTGAAAGCTGGTTTGTCTGTAGAATAAAAGTAACGACAACTTCAATTGACCCAGTGATATAACAGTTGACATATGCCTGAGTAAAAATGCATGTAATAGTGTAACTATACTGGTCGGGATATCACGGCATTGTCACTAAGTACCGGAGCACTTCATTAGGTACGGTATTCCAAAAGGCATTGCCACTAAAAAACAAATTCAGAAAGAGTACTTGATGACTTTTATAGGCCTACTGAAAGTCTGCTTTCAAATACCGTGGTTTAATTGTTGGCCAAGAAGCCCATTCAACAAAAGAAATTAAAGATTGCTTGATAATCAGTTTTGGACTCCATATATCTTCAAAAGTGTTACGCGCTGTAGATTAACTAAACGGGAAACTTGGCAAACATGCAGCGCGGCGTCTAGAGCCACGTGCCTTTCGCAATAACGGTACCCGAAGACCAAAGGACCTACCTGGCCGGCAGACCTCCCGGGATCTCCTGTAGTCGCCGGTATATCCACAGTCACAGCACCGCCACACACAGTCACACTCCCACACAACACCACTGTTCTGTAGCGACTGACCGCCTCTGACTCCGACTCATGAGTCACTCTCCCCTCTCCCGCTCCCTCGCACCCTCGCCGCCGCCGCGCCGCGCCGTGCTCCCATTGTGATATGATAACGATCTAGCGCGGCGTTCCTTCGCCGCTACAGCGCCGGTTCTACTGGGGAGGCGCGCTCCTTGGTAACTCACTGCTTCAGCTGGCTTCAGCTAGAATTAATTTCTTAAAACTCTCAACAAATCTTTGGATTATTTTCAGCTGAGGTGTAATTTCTTAGCATACAAATTGACCGGACATTGAAGATAATTTTGAAAAAGTGTACACAAGTTAAAAATTGCAAGTGGCAGATAATTGGTATTTGATTCCTTAACCATCTTAGGAATTTTACCGTCTTCTCTTTCCTCAAAGATGATGGCTTTGAAACCCTGGACCTAGGTTTCACAAAATATTGAAGATGTATACAAAATTCTGTAAAGGTTTTTTAACCAATTTAATAATAAAATTCATCAGGTTCTTTGTAGAAAATACCCCTTAAGTATTCTTCGGAAGAAATGGTAGAAGAAAATATTTTAGAGCAAAAATACATTTTGCAGGGTTGCACTTCACGGACGATCAATTTGCATGACACAGACTGCACCTTCAATTACAACACTGTATTACGTGAAATGTGCTACACCGCAGAGCCGGTGTCGTACACTCGTCCGTAGCAACCAGTCGCTAGACCCGCGGCGGCATTTCCTCCGAACCGTGTGACTAACCGCGACCGGCGAACCAGTCGGCTGAGGTATGGCCAAGGTGACGCGCTTCCCAGAACCGCCGGCCCGATTCCCCGTAGAGGTGAAGGATTCGGCGGCTCGCGACATCGCCGTCGCTAATGGGGCCTATCTCCGCGGCGTCACCGGCCTTGTCGCCCAGAAGAATGATCTGCCCCGGCTCCGGACCGATTATTCATCGTGGAGATCGAGATCGACCGCCGAGCGGTGCGGGGGAGTGGGCCGATTATACCGTCTATGTTGATGTGGGAACATTCCTAAGCGAGGATTTAAACAAGGAGTATGGAGATTGACCCGAGATTATTCCAGAATTACGAATAAAACATCACATCATTCACATCTAAACTGACACCATCAAATTATACCTTTGGAATTATCATATAGTATAAAAAAGCACGTATGCTGTGTTGGGGATTACTTGGCGGTTAGTGAAAATGAAGGTATCCCACCACCCACCACTATCAGCTGTTGGACACAATTAATTGAAATGAAAGTAAACAAGTAAGTAGGCAAGAAAAGTCTGTGGGACTAACCCCCCCCCCCCTTCAATATTTTTTTTTTGATGTACAGTAACTATTTAGCTGACCCTCCCAACTATCCCAACAAAGGCAGATTAGGTAGCGTCTTCGCGTTATCAGAACTCTTTAAGAGATGTAGGCCTAATGGTATAAAATAGGATTTTTCTCTCTGATTCTTCAGTTCTGCTTCGTGATGGCAACCTCAGACCGAACGAACAAAATTTATTCTACAGTCTCTTTACATATTATATCCCATACAAGGGCTATAGTTTTTAAAAAGTACGTCTCCCTTTCCAACGTCGAAATGTCGAGCATCGAAAACAATTACAGATCCGATCCGTCAACAGACGGGGGGGGGGGGGGGGGGGCGGGGGCTGTCACGGTAACAAGCGGGAATGATCCGATGACGAGCGTCAGACAGTTCCACCCCCCCCCCCCCCCCACCCCAACACACGCACGCACATTGCCATGCAGCCCTCCAGTCCTCGAATTGATTCTCGACAATGCGCTGCTCCTCCGCTCGGTCTCAATCTTGGTCTCAATTACATGCAAATGAGATCAGACAACAATATGTGTTTGTTCGTGTTAATCGCGCGGCATAACCACGTGTTCCGCTCGGTCGCCTACGGAGCATGCTAAAGACGGCGACGGCAACGGGGTGCAACGCACTTGTTCGTGAGAGGGGAAGAAACAATGCATCTTTGCAATTTTTTATAGCACATGCTATTCTATGTACTGTATGTGTTATATATTTCATCCGTGTATACCTTAACCGGCTCATACCCTTTGCCACTTCACTTGAACGCTCTTATAACAAATTTGTCTGAACTGCACGCAAGGCCGATCATGCATCACCAAACATGAAACATGTGCGAGCACGCGCGGCGTATAGAGCAAACGAAGTCCTCAGGAAGTTCTAGTCCTCATCCAGGATCGTCTAGTGATAACCCGAAGGCCGGAATCCAGAAAAAAGAGACTAGGCCTACCACTCTATTCTAGTTCCTTGATTTTAATTTTTCCTCCAATTGAAGTAGTTTTTGCTTGATGGGACCAGGACCAGATCCAAAACACCAGGGAGTAAATTTTAGTTACAACTCATGAATAAATTATAGGATAAAACATAGAGTAACAAGCCTCATTGTTTATTTTTACTATCATAGCCTGGGAACTAGGCCTACATAGGGTGATAGTTCCCCAAACAAATTCTTACAAACTGAAAAGAAGAGAGTTTCTACTCACGACACCTTCTGATTTCCATTTCAACGAGCGTCTCTAATTCGGAAACAATCGGCCAACAGAACGGTACCGCCAGGACGGTGTCCATCAAACGGTTCCGCAGGACTTCCGTGATTCCGCGGCCGCGGGCCCGGGTACGATGGATAGGAATAACCGCGGCCGAACGTGGTTGCATCGCCGGCCACGAGGGTGCAGCAGCGGCGGCAGCTGACCGGCGGCCATGTTGCCGCGGACCGTTACCCGCTGCAGCGGCCTTGAAGCTATATTCTGCTGAAGCCGAAGCCACTTGTGTATGACTGGTCACGAGCCCGGGGGCTTCTGGACCGAGGTGCCGCATACAAGTAGCGGATGACTGACGAGCGCCGGACGCGCGTGTCGGGAGGTACAAGTACTGCGGCGGCGGCGGCGCAGTGGAGACAGACACTAGAGGCCCTGGCCGCGGTGGGATTGTAGTTACAGCAGTCAAAACTTAAATAAAAATTTTAAAGATTTCAATTCATTAATCAAATCAAACGTTCTGATGTCAACAAAAAACCAATAATCTACGAAAAATGAAACTTTTGGAACTGGAAAAGAGAAGAAGCTCATAATAAGATTAAAAGAATAGAAATAAACAATTAAAAAAGAGGCGGTATGGCAAATTTGTACAATTACGAAATTGAGCTGAGATCGTGCTAGCTTTGAACTAGAGATAAAAATATCAAGCAAATATTGTGCAAGGAAAGACACACAGATCTAATTAATAAAGCAATTTGTTCGAAACTTTAACATTAAAGGGAAAAATTGTTGTAGGACATGCAAATAAATAAATTGGAATGAGGAATTCGCAACAGGACTAAAATCATTTATTTACATTTTAGCTGGTAGCATAAACGACAGTCTCCCAAAAGAACTTTCTAGGACCAGCTGGACCAAACTTCTGCATTGGATTTAGCAATATACTAGTAATAAATTCATACAGTGGTTCTCAGCTCTACAGGTCTACACGATTGCTCTATCGGTAAAAGTTGGATGAAGTTGGGACACCACTGTTATTAATAAACGGCTGGCCTACTTTGGCGAGATTAAAACGGCCGTGATAGTGGATCTGAAAAATTATGCGATAAACTATCTACATTGTTTATTATTGTGATTAAGCGACCGGAAATATAATTATGCCAGCTCGTTGGTAAACTAAATAGCATATTAAAAATACGTAGTGGACAAAGCCATTAGCTACTGTACTTGAAGCCATTCATCCACTGACCATGTCACAATGAAGGAGGTCAATGATTGATGTACCCTAACACAAAGCACCGACCCCTGCGGCACTCTATTAATTATAAGAACAAGCCCTAGGCCTAAAACCCGGTCACGCTTGACACTCAATTCTCTCTGCACATAATAACGGTCAAAACAGCTGTTAGGGTCTCGTAAAATCTGAGAGGGGAGTTTCAAAATTGTAGGGTTTTCCCGTCGGCCAGCCCCACTCAAAGTTGGCCTTCTCCCCTTCTTTGTATAGCAGCCTTCACACTTCAAGTGATTTTATAGCCCTCACCCTCTACAGATTTAGACCAGTGCAGGGAAAGAAACTTGTCAAAACATTTACGAGGTTAAAAATGTCACGAGTTGATATTTGACATCCCTCTCTCTGAAAAATACAAAAATGCTACCGGGAATTTTATTCAGTGATTACAGTGGCAACGAATAGTAAAGTGCTAGAGGACTTACTTGAGGGTAAACGATGAGCACAGTAGCTGGCCGTCCCGGCTTTTCTTGAGCCTTTTTCGGAGCATACACCGTGGCTTGCAGAGATCCTTCACCAGCCTCCTCACACGATTCCATCTTCGGCAACTCCTTCCGGAGGAAACTCCCACCTCTGCACAACTTGACGAGAACTCCATCCTCTTTCTTATCACTCTTCGAAACAGCGGTACTTCTGTCATCCATTGCCTCGATCTTCCTTACTGTTGTAATTTCTTTTCTCTGAAGGCTATTGCTTCTGTATAATGTTCGCCGGGAACATTCTTCAAGGTTTCGTCTTTCAACCCTTGGACGTTCGGCGCAAGAGAAGCTCCCAGAACTTAATTTCTTAAATTGAGGTTTTTCATCCCTTTCCCCGTTCAATCTGAAGCTTCCGCTTCGGCAAATTTTGTTAAGTACACTCCTACTTCCGTCACTTCTTTTTATGACAGGACGCTCCCTAACAACTCTCTTCCCGCTGTCCTCAGCGTCATCGCTAATTCGAAAGCTTCCTTTTCTGCACAACTTATCAAAGACGCTTCTGGTCACTTCGTTCTTTTCGTGGATTTTCAAAGACTCCTGTTTAAAACCATTGTCTGATAGTTTACCAGTACCTGACAATATTTCTTCCCTCTTGTTCTCTCTACTCATCCAGAAGCTATTGCTCCGTAACAACTTGTTCAACGCTCCTTCAGTCCTTTCCACCCTCTGAAAGACAGGGCTTTGCGAACCTTCAATGCAAAGCATTTTGGGGAATTAAAAGTTGCTATCTGACATCCACTACAAAAACACAAACGTCTTGAGATGAGGATGCACCAATTTATCACAAACACACACGTCCTTGAACAATCCTTGATAGATCCTAAAGCGCTTTTTAATTAAGTCTGTCACACCAAAAGTTCCCCAAACTCCCAGACTCAACACTAAGTAGCTGAAGTTCATAAAACTCAGTTACATTGACAAACCGATCCCTAATCAAGCACAAATCCCAAGAGTGGGATGCAAATCCCGAGGATGGCTCGCAACCACGACCACTTGGGCGGACGGACGGCACACGACTGACGGACCCGATCTGAGCCGAAGATGGCTGAAGACGCGGCCACCTGCGCCAGGTGCCAGGTGCTCGGAGGAGACAGCTGTTCGCTCGCTGCGCTCTCTAGCATCTCTTGCACCCACCCCCACCCCGTCTGGTCCTGATAAACAACATGTGGTTACAGCGCCAGGTGCAGACGAGAAGCGGTGGTCCACTTTGGAACCTGGAAGGGTAAAGAGTAAGGTGAACAATACATTGATGATAAAACCTTACGTGGGTGACTTTGTATTAATTCACTATTTGCAATCTTGTGCTTTTGTTCTGATAGCCTGCCGCGATTTTCAACAACACTCTACAGTAAACAAAGTTTTTAAATGCCCAGTCTCAGCTAAAAAATCTCAAGATAAGCAACGATTGAGTTTTTTTCTAAATATTTAACTTTTTTTAACATTCTCAGGAATTTCTTTAACCTACAGTGCAGTGAGAGTAATGTAATTTTAACTTAAGTAAAAACAATTTTAAACTTCTCTTTAATCCCAGAATGCTCATCCTAGGTGACATTATCTTTGTTGATTTCAACTATAAATTCCAAAAAATAACTTAAAAACAATGCAAATTCTAAGAAATAAAGTTTTAAAGTTTATTCAAACTTTCACAGTTAAAATTCTCTATGTCAAAATCCTTTCTAAATTACATAATTTAACTTAAGAGGGTCGTTGACACAATAACTACCCATTTATGCAAATAGAGTAGGGCATTTAGATTTAATCGTGACAATAACAATTTAACGCTGTGTAGCTATCTCGTTCAACAATGTTTTCCACCATGATTTGATGTACCGCAATTGCATAGTGAACGGTACATTTAATGCAATGCAGTTTGTGTTGGGACAATAGCTGGGAAAACATGACGGACAAGATCGTGAGATAGAACAGAGTTCTGGAGCGCCTTGGGAAATGTGGCAAGGGTAAACATCCGGTAGCAGCACCCGTTCATCCGTTACTAATTAATTAAAAACAAGAAATTAGTTTTAATGTACCTTGATGTGCAGGATTCTTATTCAATATCCGCGTAATGTATAAAAAAAGTTAATTTGCATAAGCAAATTAAGCTGTCCTCTCTTAAACCTATAAAGGTTTAAGAGAGGACATCTAAAACTTTTGTGGCAGACGACTTTACAACAAATTTCACAAAATATATGGAATTGCAAAAAGAATTTAAGGATGAGAGAGGAGGTAATCCCTTTTAGAATTAAAATTTCCTTTCTTCTCTTTCGCACCAGCTCTGGTTGATACTGATTATATCTTGTTTGGTGTTCGGTAGTATTTTCGATACGTTTCACACTTCGAATCTTCTTATTTTGGCGTTAATGAAATATAATTTGTTACAATTGTAGTTTACAGGTGAAAAATGTTAAGGAAATAGTTTCAAACCATGCAGTTTAAATCAGAGGTTTAACAGTATTTTTGATTACCACATATTGACATTCCAGAGTTTAAAAATTTACTAAAGAAAAACATTCATAGTGATTTACAGTACTTTCTTCAGGGTGTCTAGTTTATTTCTCTTTCGAAATTCAAGACTAATTCCAGACTTTTTCAAGACTTATTTAGTTTTTTCAATACTATTGCACTACCCGACATATTAATTTCTATTTTACATCTAAAAAATATTTATAGAGTTGCTACTAACAGATTTGTTTTAAATAGTATACACATACCTTCCGTCAAGCAGCTTAAATTTTATTATTGATAAATATAATCACTACATGTTTTGCCGAGAATACGACATTTTCAAGTGATACAAAAACATACTATCCATTTAAGGATTGGTCAAGGATCAAAATAGACAAACTGAACTGTGTTTGTGATATGCTTTGTCTATTTTAATCCTTAAGACCAATCCTTGGATGGATAGTATGTTCTAATATCACTTGACAATGCTGTATCCACGGCAAAGCATGTGGTGATAATATACAACAACAAATTTGAGCTGCTTGGCAGAAGGTATGTGTATACTATTTCAGTCTTCAATAGCAGTTCAGCTACTAATAAATTTTCGTCTTCAATAGCAAATCAGCAGCTAATACAATGAATCTTTATATTTTTGTCAAAAACAAGACTATTAAAATGAAACCATAAAATTTTAACTTATTAATAATAAGCAATATTAATTATGCAACAACATTGAAAATTAAAATGGTTTGAATTAAAATAATGTACAAGTGTGTAATTCTACTTTTATTAAATACTAGCTGTGTGCCTGTCCTTCGTAGGGCTGTTTAGTTTATTATTAAAATAAATAATATAAATAATTCCACAAATTCAATAGTGATATCAAATTTATAGAACACATAAAAATTGCATATATTTGTTAATAATTAAAATGTTGCTTCTCTTTGTTTCTCTTGAGCTTGTAGACCAATGATAGTTAACACCATTTTTAGGCCATTTTTCAGCATACACTGAATCAAGAGTCAATACTAGCGTCTCCGCATGGTGGTCGCGAGCATTTTTTACTGTCTACAGTCGCATACGTTTTGATTGGGGATCATAAGGGTCTCTAGTTTGCAATCTTGAGCGGCAATCACGAGCGTCTCCATAAAATTAAATTTTTTTTATAAATTTCAAGACTAAAAGGCAAATTCAAGACTAATTCCAGATTTTTCAAGACCATTGTTAAATTCAATACTAATTCAAGACTTTCCAGATTTTCAAGACTACTAGACACCCTGTTTCTTAAGGAAAGTGAAACATTGCTGTCTATAGAATGAACTGAAGGGAATTTACAGTCATTGGGGTTCAGAGAGCTCACCTCTAATTTTTTAAGTGTTGAAGGTTTAACTATGATTTGCTTTCATAACTGAAAATGAATACTATAGAGCAGTCAGTTGGAGAGGTGTTTTGTAGAGTGCATCGATTTACAGTTACATACCGGGGCTACAAAATCTTGGCACTTACAAGGCTGAAATGGGAGAGTGAGGTGTCGAATGAGGCAACCGCCCAATTGTTGACCTGATGATTATGTAAAACACATACCAGTGAAAAATTAAAGAATGATGTGAGATGATAGCAATTCTCAGGACAGTGTTATCGGACTTGTGGTTGAATCAAAGCCTCTTTGAAGAGCAACGCAACGTGGCGATCTGGTGATGGTCAGCTACAGACACAGACCGAGGGGCAAGGATGAGTGATCTGAGATGATATCTGAACCACATTCCTGGACCGATGATCGCGCCGGCGCCTGCCACCGCCACCACCGTCGCTGCTGCTGCTGCACAACTACAACAGCAAAGCAACGTGGCGATGGTCAGCTACAGACACAGACCGAGGGGCGAGGATGAGTGATCTGAGATGATATCTGAACCACATTCCTGGACCGATGATCGCGCCGGCGCCTGCCACCGCCACCACCGTTGCTGCTGTACAACTACAACAGCACAGCAACGTGGCAATGGTCAGCTACATTCACAGACCGAGGGGCGAGGATGAGTGATTTGAGATGATATCTGAACCACATTCCTGGACCGATGATCGCGCCGGCGCCTGCCACCGCCACCACCGTCGCTGCTGCTGCTGTACGACTACAACAGCACAGCAACGTGGCGTTGGTCAGCTACACACACAGACCGGAGGTCGAGGATGAGTGATCTGAGATGATATCTGAACCACATTCCTGGACCGATGATCGCGCCGGCGCCTGCCACCGCCACCACCGTCGCTGCTGCTGCTGTACGACTACAACAGCATCTGTGTGTGGACAAACCTGAGCCGAACCACATGCCGCGCCGCGCCGCGCCGCCCGACATAAAACATACATCATACAACAAACAGAGTCATCGTTTGTGGACAGTGTTGCGGTCGTTTATGGTGACACTGAACCCAACCAACTTAAGTTCGTTGATAGAACGAACTATGATTGAAAAAGAGCAAACAACTCTTTTACGATTCTGTTTATTTATTATGGATATAAGGGAATACAAATGGTCCGTTTAATCAATAAGGGGTATTGTGAAGAGTGTGAAAAAAATTGTACATCTACTTAAAGCAAACAAACAAAATGGTTTGTGAGGTAATAATTTTGTATCTTCTCTAAGTGCTTCCGAAAAATGTTTGGACAGAAAATTCCTGAAACTATTTTCTGAAAGTTGCACAGTTAATTTTAAGACGCATGAGAGGTTTCGTTGTTTCAATCGATCGAAAAAGCTAAAATGACAACATCTTAAATTTTAAATTGAGATGGAATTTGTAAGGTTATAAAAATAAAAGCCACATTTCCCAAATCGTGGGAAGCAGCAGGTGATGAAACCACATAGACCATAGGCCTACCACCGAGGGATGTTCCCGACCCACCTGAGGGAAAGGTGTTACTTCAATGTAACCGAGGCAAATGCAAAATCTGTTCCCTTTCGCCTTTTCAGGCCGTGGGAAGGGTTGCAGTCTCAGGAAGCTGTGAGCCGCGACAATCCAGCCTCCAGTGCTGCCACTCCCCCGCCACTGACACTCCCCAGTCCCCATGCAGCGGCGGGGAACGGATTTAGTCCGGGAGCGGAAGAAAGGGAAGCAGCTGTTAAAAATAGAGCTGGCGATTAGCCTGAGAGCCGCTCCAACATCCGTCGGCGCTGGACCGGAAGTGGGGACCTTGGCCTACGCGCGGCTTATCGCTATCAGTCACTGTTGACGTTGACGACGCGCCGTAAACTGGCGGAAACGGCGGGTAAACACCGGACACTAACAGCTGGCCACCGATCCGAAGTGTGCGAAACGAGCCGTTTAGCCACACGAGAATGAATCCAACGCGAAAATTATTGGTTTCAGACCAAATACTCCCGTTGGTTTGCTGGAGATCAATAGCAAATCTGACAATTTTATGTCAATTTAATATTGCAAACAGCTAATTGTAAAGTTTTGCACAATAACTGAATTTTCCTTTATTTCATTAACCCTACTCGTCCATTTTAGCCTAAGTTAGACCTAATCTGTTTGGATCTAATGACTTATCAAAAGACTTTCCCTAGAACTGAAGAAGTTTTAGCAATTTTTTTGTTAAGGCTACTTGGCTACTTTACAAGGGCGTTTATGAACTTAGGACCCTCGAAATGGAGTAGGCTACATTAAGACACCCTTCCTCTCCGATCATTAATGTTGCACCGAGAGATCAAAGGCTACTTAGAGCTCTCATGCTCCGATGTAATGGATCAGATGAGATGTAGCTTTGTTACTGACAAATAGCAGCTGAATCCATTGTTAATACCATTAATTAGTTAATATCCCAATGAATGGCCAGAAGCTTGTTTGCTCTACCCTTCTAAATAAATAACCAAAGTATCATCCATTGACCAAACAATCTCTTGTCCGGTTTGCAAAGGTTAATCAATTAACGAGCTATCAAAAAACTTTCCCTTGCATTGAAGAAGTATTTACAAACTTGTTGATAAAAGTTAAGGTTACTTTACAAGAGAGTTTTTGCCAAAAGAACCCTCGAAATTGAGCACATTAAGACACCCTTCCTCTTCAGATCATTAATTAATGTTGCACTGAGAGATCAAAGGCTACTTAGAGCTTCCATGCTTCGCTCGGAAATTAACAAGGTCTTAACTCTTCATTGATGCTAATCAGTCCCTCATTCCTTTCCTCCCTTCGTGTCTTCCTCTTGATGTACGATTAGAGATGTAGTCTAATCAATTTTTCGTCTGTAATTCTTTCTTGTATGGGCCAAACATTTCCTATCGGGGCAAGAAGAATTTATTAGAGAAAACTAGCAGCCATAAGTAACGGACACAATACTCTAACGACTTAATTACCGATTTAGTATACGTGATGTTTTATTCATACAGTAGTTATAAGGTTTGATGCCGTTACAAATAACAGCCCTGTCAATTTCCGTCCCCGATTTTAATTAACAAGTCTTTCGACACGGAGCCGCTCCCGAACACCTCGATAACTATTCAGAGGGAGGGTTTCTGGTTTTAAATGTCCACAAAAAGTGAAGAAACCCAAGCGAGAATATCCGGCAGCTGGCACGTGGGTGAAGCAGCTGCCCCGTCCCGCCATCTGTCAAGACATCAGTGGTGCCAACCTCAATCCCAGCAACAGCTGGCGCCCGCCAGCACCAGGGAGGCCAACCTTGGCGAGCGAGATAATGTAAACAATTACGGGCTGCACGCGCACGCAGTGGTGCGGGTAAGCGCATTAAAGTGTGATGCAAGGTGTCAGGGGTAGGGGTGGTGGTAAATGTGTTCTATTAGCCTTTGCGTAGCCTAATAAACCATAAACATAATTTACTTTATTTTTATATATAATCAACACACAACCATACGCTGTAGTCTTTTTAGGATATATCTTTTATGTAAATTGAGAGCTCCTACGAAAGCCTTCTGACTTGAAATTACGTCAATTAACAGCCTTTGCCAGATTCAAATTCCAAGGTATAAATTGAAATCACTAGAAAAATATCTTTTAGGAGGGGCTGAAGAACATAAACATAGCACCTAGACAAAGTATATGCGACGAAGTACTGTATGTTGCGAAAAATTATTAGCATGCTCAAAGATTTCAGAATAATGGACTATGATAATTTTTAGAATTTAAAGGCACCTAAAGTAAAAATACATAAATATTGAAATCAATTGAATTATATACAACATTAAATAAACCTTTTTGTTTGTCATTAAAAATAACTTTTGTATAGTTACGATACGTAGGACAAATTGCATAGTTATTTTTACATTTACGCAACCTAGTGAAGTGGAGAATCGTGAGGAGGTCAACAAACCGGGAGGCGTTGCAGTTGCAACCCCTGGAGTTAATTTGTTAACTACCGAGCCGTCTGTGTCTGCGACCCACATGATAATATGATAACTCAGCACAATTCACGAGTCGGCATCACGCACAAGCCACTGTGGCCACTGTTACTGCTGTTCCATGGGCAAACAGTGTGTATTTTAGGGAAATCTAAGGAAAGTTGTGTTTCAAGTTACAGTAATTAAAAATTAAGTCTGGAATTGTAAATTAAATTAGTAACATTAAAACGGAAACGCTTATACTTGTGATCTGTGATTCTGACCACAAACAATAAAATGAAACAATTAATTATTAATAAATTTACACATTAAATTAATTAATAAATTAGTTTATTTACTTCATAAACTATTTACAACTTGTATACCGTGCCGAATACAATAGTATAGATCACTGTTATACGAATCTACCAATGGGCCCACGGCCTACTCAACTTATAAGAAGATTTCCGTTTCTAAAAAAGATCAGTTCCTAAGTATATCAGTCAAGTTCAGTTCAGTGTTAGGCCTAAGGTAAGGACTAGGACTAGGTACAGCTTTGAGAGCTTATAAGCCGACTAGATTTCTTTAAAAGACACAAAGACCTCTGAATGATTAAAAAAAGTGAATAAAAGTAACATCTGCATCAATTCCATAAGTATCAATTCTTTGTTAGCTTGTGATATCCTAGTGAATATGAATAGACTGTTGAATACTAATATTAACTTAGCTAAGAAGGGTGGTAAAACACCTAAAGAATGCTCCGATTTCTTTGGAATTCTGCTCTATTAAGTCCCAGACAGATGATGCACTTAACACAAGACAAATCCCCTTTCATTTCACGCACTTGTGCAAAGAAAGCGTAAAAATGACCGATGCCTCGCACGTGCTCGCAGGAATAGCTGTTGCCAACATGATAAATCTAGTAAAACACGCGTGAAGCGTCGAGCAGGTCTACCAACCGAACACGGCGTGCTGCGCTAAATCAGCCCCGGACAGCTGTGGACCATTGGTAGGCTTGCCATACGTCCCGGTTTGACCGGGACAGTCCCGGTTTTTAGCTCTTGTCCCGGTGTCCCGGCCGGTTTTGCTTTTGTCCCGGTTTTTTGTCAAAATTGATCAAACAGTAAATTATTAATAAAAAATATCATATTTGTTTGTTTTATTTATTAAAATAAGTATTATTTTTAAAAATTTTAGCAATAAAAAGTACTACAGTGTTATTAAATTAGCATGACGATTCAATTTTTAGAAGACAATCAAATTTAAAGGTAAAATTAAATTTTACGACCATAAGGTAGGCTGGGCAATTCTAGTGCACTTGTGCCGTAGAAGAAATAGATATACTACTGACAATGTATATTCCAGTCAAATATCAATGACAAGAAGAGGTGATTTATTCTTGTTGCAATAATATATTATTTTGATTCGTTCAAGAAGGTGTAGGCTCTGTCTTTTGAGTATACGTGTTAGGCCAACAAAAAACATAAGGCGGCTTTCATTTTATATTTTACTTTTAATTAATTAGTCATTCGTACACAATATAAACATTAAAAATTTTCCAGACTAAAATTAAATATTGTGCTATGTATTAGCTATTTTTTCTAAAATATTTTAAGTCTAAGATGAAATTTTGCATAATTGAGAACACCGATTCGTTCTCTATTTACGCCTGTAAATGGGGGATAGAACTATAAACATATAGTTTAAAGTTCTATTGGGGGGGGGGGGGGGGTTCATACTGGGCGTCCCGGTTGGTCCTATAAAATTATGGCAAGCCTAACCATTGGTGCTTCCATCAAAAAACCCGGAACGGTTCCACGTCAATTTCACCCAAGTGGGGCAGCTGCGGACGAATCCGCCGTTCCCTTTATCACACTGACTGAAGAAACTTCGCCCGACCGACGAACTTTTACGGTTTATCAAGGGCCCTCAAGGGGAGTGCGGCAATAAAGCTTGGAAATGGGCAAAATCAATTGGACTCGACCAGTTTATCGTCTGGTTGAAAATATAAATCGCCCCAAAAAGAGTAATACAGTACGAGCAATAACATATAAGTTTGAAATCGTATTTTTAATGCATTATATAAAATACGAAAATATACACATGTTTAAAATTACCGTTATAAGAATCGCCCATGTTAAGAATACATCATCTTTCGTGGAAAAATAGGCCTATACATAAATGGTTAGGCCTATGGAAATTTCACATTAGAATTTTAAGGCAAAATAAATTCCAAGGACATACTACAGTTCATGGATTACTATTTACTGCATTTTACATTATAATGGGCCTACCTACTGTATAGGCCTTACTGTTTTATACATGGATAATCCAAAAATTGTAAATAAACATCGCCTACTGATCATCAGGAACATATTTTTATCAGTCGCATATACTTGCTATGGGGAACACGCAACTTCCGCTTATAGATTAGTTCATCTAAAAAAATTGCTTATATAGACGCTCTAACAAAATGAATGTACAAAACGTCGTTGATATTATCAATGTATCACTTCTTAAATCATTAGAATTTATGGATAATGGATTGTAAAAAAACTACGATATCATGTAGAAGAAGCATATGAGACTGTCATGTTGTAGTGGAAATGGGATTCTCTGTTTATAAATAACAATAAAGGTGCATCACAGTAATTAGAGGTACTAGTACATTAATTAAATTAAAGGTACATTAATAAATTAAATTTTGTAGCCTACATTCAAGGAACTTGAAAATCGTGCACAATGGAAATTCTCTTAACTGAAATGCACAATGGCAAAAGAATTTTTCACGCAACTCTGAAGACCCTTTAAAGAGATGTTAAAGTTTGCGGGAAGTTTTCATCGATAAGTATTCAGCAAATGGACCAACCCGACCAACTTCGAAAACCAAGTTTCTAAAACATCCCCTCCCTCGACTAGACGCTTCGATACAGTAGTTATGGATGGAGTCTGATGATTTTTCTTTTAGCCGAATTTCGATACTGTATAGGGAATACGCTATTAGTAGCCATGGTAAGACCTAAAGCCCGGGACCACTTTACTTTTTCATTTGAGGTCCCCAGAAGCCAAAAACACCATTCGCCCATTTTCATACACTGGTTTACGGGACAAATCCAAAAATGTGTTTTCCATGTTATTCTTATGGGAAATCAAGAAAACTCTATATCTTGCTTTTATTGACATAATCAAATTTGGTATGTACATTATCTATATAAGGTTTAACTTAGGCCTATACTTGCTTACAAAACCCATATGTCGACAAACCTACATAACTCACCCCCATGGGGTTTATGGGGAAAATAAAAATTGCCAGAGTTTGGTACAATTTTGTGTTTACATTCACCAATTATGATTAACTTAGATTTTCTAACAACACCCCATGGCAGCAAACCTACATACTCGATCAAAAGGTGTTTTTATGGGGAAAGAAAATCCGCTGAAATTCCATTGGAAATTCGCTGAGTACGCAGGTCTGCTGCGACGGGGGTATTTTTCTTTTAGTAAACATAAAATAGTTTATCCAAACAATCTATGCATAGTTTTTTTTTAAATACTGCAGTAAATTGGTAGGCTATTCATAAGTCTGTATAATTTTATAACATTCAAGATTATAACAGTTTCCCTTTTCTGTTCGTCCAATATTCTTTATGATTCAAACTCATCATACTTATACCGCATAAGTAATAAAATTATATATTTAACATCACTGTTGTACAAACAAATCTATTAGTAAATTGAAGTATTAAAAGTTTTAAAGCCATTGACATATAACTCTATGCATGGTCAAATATTCGTGCCCCACAAAGCAAACGACAATAGCTTTTTTATCTTAATAGCTCCTAAGTGCTTTGTACGCTCCTAAATCAACCACCATAAAAAGACATGTCAAACTTTAAATAACACTGTACAATTTGCCATCTGTCCCAGTGGTGCAACTTACATAAAATCTGACAAGAAGCCATTGCGAGTTTCCATTCGACGTTTAAGAAGCAAACACCGTAAAACCGCCAGTAAAACTCGACATCCGCCTATCTCCTGGCGGTCTCTGGCGGCAAAACAAGTCATAAACAGCGGTCATGCGGACCGGTTGCATCGGCTATGGCAACGGCAACAGCAATACGTGTACAAGATTACAGCTATATCCAACTATATGTAGCTATGTGGGCGCGGGCCGGCACAGCGATATGATTTTTTTTTTTTTTTTTTTTTTTTTTTTTGATAGATTGGTTACCATTTACAGTAAATTTGGTAAGGTTAGATGATCAGTAGCCGCGGGAAAAAGTTACCTAACTGATAGCGAAATCCGCCTCAATGGTAACTTTACCGGCGAGAAAAGTTACCTCACTGATAGCGAAATCCGTCTCAATGGTAACTTTTCCGGCGAGAAAAGTCACCTCAATGATAGCGAAATCCGTCTCAATGGTAACTTTAACGGAGAGAAAAGTTAACTTACAGAAAAGTTTTCGTACATGGATACCGGTCCGCTGTTCACATTATGCTTCCAACTTAAAATAATAATAATAATTGATGAACATCAGGTCCAAAACAGTCAACTGGCCGGTGGCGACGTCCTGTAATCCAGCTACTTGGAGGTCACGAATTGTGGATAGTTATGAGCGATGGCTTGTGTATGCGATATTCCCTGGTGGGGATTAACGTCCGCACTAGTGAATACTAGTTCATCCATAAGTACCATCCTCATAATTAGACCAATTCGTATATGGGAGGTTGAAATTGTGGTTCGGATCCCACGTTAAACTGTAGGTCCCTAGATACCATTGGCTGTTGGGCTATGAATTAACAGTCCTGTCTAAGGAGAATGTCGGCCTTAGTCAGTAACAAGACTACAAGATCGCGCCACAATCATCCTACACTCATCCCTCATTCATACTTGGCTTTAAACTACCTATTGAGTTAGGTCGCCATTTCAATAAAGGTATAAAGGTATAACTCGTTTTTTTGTTAAAATTAAAGGGGTTGAAAACCAATCCATAATAAATTAACAGTATAACTTGACAATACTTTCAAATTACTTAAAACCCCAAACAAAAAAAAAGATTTACAAATGTATTTTACCATGCAAAATATCATTTACCGTATCCCAATATTAGCCTACACGTATCTCAATACACATCAATTCAACACGGTTTGGTCGATACATTACGAAAACACAATATTGACGTAATTTAATTAAACCGATAGTAAAACAGTATTAATATTTAATGTTTCAATCTAATGGCAAATTCTACATTTCAGACAGCAGTTAATAACAAACACGTCAACATGGGCGCAACTCCAGCGTTTTGATTGGGGGGGGGGGAGAGATTTTCTACATGACGTGAGATGAGTCTATAATTAGAATTTTCCCTTAACCCAAATGTGTTTTAAAACTAAGTTAAAATCCAAAATTTGCAAAAAACGACGTATCGAAATGTTTTGCAAATTATTGGGAAGGGGTCAGCTGCACTCTCTATTTTAGAACCCCTCTACAAGTATTGCCTATGGGTGTCGGAAAAATATCAGAAATTCTGATTACCGCACAACGATAACTGCATGTATGTTTACCCACAAACCCATAATTATTGTTTGCTCTAGCTGGCTGACGCGTCGGTAAAATTAGTCAGTAGACGTCGTCGGTCTGTACGGCGCGGCGCGGCGCCGGCGCGGGGTAGCAATGGAGCAACTACGTGTACAAGGACCAGCCTAGACACAGTGTACGGTAATTATATAACATGTCGACACGGGCCGGCGGCGTTGCGTTGCTTGTGCTGTACTGCACACAGCCGCGCACTGCCACACCGTCCTGCCACCGCTGGGCTCCGGCTGCAGTCTGAGCTACTCCTTTCTGGCAGCAGAGAAACTAGTTTGCATTCAATCATTTTTTTCTGCAGCGATTACATTTGTAAAAAACACCCTTGTCTCAAGCTCAAATAGGAATGTCTAGTTATATGATGTGAGAATAATAATTATTAAAACAAGCGACCACACCAAAAAATTATTAACCGTGCAAGGCGAATAACATTTTAAATTACGTTTGGTTGCTTCTTAACGACATCAATTATGTGCTTTCGTTAAATAGTCTACACCTACAGCAATTGCCTTATTACCAATTGCGCTTATTACCTATAAAATAAATTCAATAACGGGCGAAGCAGTGACGGGAAACAGCTATCACATATAAAATTGAGCTATGTAGATATTTCGAAATATATTCTATATGGGCTGCTTAAAAAGTCTTAGCAGTGCAATCCACAGAAAGGTTTTAATAAAGAAAAACTCTTTTCAAAAATATCTTTGTGCGGAATGCGCAAATGCAATTTCAATAGCGGCACAAACTGTGTTTCCTCTGGTTTTCCGGCTGATTTTTATTAAGGTTCCAGTTAACAATTTTTCTTAGTAATGTTTTTTCCATTTCAGAGAGGGGGACTGGCTGAAATGTAATTTGACACGAACTTAAAAACAACAAAGGCTCTGCGAGCAGACGAATGCTTGTTCTTGTGAACAAGAATTTGTACTATATACTTTGTCTATTGGTGAAGGATACGTATGATGATCGAAGCTTACCACATCTTCTTACAATAATTACCAGCTTTAATCAAATTGCTTATTGACGACTTATACACACATCCATATCACTTTAAATATAAATGACAATAAATCCACAAATATAACAAATCGTACATTATAAAAATGAGAATTTCACACGGCATACTATTGAATGAAACATTTTTTTTCAGAAAACTGATGTTAAAATTATATTTCACTGGGCACCGTGAAGCTTTCAAAATAGTTTGTGGTATTTGTTACGAATTCAATAAGAGAACAATACAATGGTGATGGTGATTAATTCCCCAGCGAGAGCGCCGTGCGGCGCGTGACAGGCAACCCGCCACACACGCGTGTGCTGCGGTCTGCGGCCGGTATCGCGCACTCGGCAGGCGCAACCGTTAATTCCATCACTGAGGCAAACGCGTTCATATAACGCTACGCCAAACTCGATTACTGCGGATTGGAAACTCATACAGTTTCATTATAACTCGTTTGATTCCCTTTATTCAAACAAAGTGAAACGATGGCAGTTTTCAGGAGTACAATTTTACAGTTATTTTGTCATAAAAATATCCATGGCTACATAGGGTGTTTCTGATTCTAATTGGAGGATTCAATCTCGTTAAAAAGTGAAGAAAATACCATGATTTAGTTAATTAAATAAAATAAATTTAATGAGGCTATTTTAAATAAAAATTCATACAGATTCATTATAACCCGTTTTATTCCCTTCATTCAAACAAAGTGAAACGATGACAGTTTCCAGGAGTACAATTTTACAGTCATTTCGTCATAAAAATATCCAAGGCTATAGAGGGTGTTTCTGATTCTAATTGTAGGATTAAATCTCGTTAAAAAGTGAAGAAAATACTTTAGTTAAAAAGTATCATCATTTTTTCAAAGTAAATCATTTTTTCACTAAAATACTTTTGTGAAAAAATGATTTAGTTAATTAGATACGATAAAATTAATGAAACTATTTTAAAATATAGAAACATAAAAATAGGAAAGGATTTTAAGGATTCAATAATGGAAATACAGCAACGAACTATAGGTATATACAACGATTGGAGGAACTATCTTGTAAACAAGACGAAAAACAATGTACCATAAAGATTTAATCAAAGTAAAAATTCAAATTTGATGGGTTATTTGAAAATAAAAAATTGGATCGACTCTGAGGATTAAAACATTTATATAAAAATACTACTTTACGCCTTAATCAAAGAAAAACATCAACGTTTATCACGTTATATTTAATAAATTTAAACAGGAATGAGTGTTGAGGATTTGACTACGAAAAGGTGTAAAAAATATGATACCAAAATTTTATAACAGAAACTTAAAAGCACAACACAAAATAAGCAACCACGTTTAAATCCTCACCACATCTAAGGAACGATATTTTACAAAAACCACAAAGTTAAGCCAACAAAGTAGCGGGGACAGGATTCGTTCTAAATGTAAATCCGCGTCACATGGCGTACTTTGTGCTCCCTGTGGGTCGGTGGAAGGTATAATAGGCTTGCCATACGTCCCGGTTTGACCGGGACAGTCCCGGTTTTTAGCTCTTGTCCCGGTGTCCCGGCCGGTTTTGCTTTTGTCCCGGTTTTTTGTCAAAATTGATCAAACAGTAAATTATTAATAAAAAATATCATATTTGTTTGTTTTATTTATTAAAATAAGTATTATTTTTAAAAATTTTAGCAATAAAAAGTACTACAGTGTTATTAAATTAGCATGACGATTCAATTTTTAGAAGACAATCAAATTTAAAGGTAAAATTAAATTTTACGACCATAAGGTAGGCTGGGCAATTCTAGTGCACTTGTGCCGTAGAAGAAATAGATATACTACTGACAATGTATATTCCAGTCAAATATCAATGACAAGAAGAGGTGATTTATTCTTGTTGCAATAATATATTATTTTGATTCGTTCAAGAAGGTGTAGGCTCTATCTTTTGAGTATACGTGTTAGGCCAACAAAAAACATAAGGCGGCTTTCATTTTATATTTTACTTTTAATTAATTAGTCATTCGTACACAATATAAACATTAAAAATTTTCCAGACTAAAATTAAATATTGTGCTATGTATTAGCTATTTTATCTAAAATATTTTAAGTCTAAGATGAAATTTTGCATAATTGAGAACATCGATTCGTTCTCTATTTACGCCTGTAAATGGGGGATAGAACTATAAACATATAGTTTAAAGTTCTATGGGGGGGGGGGGGGTTCATACTGGGCGTCCCGGTTTGGTCCTATAAAATTATGGCAAGCCTAGGTATAAAGGTGCGCTGTCTGTCGCCGCGGCGGGCGGCATGAAACATGCATATGCAGCCGGGCGCGGGGCATTGTACACGGTCGGTTGCAAATACTGCGCGGCAAAACCAAAACAAACAGCGGGAAACAATCAACTCACCGCGCGCCGAGCTGAAGGGCGGGGAAACTTTCGAGTGGCCCACGTGGATTAAAACTGTTTGAAACTCCATAATTTGTTTTCTCATTGAGTAGTTGAATTTGTAAATGACATAAAATTGACAAAGTTTTTATTTAAAAAAAACCTACGGTAAAGTGCTAGTCACCTCAGTAAATTCCCAATGCCTGTTAAGTTCTGAGAAATGAGTTAGGTTCTGCATGAACACAATGTATTTACCAACACGTATTTACACAATAAATATGGGTTTGTAATTTTTTATTGTTGGTGTGATGTACTTATTGCATGTTAAAAAGAGAAACATCGACATATCGAGCAGGGCACAAAAAAGCATGACAGTGTGTCTGCTGCCTGCGGGATAAAAATCAGTGACCTTTCCGTAACTTTTGAGGATGAAAATCAATTACTATATCGTGGTCTTTAAAAAAATTTTGGGGTAAAATTGTAAACATTGTAATAATTTTTTTCACAATTAATTAAGTTATTATGTAGGTTTTTAAAACAACCAGTGATTTTTCTTTCATTATAAGAAAAATAAGTGATTTCTGTGACTTCCGAGACCACTAACTAAAATCTGTGACTCTTAAATACTTTTGGGGAATTTTTGTAAACGAATAACACTTCTGTCGTTGCAATTTGAGCAACACCTACAAAATCAGCCTATGAATAGAGAGAGGAACTAAAGGTTTTTGATATATTTTTTGAGTATTTTTGGTACATGGCTAGAACAAACTCATCTAATTTTACCATTACTACTGTACATAAAAGCAAATACCCAATGAAGTGTGCGATTCTGAAGCTATACCGTAGATGTCAGCGTGTACTCACCACGGTGAGGCTGTCGAGCTCGCCCAGCCAGGCGTTCAGCAGCTTCTCCGGATTATCCGGATCCGACTCCGGATCAGAGTCCACCTCCGAGTTGTACGACGAGTCCTCCTGACTCCCCATCCCGACCTGCAACCACAACAACGTTGTAGTGACTTCGGTTTCAGAAGAGAACACTTGCAAGGATGGTATATTTCGGTAGAAATGAAACAGTAGAAAGCCTGAACCCACTCACTCGAGGTTTTGATGTTGGTAAGTGGTCGATTGCGTGAGTGTGTCTTGAAATATTGAAAGTAAATACATAAATCAGGGTAATGCACATACAGTATTCTTCTGCCATGCCAAAAGAGATACTTGGGAGTTCGGATTACAATGGAGAACACACTTAATGTATTCGGTCATTCAATCTATGTCTTCCGAGCTATCCTTCCGAGGTAATCGACGATAAAGGTATCCTTACGATCAATAGTAACATTAAAAATTAATCGAAAAACCAAAACAACGACTACAGTATTGAAGTCGTTGGATATAATATAGGCCTACTTGTATAACGTATTGTGTCACTGTAAGTATAATCTTTGATTTATTTTTAGTTGCCATTACAATTATTTTTATTTCATGGAAGCAAAGTTGTCCTTTATGACGAACCTATACTGTCGGCGAGTATAACGACCATTTATCGCTCGTCATTATAAACGTCACTTGCAGAAGAAGCGTTATTAGTCAATGTACACACAACATCACTACATGTAACCGACCTTGACCCGCGTTGGATATGCTAACATCTCTAAACGGTTACCCAACTATTGGCTCGACAGTGTAAATAGCCTGCGCCTCCCACAAACTGGGATACTTTCTATTGATGAGCGAGGACGGCCGTCACGTGACCATCAAAACACCGCTTACATAAATGGTGCTATATGAGACTGGCACGTGGGTATAACCTATCATATATACAATCTTGAGGTCGCGTAATTTTGGAATTATCAATGGCATTTATTGTTCAGTCGTGTAAAACAAATCTCGACAAAAGGAATATGGAGAATGTTGAAACCACAAGTTTAAACTTGATTTCATAACCTTGTTTTGTTTCTAGATCGATACACATCTTCATTGACACACAACACGTACGGTATGTCGTGTCTCTATTTTGGGGAGAGAAAGTACTGTATAATAATTGATAAACGGTACCAGTAGGTAGCTGAGTGGTTAAAGAGCTCGCCTTTGAATCTGAAGGTTGCCAGTTCGGTCCTGAGAAAAGTTAGTGCTTTTTGATGGTTCGATACTGGACCCAGCTGCCTTTGGTCATTGGGCTATTAATTAATGATCCTGACAAATGAAACAGCTGATATTTGTCAGTAACAAAGCTACACCTCATCTGATCCATTACAATCATCACACTCACCCCTTCAGTCATACTCACCTTAAAATACGCACCACAGAGTGCGTCGGTGTTTCAAATAAAGTATCTAAAGTAATAAATGAAACATTCAGTATAAACACTAGTTACGCTACAAATTCTTGCATGGTAAAATACCTAAATATATTCTTCGAATATAAACTTTCCATAATCAATTAAGCTAATGAAATTGACAATCTCAATTTACTGCAAAATCTTCGCGATAAGCGATCCGTGCGAAACCTTATCTTAATCGAGCAAAACATTTAACAAGCATTCCAGAGGGTGTTGAATATTATAATCGAAGGGGATGTTTGAGTAGGGGGTTGGTGTGGTGGGTGGGGGGTGGGGAGCGCATCAACGGTATTACAACCACTCGAGAACTGAGATAAGGGTTATCTTAATTGTTTGTTGTTTGATAAGACTGCAGCCTCCAAAGTGGATTATGCAGTCATAACAGCATTAGCGTTGCTCCGACATTGTTGTTTTCTTAGAAAAATGTGATTTGAAACTAACTTAAGTTGCGGGATTTTATACTCCCAACATACAGGATGACAATACTAACAAGATAAAAAAGGTATAGAGTAAACAGGGTAAAAATATGTAACAACTGCTTTACAGTTATGAATTATCAAAATTCGACCACCAAGACCCTTTTTCGACAATTGCAAATTCTAAAGGAGCGTTTGTTTCGATACAATAAAATATGTCACCGATGGTGTTTCTGTGCTTGGCGGTAAAAGCTCTCAAAAACTAAGCCAAGCGTCGCGTCTACGAGTGCTTCAGACACTAAAGATCACGTTTGCACAAAGACAACTTTGCACATTAGGGAGCGAGCCAGAGCAGAACTGTGACACCTCCCGACTGCTTCAGTTTACACCAAAACGAGCCGCCCTTTGTGACGGGTACACTTCTGCGTGGAGAATATTTTATAAAGGTAGTTCAGTTCAAAGTGAAGTTGAGACCGCTCTTTGTTACTTTGGTTGCGTCTTAAACTTCGCAATAAAATATACATTTCCTCTAACTAAACTTTTGCTGCGTTTCGTTATGAAAATGTCTCTGTGAGCCATTTACCAACGAAACACAAGGGATATAACACTGTTAAATAAAACTAAATTTAAAATATTAAAGGTAAACGATTTACGTCTATTTATTTGTCTATTGTCTATTAAAAATAGACTAAGAGGGGTAAACAAAAAATAAGCGCAGCTAAATAAAATTCGACAAATCAAATACTGACAAATGGAATAAAAATATTAAAATTTATACCCAACGAACAAGATTTGCTGTGATCAATAAACGTCTCTTTGATATTTACTAATAGATATATGAAACTGGGCTGTTAAGCTGGATAATCAGCCAATAAAAGTGATAGCGGGAGCAAACGCTGCAGCGAAAGGCGCGGCACAACGTTGTGGTGTGGGCTGGGAAAACAAGGTTCGCGCGGCAAGGCCGCTGGCAAGGCCGAGCAAAGCTTGCACACCATAAGTACTCATTTGAATGGCGATAAATTATTACGGTCTTCTGAGTAGAAGAGAAAACAGTTTTCTTCAATGGTGTTCTTCATGATCAAGTGTTACTCAGAGCATATTTGTTTTCATTGAGTCGCTATGACAATAAACTTGGGGATTAAAACAAATTAAGAATGCTTAAAAACTGGAATACACCAAAACCTATGTATGCTATAAGATATACATTACATAGGGATTATGAGTTATAATTATTAATTTTCTTGTTGGGCTCCCACATAACGAAAGGAATTAGTCAGTATATTTTTTTCAAGCCCTATTTTGTTAACATCGATTTCGTCTGCCCTCTTTTTAACTGTATGAGGAAGTATCATCAAGTCGTAATATGTGTAACTGTGTATTTTGCCAACGAATTCATTAACGATAAAACGACCCAACCATCAAGGGTGCTCATTTAACAATGAAACTCCCATCAACAGTTGTATAATCTAAACTCCAGAGATGCCATACGTGTTTCGTGTTCGGCGGAGTACTTGGCAAACAGTTGAGTACACTTGAGCAAGAGTTGTGGAAAGTCTTAAACCGTTTGCGCTAACCAGACTCAACCCCTAGCGCACATAACAGTACATCATACACGACGTAATGCTAGATAACGGAGCGATAACATACATTGTGCTCCCCGCACCCATGACTCAATGTGTAACTGCGTACCGTGCGGTGGTACATACAATTCATACAACGACCTTAACCTCGCTGGCAACTTTTATAATCTTGTTTACATCAAACATACAGTTTTAATTATCAAAATTCTCAGTGTAATACCCCATTTGGAAGGTTTTAAGTATTTATTTATATCAAACATTTAATATAATAATACATTTTATTGGGTTTAACATTTTGTAAAAATGGCACATTTCAAGTACAGTGGTTTAATAATATAAATCACTAGTTGGATAATATTTAATATTTTTTTAAATGCAACTACATATAGGCTATATGCGCACTTTACACTAGAAATTTTCTAAGCTTTATAAACTATATGAATCTCACAAATAGTTACCAGACTTTTGCAGAGTATTCAAATTTCCGATGCGGGAACGGTTTGGGATTGTGCTCATAACACCAGTACAATTATTTTTGGAATGCCGCCTAATCCAATACTGTTACAGCGACCGAATTTCTTTCATTCCCCAAAATATGTGTGCACTGTATTTGACAGTATTTGAACCAGCGAGCGCATTTATACCCTCTTAATGACTTTTTACAAAATTCTATGATTTTTCCATTACAGTAGCAAAAAAACCCAATGTCAACTGGAAAAGTCTATTTAAGCGCACTTTGGAAAAGAGATTCAATAAGTGTTTTATTGCACATGCTTTCTTAAACTAAAATTCAATGAAAAATATAAGGTTCGTAACAAGAAAAAAAAGTATCTATTCTGGCTCTATAAACTCAATCTTTATGTCCGATCAACGAATTACAATAATCAGGTCTCATCAAAATCAGTTAACGAACTATTTCAACAATCCCGGCGAAATCGGATTGCTATGCAGCATGTAAGTCAATACAGGGACGCACGGAGGTGGAGTGGATGTCGCCAACCTCTGCGGTCGGTCCACGGTCAGCCGCCGCCGCCGCATCGTTATACCGTGCAGACTCCGACTGGCTACGGGATACGGGACGATCCCGCTCATCGACCAACAAACTGGAGCGAATGATCTACAAAACTCGTCAAACTTTCAATTACTCAAAAAGTGAAATCCAAAAGAAATCAATCTCTAATCCTACCTAGCATAACAAAAGGTTGGCGTTAGGTAGTTACAATAGGCCTACCGTTGTTTGGAGTGTTAGCCATAAAAATGCCACTAACGTTAAAGCACAAGAAAAACATACATCATAGGTGTATGATGTATCAAACAGGTGTTTGCATTCAGCACTTTGCGGTGCAGTAGACGGGGCAACTGGTTTCGGGTCACCGGCGGCCCCTCAGGGCTTCATCGCAACTTCGTGCGATCGGCTTAAATTAATTGCCGGAAAACAAAAAACTCGCTGCAGCGGCTCACGCAGCCGCCGATATCTGCACCTTTCGCGGCGGCCAATTACAGCAAAAACGATCTCAGTTTGTGGCCAGAGTCGTGCAGGTAAATCGCGTATGCCAGACACAGTAGACAATCGTAAACTGTACTAAATGTTTAAAAGAGTAAAAATAAACCCCTTAAAAGGAAACGCTACCTTATAAGGTGACAAGCACTGAGGAATGCACCGCTGGAATCCGATGCACAAACAGGGAAGAGTAAAGATCCCAAATTAGACCCTGGGGGCGACCGGAGAAGCCTGGAGTGTGGCGTGGCGATGCGTCCGAACTGGGTTAAAACCACACGAGCTCCGCCTTCCGGCAACAAGACGTGCAAACATCTGATCTTTGATGAGGCGTCGGCGATAACACGCCAGGGCCGGCTGTTCAGCTCTGTGTCTGCGGCCCGCTCCTCGCGGAGGTGAAAACAACGCGCTTCATCGTGATGACGGGATGGCTCATTGTTTGCTTAGCTTTTCTAGGTAACCACGTAATTTCATGATTTTTATGTAGCCTATGTACAACATCCAAGTTAAGGTTCGCAATGAGGGATTGAAGAGGGCTAAGTAACAAAATATTTTGAAGTTGTATAATTCTAGAACATTTGAAATGCAAGATAAACATCTCCAAACATTTCAATCATATTTTATTCGAACATAAAGCCGAGTCTTCACTGGCCAATCTGGCCAAACAAGTTCGTTGTTTTTTCGAACTTTTGTTTGTTTGCTGGCATTTATATTGCTAATGTAAATCTTATAGCCTGTAATTTTACGGTTACAATGTTTGTTAATGTTTTATGAACAAGTTCTCAGCGAGTTCAGTCAGTGCGGAAGCGGTTATTTTAAAACTATTTTCACACAAAATATGCAGTACAGTATTACTGCAACGCTGAAGTCCTCGACTTTTGTAGATTATATTACACCAGCTACATTATACTGTTATTATTTTTTAAATTTTATTACTAATGCCACTTTTCAATCCGCAATGATGGTATGATTCAACACTTCCTAGTGATGACTAAGTTAGATAAGTTTTATCTGACCCTGGCATTTAAATTTTATTACTAATGCCACTTTTCAATCCGCAATGATGGTATGATTCAACACTTCCTAGTGATGACTAAGTTAGATAAGTTTTATCTGACCCTGGCAATTTTATCAATTTGTTATTGAATGTATAACAACCATACAGTTCATAGATAGAACTTGAGTAAAAAACGCAAAAACATTGCAGATGAGTACAAGCGAAGCAGATGTTGCCGGAAATGAAATGGAGCAAACCTTTCTCTTCCTTCACTAGTTTCTAGAACAATATAAAAACTCCAAATATCTGATCACATAAGAAATCCCTCCAGAGCTCCAACTGAGTGAACGGTCCGCAGTACACGGACAACCGCGCGTTATCCCCTGGTGATTTGCACCGCCGGTTTGCTGAGGCGCAGGCGGTGCAGCGGCTGCAGTAAGTGTGCCAGCGAGGGGTCAGCGCCAGCCCGCGGCACCACCACCATCACCGCCATCGCCACCATCACAACGGCGGATCGTGATGTGATATCGTTGGCAATTAATTGCCGGAAACAAAAAACACGACTCACGACCCGCCACCGGGCCGCCCCGCACGTCCCACACGTACCTTCACCTCTTGGCGTCCAGATCTGTAGGGTTGGTGCTACTTGATTACTGAAGGTAAATCGTCAACTGACTCGCTTTGGATTTACGAAAATTTTAACTTGTCAACAATTCGCAATGAGTTCCGATAAAAAACTTGTTATAGATTAAAACAGCAGTAAGAGGCTTATAAGTTCATCGGATCCTGCCAAAAATTGTGTATCCAAGTTTTGCAAGAAAACATAGATTTCAAAAAGGCTATATATAACGTGTATAAACAAATTTCCAACAGAGGTTATACGGGCCACCTCTCAATTATAAACCCCTTTCTATTTTACACAACAGGTAAAAAATTAATGCAGGCCCATGCACGCGTTCAGTGTAACGGTCCAGCAAATGGTATTTATTCTAGTTGTGTAAGCTATCCCCTTTAGATAGTTCATTTTCAACAGACAGCACCATTATTCCACGCCAATTATTGAACAGTCCGTAATACAACAATATTATCAGTGATGGTAACAGAAAACACGAAACGGAAAAATGGCATAATATTAAAAAACAATCGTAATTAAAATACGATGTCTCAGAGATAAACATAACTCTGACATAACTCACTCTATGATGGTCATAAACAAACGAATCTGACTTACGAGTAAACCGCACCATAAAACTCGTTACTGATGATAATGACCAATTAATAGTCATGAATTGTTACAGGCAATTTTACGTCTTTCCATTCTAGTCATTCAGCTTCGCTTTATTCAAGTACATCAAATGTAAATGCTCGATCACAGACAGGAAATTTCGAAAGAAATTCGTTAAAAAATATTGAATATTTGAAAGTATGAAAATGAGTTCAGAAGTGGCTTGGCCCGTGGGGAATTATGTTTGTTAAGGAAATGCAGTTCAGTCACATTGAAAGTAGGATTAACTTACGGTTGTTTCACATCGAATCACAGCCGACTGTACTGCATCCTAACGGTATATTAACGGCCAATAAATATCTTTTGACATTTCCACATAAAACCGCCTCTTAACCCGTTAATTGCCGGATTCATTTGTAAGTTACCATCGGTGGAATACGATCGTTGATTTAACTAGTGAGGCGGGTTTAGTGTCTCCAGTTGTGTAAAACTTTACAGTAACATATACATATTTATTTGGTTTACTAGACTCTCGCATCCACTCCGTTGAAAGATGTAACGTGATATCGGGCGGGATAAAATTACAACAGAAGTCGTAAACAAAGATCGATCAATCTCTGCGAATATGTTGACAATTGGAATTTTGGGAGATGAGTCTCTGGTGAAATATTTAGCGAGATACTTCAGAACCGTGGAAGCAATGTCATGAGTTACTCACCTTCTTTTCTTTAAAACGTTTAACTCCGAGCGTTCAATATAGCACCCCTGGAGCGTTACGCATTTTTTGAAGGTTTTGCATACTTTCAAATAAAAATTAGTAAAAAATATATTTTATGAAATAGCACTATAAATATGAAAGTAGATAAAATGGACTACCTAACAATACAAAAATTTTTACCCTTACTTATAGTTACAAAAATTAGGCTATAGGTTAAAAATAATAAAATTACAAAAAATTTTTGTATATAACTTTGCTCTTCCCTAAAATAATTTTGTATACACATAATTAAAATTCCAAGATATACATTTTGTTTAGAATTTTATGCAGTTCAAGAAAATATATAATTTATATAGGCTAGAAGTATTTGAAAAAAATGTATGTTGAATAAAACCAAATATGTCCTTCGGTACTTACCCAAATCCCATAAGAACACATGTAAAATCAACCTAGGAATATTACACTAATTCCTACTCATATTTATGATTATAAACTCGATAAAACATATCAATTTATTCCAATAATGTAAATTAAAGGTATTAGTAACACTTTTAATCATTCATAACCTTAAAACGATTGGTAAAATATGTATTTCGTTGTTTACAAAGTTAGCAGATGGTAACAGTTTTTTTTCCCAGATGTTTCATTGCATATTACAAACAACCAATCACGTTCCGCCATTTGAAATGGATGTTTTTGGATAGCTTAGAATCTCCCGGTAACAGCGGTATCGTTCACGGGTCCGTTTCTATCATTCACTATAAAGTTACGTCACTTTTTTGAAAAGTCGAAAAGTCGACTCAAACGCTCGGAGGCCGAAAAGCTGGGCCGAAAAATCGACGATTAACGCTCGGAGGGAACAGCAACATGTTATTTTAACAGTTTGTGCTATGAACAAACTGTCGCTTTAAGTCTTAAAGTGCATGAATCAAAGGGTACGGTATTTAATTCTTTTGAAAATGCACCGATACCAGAAACAAACTGCTGAGCTTCCCCCTAAATTGACCAAAAAGAAAACTCTCCGTTATTTTGTTTTTTAAAATAAAATTTATAAGCCTATTAAATCCTCAAAAATTACTCTGCTATACATAAATTTGAAAATGCCTTTTGAGTCTTTTAAACCTCATCACCAAAACACCACACATTGAACCATCCCCCAACCGTTTATCATCCTACTTAAATCCACCGTGTTTTTATCACTTTCAGGCATCAGGAGCCCAAAAAAGAGTCGGAGCGAGATAAAGAAATTAAACGTTTATTAAGTTACTAGCCGCGTAGGCTGGATTTATAGGTAGGAAATGGGCCAGTTTTTCTGAACCAACAGGTAGACACAATGGTGGTATCGCCCCGGTGGAGATAAATCTAGGTGGGGTGTAGGCCGGCCGTGGGTCGCGGGTAGAGGCAGAGCAGGCTACGTGGGCGCACGTGGGCATCGCGGACCTGCGGCACGGCCATGGTGTCTCCGGGCCTACCACCGCCGGCCCCACGTGTACATGCTAACTATCTGGGGTGTCGGGGATCAAAAACACTCTGGAAGTATCATTGGGTCGAACGCCAAGGACTTGGAACTTGGGCATTTCGATGGGTCTACTATTTTGCCAGGTAATGTCTTCCATAAGGTGTTCGGCTCAGTTCAGGAGAAAAGGAATAGGGAAGGTGGTAGCGAATTAGTCAATTTCGATTAATAATTCGATTAGTTATCAGCTGATTGATGGTATCTTATAAAGTAAAACTTTCGGGATCTTCTCCCAGATCAAGCCAACCAAGTGAACCAAAATATTTTTGAAATAACAAGTGTAGGTTGTGTTGATGCTGCTTAAACTTAAGGGGATGAAGATCATGCATCAGAGGCATGTCCTCACAGGGTCTTGGACTTAGCTGGGCCCTCAACAAAGAGATGGTTTTCACAAAATTATCCCAATAAAAATTGGAAAATCAAGTTGATCCCACTGGTAAGCCAAAAATAAAACTCTAACAGGTACTGTAACATGGTAACATAAACCTAGACCTCCAGTCAACCCAATAAATATGAGAGCACACGTATGAACCACGACCATGAAAACACCACAACAATTCAAATTTCCGCAAAAACAAATACTGCACAGTTAATTTTGAAGGAAAAAGTCCACTAGTGTCCACTAAAACGAATTCTTTGACAAAGTACAAGCTTTTGACAGGATTTCACTCGATCAAACCACGTCGTCGTGGTATCGAATCTAGAATCAACAACTATCCTCTGCCTACACCGGTCACGATGATGATCCATTGAGTTTTATTTCCCAACCACGATCTTGCTTTCTAAACTCCATTCTGCGGTAACAAGATTGGGTTCTTCCTCGTTGCTTATCCAATTTTAAAATGAACCGTTCCAAGCAACTAAAGAGGCAAATTAATAAATGAATAAGCCATCAAGTACCTCGGGGAAAATAATTTCAATAAGAAACTAAAAGGGAGAAATCTTATTCGATGGAATTATAATGTAATCCCTGGTGGGACGGCCAAGACAATTCCGGAGCATTAGGGCCGGACTCATTAAAAGTTGGGACTCGGAGAAGTAAGTATTGGGCCAACTTGAGATTGCGCTGTCTGAGAATTCTGCAACAAGTGTTGCTCAACTTTGATGGCCATCTACATTTTTAAACTTTACTAAGTAAATGAGTTCCTTCGACCATCCTTCATCGATAGTTAGACATTTTAAGAGTAATTTTTTTCAAGCATACATGTGTTTTTGCCTTTATTTCACGCATACCAATATATTACGTTTAAGACATTTTTCTCTTTTAAAAATCTACAATCTTCGAAATTCGGGAGTTTTAAAATTATTGCCAAAAGAAGATTTTTTATCAATTATGCACAATGATTCATTGTACAAAAATTAATTTTAAAAAATGCATTCTGTTTGTTTCAGCAGTTTAGATACAGAAGTGATTTAATAAAGAAGTTATTTATAGGAGATAGTATTAAAACATAAAAAAAAAAAAAAAAAAAAAAAAAAACTAATTTGATAACATGCCATCTTGGAAAATTTTCGTCGATAATATCACAATGAAAACTGATTAAAATACCTTATTAAATTATTTTATTCAAATAGGTGTATACCTAATTATTAAAAACAAAAATTGAAATAAACTAGTTGCAGGCTAAAACCAGAGATAGAATCCAGAACGAAGATTTCCCTGGAAAGAGCACAGTGTCGTGTAGTTGTAAAGTTTATTGAGTCCATTTACGACAAATACAGAAGAGCGTAAAGCCCGGGTCTTTACACCGGGAGCATTCCGTTTCTTTATTGCATTACAGGACTCGCAACATGTGACTCCGGCCCCTTGCCCCAGAGTCCCGGTGCTCTCCTCTACACAGCTGCTCGATCCTAAAACACTTTAAGGTTATAAAGCGATGAGCAAAATCGGTTGTCATGATATCGAGTAAAAAACATGAAATCGAATGTATGGGCTCTATCCAAAGCTTTCTTCACCAATATGAAACTTCGCAGGAATATACCCCGTAATAGCAACTTGATTGAAACAATCCAATTGGGTTTAATTATAGAACCTGCATCTGCTAAGGGGGTTTAATTGGAACTCATAAAAAAAAAATTCAAGCGGTTTTCAAGATATTCGTAACATTGGAGTGGTTGGTCTGTATGTGTTTCCGCAAAAAAAAAAAATAAAAAAATAAGACTTCAAATAAAGACTGTATCCATAATTGAAAGTTGACATTTCCCATTATAATAACATTGGAATTGGGATGAGCATTTTAAGCCCCGTTTACACGCAATGATATATCGCAGCGATCTGATCCGGTACCAACCATATCGTTGCAATGTGTGTGGAGCGTTGCAATGTGTTTGCAATCGGAGCGTGTGGAGCGAGAGATCGCAGCGACATATTGGGGTTGGACGAAAAATGCAAATTTCATTTTTCTTAAACCTGTTAAGCTACAGCTGTAAATAATGTAGTTTTGGGTGATTACTGATAATTACAATATTGGATTGGTCGGTGTAGGTTATTTCGAACTCAGCTCATGACATATTTAGCAATGACACGTGATCGTCCAAAATAAATTTCTCGATGTTGAGCAACAATAGTACAGTAATTAATACCAGAGAAGAAACTTACTTTAGAGGTAAAAGTAAATTTTAATGTACAGTAGTTTAGGAAAGAAATTATTTAAACAGATATCAACAATTCGTTTACCTTAACACAATGTTAGGCTAGGAAGCAAAAGCATAGATACATAGTTATCTCTGTAACGCTTCAAAAACATATAAATCTCTTCTATCATCACTGTATGGACCATATTTTCTGTAGAGGATGAAACTTTGAGATCTCCACCAATCACAATAAATCCCCGCAACCTACATAGACCCTAGTCACCTCCACAATTCATCCTAGACGAGTTAGCCCCAGACAGACGGCAGGTGGGAGGTGGCAGTGACAGTACAGAGCAGCATTGTATTCTGAGTGGTGGGCCGGCGCTGCGCTGGGAGTCGCAGTTGATATGCCGGCAGTATCGGCGGTTTCCGGCACGGCATTGCCATGCACCCGGCACCTGCGCTTCCGGTTCATCCGGCCGTCTCGCCGGATATGCTGTGAAATTAGGACCGTCTGTCTCCCTCGATTTGGCGGCGGAGGAAGTGGACGTCTTGTCGATTTATAAACGGGATCCGTGAAGTTTGGGGTTCGGTTCGGCAAAGACAAAGTCGGTACAAATTATAAGAGTTTATCTTTTAATTTGTTTTTAAATATTGTTTTATCTTTTAATATTGATAAGTAAAGTAGATCAAATTTCAATAACCCACGATTGAACAGATAATACACGTTGTCCGTGAACAGCGAACAAAAAAAGATAATGGCAGATTAGCGGACGCATCCTTTTGCAATTAACCTTCAAAAGTTTTCTAGGATCACGACTCGAGTTTTAGCCGTTTTTAACATCCTAGTGGGTCGAGCTTCTACTAGAAAATATGGGTCATCGATGGTTTGGATGGGTAAGCCATCGATGTATAGCCAGGCCCTTTTTTCTGGACTCTCTTTCAAGAGATGGCTAAGGCGGATTCCTTTCTGGTCCAATACAATTACGCAGAGAATGAGAGAAAATCAGGCAGAATCATTGACGACACATTTATAATCGAAGTTATTGAAATAAGATCTTTATGCCTACGCATAATAGGCAAAAAAATGTTGTCAGTTTAAAAATCACGCTTTATTTCTCGTGGAAATTAATCGTCTGACTAGAAATTTTTACCGTGATTGTTCTCCCTTTATTTAGACTCCGACGCGACGTAATCTTGTGCGTATTTTAAGGTGATTATGCTCCGTACATTTATTCGAATATACTTAAATATAATTTAATATATAATTTTCCTACCACTGCATGGAAATAATCACATTGCCACAGCTGTAATCCTACGCAAAACAGTTCATTTCCGTTTTCCGGTCCTTTTCCGCTCTAGAGCGGTAATGGAACATTGGCGCACGCTAAATCAAGGTTATTTTAAATCTACAATAGGTTAGAACGGTAAAGAAGGTGACGTCACAACACAGACTAGTTTCTATTGGTCAGAAACCACATGACAATCACCATAATTATTACAAATTAATTGTAGTTGCTTTGCTCTGAATCAGCTGATTTCACGGTCAGTATTTTGATAACACTAACTTCCGGTTACACATCTATGCAGGTGATTACGATTTATTACAGTTATTAAGTTAATGAAAGTTAATGAAGTTAAATTTAAAGTTGATATAATTGTGTACGTTTATTAAATACATTTAATGGGTTGTAATTATGGTGGTAGGAAAAATATTGTGTGTATTACGAGCACAAATAGTCATTGCCGCTCGAGAATGTAGTTGGCCGCACGAAGCGTCAGCTGAGTGCGGCCAAACATTTCGTTATTTGCGCTCTTAATACACAAATAGCTATTTCGTACATTTATTCAATGAATATAGGCCTACGTCGGCTTCACTTTCCTATCCTACTTTCCATCTCAGCTACTATATTGTCTTTAAATATGACTCAAAATTTGTTTCTAACACGGATGTGTACAAATCACTTTGCAAAGCTCGATTATAGATCCAATTAATTGGATTTCTTTACCGACAACTTATATTAATTTTATTCGTTAAATAGCGGCAGTTTCAATGAGTGCTTAAAGGAAATTAAAGAAGCCTCCAATTATCACAATTTTGAATGCTGCTGTCTTGTTGTGAGTCTATTAAACTGCACGACGACGCACCACAGTTGCCAGAATGATAGGCGACAAAAACGCCGCCAGCCACACCAGTAACAGCATCACGCCACTGAGTGTGTGTGGTGTGTGAACGCGGCGGGAGAGGCCCTCCCACAAGCGGCGGTTATTGTATTTTTATCTGCTCTGTTGCCGATTGTTGTAAAAAATAACGACTCATTTCACACTCGCGCTTTCGCGTCCCCGAACGGCCGTTCGGTCAACATTTACTGTCGGGCCAGTTTTAAAATCGCGATAACGCGATGAAAAATTAACTTCGTGTGATGTTCTGTTTGGTCATGATTAATGATCGCTTTGGGAGCGGGTTGACAAATAAACACACGCGCGTTCAAATTGTCACATCGAAATTACAAAATGATAAATACGATGAAAAATGATTATTGAATTAATAGAAACTGTGATGGAATGCAAGATAATTAATATAATCTAGAGTTATAGAGGATGGTCATATAATATAAATTTGATTATTGGCTTGGAACGGTCGATTAAAGAAAATTATTAATTTCCCGTAAGATTAAGCAATATTGTCAAGCAACCCACGAAACGCCTACATTCCCATTGCCAAACATCTAAAATTTGTAGGCGCAATGGCTTGGTGTGACTTCCGGCATCGGGATCATTAAAAACTACGATTCTACATTAACTTTCCAATAACAATTTGGCTATTCAAATTGCGTCTGATTTTTAAAAGGTTTCACCTAACCATCCCCCGTTGTTAATTATTAGTCTATTGTTTTACGTGCAATTAATTGCAGCGAATTGCGATATAACATTTACATTGCTCAACTCCGGTCGAGCTTGACTTGTCTTGAATGAAACCTTCAACAGAAGCAATCTCGGGTATTAACAACAACGGTTCGGTTTCATTGTTAGGAAACCTGCTAGTGGCACAGCTATTGATAACATTGCCAACAACGGCAACTCTTGATAGGTCTAGTCGATCATTGATTTCCATGATTGCAAGGCAGCATTGTCAAAAAATTTATATAGGCTAATGTCTGGAAAACTAATTGCGTTGTACTTAATTAATTTATATTTTAAATTATATTTGCCATGTCTGATTGTTTAAACTGCAATAATAAATTTTAAAGATACAAAAATCTGAAAATAATTATGTATCTGACTATGTAAATACAAACCACTGTTTTGTATAATGAACGTGAAATGCTACAATAGTCACAAAACCCTAACACAAAAAATTACAAAAACTGTTGATACGGATTGGTTTTACCATACGTAGGCCAAAAGCACAAACACGAAGAGGAAACTATATACAATTAGTACTAAGGTCGAGAGTACAATGTATGAAAGTTATGAATAATTTGAAAAAAATACAGCGCACGGATGATAAAAGCTTACAAATCGTATTCTTTCACAATTTTAACAGGAAAATTAAATTACAACCCATAATTTTACAAATTCTCTGTGCTATTTTTACCGGGATTAACACAAAGCAGACTCGGCGACAAAAATACTTCTAGGCCTACGTCTTTGTTTACGACAAACAAACGTCTACGGTATCACCTATCGCCGGCAGACGACTTGGGCAAACACAGTAACACCCCTCCCCCAGGGCCGCAGCTAGGGGAGTCCTGATAACCTCTCTAGCTGCTGTCAGCCGCTCTATTTCCGTCTCCCTATCCATATACGGGCAGACAACCGAGCGTTATGCCGCGCCACTTCCTCGCCATCTTCTTCTTCTTCCTTCCGTCTCCTCCCCCCACCGTACTTGGGTGACTAACAGACGGCAATGCCCGATCGTCTTGGGTGACAGAGGGGAGCGATTGGATTCGTCATTCACGTGACCGATCAGGCGAGAAGCGTGTCTGGAAGTTGTGTGAAGAAGGGAGACGTCTGACAAAGAATTTGAAGTTCTTTAAAGAGAGGATAACATGTAAAATGTTAGCGAAAAACACAATACTTCGACGGAAGGACGAGCTGTTTGATGTTAAAATTTCTTAAATTTTTGACAAATAAATATAAACAGCGATAGAGAACATTTCTCATACCGTACCTACTGGAGATGTTGGAGGTACAGTAGGCCCTATACGTCAGTGTTGACCAATGAATCAGAAAATTGGAAACCCCCATAATGTCTTGACAAATTACCTCACTATTAGATAGCAAGGCCAATTTATTATTCAAATTCAGATTCACCAAGTAAGAAACTATGTATAGTAACTAAGTCAGCTCACCAAGAACAAAATCGAAATTAAAAACTTTAAAACACAATATTGTTGATAAAAGCACTCGGCACTAATCTATCAGAAAGATCAGATCGCATCGTTACGAATCAATGAACCGCTGAGAGCGCAACGGCCTCACAGCTCATAAGCGTTGCATAACTGTCCGAATCAACGTTATCACCCAATCCTCTTATCTCGGAATGATGCGATGGTTGCAGCTGATTAGTCACCCCGTGAGTGGAAAATTCTCGCTGTTGAATAAGCGCAAGACAGTCAGAATCGCCATTACGATAAGCGAATAGCACATCCGGCACATAACACGTGTGTTGCAGTGTTGGAGTGAAAAGTCGACTTGAGACTGGACTGAGACAGAATGCTGCCGTTCTACACCCGGGGTCGGGCCAGAGCGCGAGCCGCTACCTCAAAACCAGCACGTACACACCGGGACGCTCGCTGCATACATAACTCTCCTGTTCAATATGAACTGCCGAACTGCTCAACGCCTCATTTCTTTCTCCGATCTGTTTTCCTCGGCTGCTTTGCTTCCAACATTCAGTTTAAATTGGATTGGTACAGAGACTTTGGAAAATTATCATACCTATATAGAGCAATTGAAGGTTGCAATTTATCACACTACATTATTTAGATCATTCAATACAAACGTTTACTCTGTAAGGGGTATATTTAAGCATAAACTATTCGGCGTTAATTAAAATGAAGATGTTGATGTAAAAAAAGTGATTGCATATTTTACAATTAAAGATTATAATCATTATAAGATGTTTTCCTATATTCTTTAATTCCAAGTATATTATGCTTTGTAATATAGACTTTGCCCGTAAAAGTTAAACCTCTTCTCAAGGTGGTATCTATAGGCAAAACATATTTAGTGTGCAATTAATTCATACATACACACAAGAATTTGCATACTGTAGATGCAAAACTAAATTAATTTAAATTTGTTCATGGTCGTAAAAAATGCGTACTCTTCAATGAAGAGCGAACAATAAAAAAGCAAAATCACTTGGCATTTCAAAAACGGTTTTATATTGATTTAAATTAAAAGCGAACGTTGGTTAAACTCTAGGTACTGTATATAAATTTTAAACATGATATTATACACATTGCTGAATTGCAGTATTGAGAATATTTTGCGAATATGCAACCAAACATGCAACACACAGTAGCCGAGGAACCACGGGTGGGCGGCAATGTTAGCGAGGGTTATCACTGGCTATCACAGGAAAACTGGTGATAGTGTTATCAAACGATGCAGCGGAGCCGCAGCAAGGCTGACTAACACTCTGTCACGACTCGGGACGGGACGATCATCTGCTGCTATTCGTGACGCGGGTTAACCCGAACTGCGGACACGTCATCGCCGAGTGGAGTGTGGAAAGTGAAGGAAAACGTTTCCGACGAACAGGAATCATAGGATGCGCTAGATCGATACCGAGGCTATTTTAGAATCCATTCATACGTTTAAGCTTATATATTGTGGGATGTCAGTTCGAGTATTCAATCCGGAGATCCATGAACATTTATAAGCACTCATAATGCACATAGTTCAAAAGGGTTTATTTCAAATGGAAGATCGAAAGGAGTATTTTTATTGCAACGCAGATCATAGTCCATAGTCATTGAATTGTCTTTGGTGAACTCGAAAATTAAAGGTCTTAAAACCATTAGGACCAATGCCTTTCCAGAACACAGTCGGTGCTGGAGGCTGTAGCTAGTTTAAATATTGTAATAGTATACTATGCAGTCTTTCACAATAATATACTCCTACAACTTTACTACACGCACATTTGATAGTCTACATTGATGCTACACTCATCTCATTCAGTGACTTTGGACTGGACTGTAATGGTGTTGAGATACACATCGTAAAGATAACCTCGCGCCCGGAGAAGTGAAGCCCGCTGTGTCAGTGTCAGTGTCAGTATCAGCGTTAGCACGAGCACGCCAATATATAACTGTCGCGGCAGTATCTGACTGGCGCCACTGAACCCTCGCGTTGAACACCAGCCGACGACGTACTTACGACGATTACGACACGCCAGCTGACGTCATCGGTTCATCCGGCACGGCTTGTGCTGTGATGAATCTGACAAACGTCATATGCGTTCATGGCTATAGTGTTTCAATATAAACTCTACCAAATCTTTGTAGAAGTCAAACGTCAAATGGTAACGGAAGGGATGAGAAGATTTCCAAAAAAGATTACGATTCACGATTGCTAATTATATTAATTTAACGCTCATCGTCTCATCAGTTCTGTCACTTAGAATGAAACTGACTACACTATCTGCAAGCAAGATGCAGACGAAAACCACTGGACTGATGAAATTTCATCCCGTTTGTTTAATTGGCAGATCTAAATATCATCATCTGACCGTGTGAATGTGGTTGCAGTCTTAAGTTGCAACTAACCCGTTCGGGATGACATTGCTCAAAACAAGGTGACTATTTAAAAGTCCTCCAACATTGATAATATAAAACTACGTGGGATTGGGTAACATATATCTAAATTGCTTTAAATTATAAAGAACGACCCTATTAAAATAACGGAATTTTAAAAGGATCAACTGTGAAGACAGAAACACAAACACTATACTAACGTTAAAATATTTCTGTTCCACTCAGCATGTTATTGAGAACCCTTCAAAAAACCAATAACAAGACCTCAATTCCATTCGGATCGGGGTATTTCTGAATAACAATCATCCCTTTTGTCCTGGGGTCGGGGTTACCCCCAAATCGAGCCGAACGCGGCCTATTTGCGGCTGACAGACAGACAGACACCCAATAACCCCGCGTGGTGGTGAGGGTGGGGGGGGGCAGACAGACACCGGGGGGGAGGGGGGTCTCAACCACCGCAGTGCGAGAACACATTACCAGGATTGCCGCATATAAATTTTATTGCGTTCTCCTCGAGTCGTTACAACTTCGTTGAACTAAAACTATTGCGGGGTTAAAGTGGGATAAAACAATTTTTATTTCCAACTTGAGTTTTAAGCCATTATCATGCAATAAAATGAACATTACTCATTGTTAAAACCACTTAAGCGTTGAAAGTTAGTAAATAATACAGTAACTTGATACAAATTTTTAGTACATGCAGTAACATATGTGATCGAGGATCGAGGTAATTTCGTATAGCGTATTAAACTAGTGATTGTTGTTGTTTTTTTTTTTTCTGTAATTGAAAACAATAAAATACCTAAGACACGCAGATTATTACTCAAGCGCATTTTTATTCTTACATTGCAACATTAAACAAAATTGCAAAAAATCAATATGTGACGGATTAAACACGACTGATCACTTTATCCTTGTAAAGTGACTTCACTTGCTGTTACAACTGCTAAAATTAACAATCAGGCTGTTAAACCATTTTCTATGGATTAAACATAGACAAAACTTTGTCTCCCCGAATTCTAAAACGTATGTTTTCAAACAAGATAAGAGGTAAAAATATCCATAAAAATAAGTATAGGACTTAAACCAACTAATCAACAAAAAATACAAAATCATGGAGAAGAAAAACGACAATCATGATCCAATTGGACGACGCCAATGCTGCTGCTGCAATGCTGAATCAACCGGTCGAGTGCAAGGTACAAAACACTCGTTGATCGCGTACCTTGAACCTGCGACTACCTTGACATGCGTCAGCACGACGCTGTTTACTTGTCTGATTGTAACCCGCAGACTTTGGTCGCTCGCTGCTGTAACGTCGCCGGTCGTTGCTCGAACCTTCCGTGACACAGGGGGCCATCCATAAATTACGTCATCGCTTTTTGGCCATTTTTGGACCCCCCCTCCCTAAAATCATCCTACCATCATAATTTGGCTGACCACCCCCCTCTCAGAAAAATTACGTCATTTTTAACAAACCTTCGTTTTATAAAAATAATGATTTTTCTTCTAACCTTGGTCTGACGATGAACTTTACCGGATAAACATTGACAAATTAAATCTAAATTTACCTTCATAAATAAGCCAAAATGACTTTCTCAATGGAAAAATAAACTATTAAACCACGCTTAAAAATTGTCTAATGTATTTTTTTGGATAATTATTTCGTAATAGTTGAATTGTGTACGAATTCATCGTTGTTTTAACGTCAAAATTTGATATAAAACATAATTTTTAAAATGACGTCACAACAAAGCCGACCCCCCCCCCCTTGCACATCACCCTACCGTCATTTTCAATCTGGACCCCCCCTCCCTATTTTCAAATGACGTAATTTATGGACGGCCCCCAGTGTGTGTTATCTCTCAGATGCAGCGTCCATTTCCTATCAATTTGGTATGCTACTGTTTTGCGACTGCTATGGTAATAGAATATTCAATTGTTTACAGTTTTTCAACCAAATTGAATTTCTGATAGGGTTATTGAAATTGCAAAGGGATGTATTCTTTCCCAACCCCAAGGTATTATTGTGGATGGGATAACAAAGCGGTTCGATTAAACACTGCATTGGATACAATCCCTTATAACCAAATTGAAAAATCCACTGTAAGTTAGTCGATAAACCCTTCTTAGATTATCTAAATTTGAAAAAAGTCAGATTTAAACGTTTATCTACATTTTTCAATCGTCGATTAAATATAAACCGACAAATGGTTCATAAAACATACCTTATATACTTGATCAAATTTACACAATAACCACAACATGTAGGTTGTGAAAAGCTCCAAAGGGTATAGAACTTTTTTTACAATAATCTTGGGACTTCATAAGGATTATGGTGGTAAACCAAAATTACCGACGATTCCCTTCAATACACTAATAATTTATATAACAACCCAACTAACCCCTACCTTTTTTTTAATGCCGCACGTTTTTTGTATGCCTTTAAACTCCTCTAGCCTTGCGAGGAGAGACAGCCAACGCAATCACAATACCTATGTGAAAAACAAACAAGAAATACCCCTTACTATAAAATTATCGACTTTTCAAACAAAACCTAAACCCGTTACCAATAGGTTTATGAGATGTGAAGTTAAGCGTAGTTACATTTGATGGTTTGCAGCGGTATGTTTTACGATGGGATCTATCCGAGCTGCCGGGGAAGCAGCTTTCTAGCAGTGGGAGGTGCGCTATCAGCGACCGGGAACCGGAGGTCGTAATCGGTACGGCGGTTATCTATGGGGCGCTTTCTAGCTGAATAGCATTTGCAAAGATGCATGGGAAAGTGGGTAACACCTTACGACATAAAGAAAAATTGATTAGTGGTTTGAACACATTTGCATCTAAAATGCAAATAAAAGTACAGTATCTAAAATTGCCTCGAGATTAATTCACTGTATTGTAATTTTCCTAATATGCCTATACGATATCTTAAAATTAATTGTTGCATGCTTCTAATCTTTTCATTAAAAAAATAAAAATCACTAAATCTTCTGTTTGAGTAAAAGTTTTCCCTAATTTGATAAGTTTTTATTTGTTACATTACAAAATAAAGTGAGAGAACTACTTCCTCAACAATAGCTCTGTCTCACGATAATCATATCTAACAGGGATAGGTGAGCAATCGATATGAGGTAGTACAGAAGGGCAACAAACACTGCATAGCCCATGGCAATGGAGGTTAAAATCAAATATTTAAGACAAATTGCCAAGTGACGGAAACCCTTTGGCGCAGCTGTTGTTAATTTTCATAATTATGTCTCCAGAAACAAGAACCAGAAACACTGCACCACTTCCGGCAACATCTTTGTCTTGCACGGGAAGCTTCTGACATTTAAACAGCCTGGCTTTTAAGGAAAGCTGTTAGAAATATTTATTTTCTCTTGCTGCGTTCCATATTTTAAGTCTGTTCGCTGGGAGCAATTTAATTTAAGCGATGATTTTCGTTTGTAATAACAATATTTCAAAAGGAAACATTGGAGAAGGCAATATAAAGTTTTTTGGACGTTCACCGAGTAACCACACTGAACAAATTCAATGTCTCAAACCGAAATCGATTTTATTACAGTGCAGTATTTAGTTTCCAAGAGAATGTACAACTCAATCGATATGCTTACTGCCTGCTGTGAACAAAGATTCTCAGAAACGTTTAAAATGGCAATTAGGAAAACCTAACAAAATCAAGAGGAAAAATTTAGGATTTTATGATTTACATCAAAATAACTTTAAGAATCAACCAAAAATATCATAGGCTCTAACTGCATTTCTTCAGCAGACGCTCCCTGGCCGCGCGGCCGTGATGTTTGGACGTGCTTTTTCTGAAATTCCGCACGTGGGATAGAAGAAGGTGGCGGAGACATTTCCATAAATATGCGAGTCCGGGAACAATACGTCCTCAACAGGGAGGAATCTCGAGCGGCGGTGGCGGTCGTGGCGGTGCGATTGATGCTGACAGGCTGTGTGACTTGTATGTTTGACATTACAACATATAAAAGCCTTACACAGATATAAAACGTTTACACTTCCTAAAGACATGTGTGCTTTAAAAACAAGTAACTATAGCTACTCCTAACTACTTCACGTAAGGCTGGAATTAGTGAAGAAAATATGCTTTTGCGGTGAATATACTTTGTTCGCACTGCAGCAGGTCTGTGTTCATACCATTTCACAACTCATGTAGTTCCAGCTGCTATGTAAACTACTAATGTGCGATTGAGACTCAAAACAGAGCAAAAAGTGTTCTTAAAACGGCCTACTGCTAGTAACAAAATAATTTCGATTGCATCTAGCGAATAATGTAGTGAGTGAACAACGACCACGAACAGACCTGTTGGAGGACAGAATCTCAACAACGGAATCTCAAGAAACGGAGTAGCCTAAATTATTTGACGACGGTAAATCCATCTTGACTGTTGAGTGAGCAGGCCGCCGGTGGCATGTTGGAGAAGCGAGTCGCGACAAGACATTGACCAGTCTGCGGCCTGCTCCTTAATTTACACTAATTTGTCTCCCGCATGCTCCACGCGGTCGCGCTTGGCGGAGCGCGTCATGCTCATGCTCATGCCGTGTTGTACACTACAGTAGCGCGCACACGCACCGCCGCGCTATCAACCATGTTGCGGGCGGTTGCGGATTGTGTGTAAACTACGGAATACCGAAAAATACAATTGCTGTCCTCGTCGTAGAGTTAAAAATTCCACACCTGCATACTCATAGAAAGTTCATAGGAATTTCATCATTTCCTAGTTTTCTCCCTGAACATAACAGTCCTTGTGGATGAGTACAGTATACGTATTTTGCTGCCATGAGTGTTGTAAGCAACTGTTATGGTTCATCCACATAAACACTGACCAAGTGTTTTCAAATTATTAAAAAAAATAATTAAGATTCTCCATAAGAATATTTTGAAAACGTGATATTATTTAGAAGTACCGGATTAACAGATCCTTGCTAGTTGGTTTTAATTAATTTTTGTTATACTGTATAGTCATGGTAATCAAGCTATTACGTTATAGGCTACCTCTTCACAGTTCACAGCAGTTATTAAAAAAAAAAAAAAAAAGCTTAAAAGTAGTGTTCTTGAATTTTTTACCTTTTGGTGTAATTATGTGACAAAATGGCAACCCATAGGTCAAATGTTAAAAAACACAATTTTTAAACTTAATTTTTAAAAAAATTAAATTTTCCCTGGGGTTGAGCTGTTTTTTAAAGATTTTTTTGGGCCAAAACACAATGCAAAGTTTAAGCAAAATCTACCCGCTAGATTTAGAGATCGGTGAAAATACCTACCTCGCCACAGACACTTCTCGTATTATAGTGAAGGATTTTCTCCGTAACCCGATAAGTTATGTTGATGATTCAATAACTGCAAATTTTCATATTAGCACTTTCCTTTATTTTAAATTCACTTCATTATGATCCCTTGTAACTTTGCACGATGGTGCAGTTACCTGATGCGACACGGATATAGCAATCTACCGCCAGGTACCTCTTTTCTTTGTACCTGATCATCTACACTAACATAACCTAAATATTATAATTACTGTTACAACGAAGAAAGGTTATCCACGAGAAGATACCTCTCAGAAGTCCACCCATTCCAGTGACCACCGATAGAAATTAGTATTACAGTGATTACAATACACACTATAATCTTTACGAATATCTTAATCTTTTTCCAACAAAACAAGGCAAGAATGTTATGAAAGCAACATAGAAAATTTTATCTCTAAATATAATTAACTAATTTGTATGCTACGAAGCAGAATGGGTTCGTGCCATGCAAAATGTATTCGCCAAACAAACGCTGAATTATGAATGACGTGATCCCAAGAAGTATTTATACTGTAGTGCGTTTCCACTAAATTTGCTTTCCGTTGTTTTTTATCTTGTTGTATAACGAGGAATTATCATAAGATGAAACCGCAAACACGAGCAGGAATGAAATATTTTGAGTTTCAGATAATCCTGTGACTGCTGCCCTGGTCCCTGATTAACATACTGAGGCGGAAATGACAACACGTAATTACCGATATCGGTCGGTGGTCGGTGGTGGTTGGGAGTCGCCACCTCTCGCCAAACGGCGGCAACGGAGTGCTGATTACCATAAATATGCACCGGCGACTGGCTCAGCGTTAATTACGGAATTCTTCAACTCGCGGCAACTCTGCCGGGTAAACATTTGGCCTCAACTTCTGGCATAAATTTGCCGGAAACGTGACGCCGCTGACTGCTGCGGTAATGGGCAAATTTACGAGAAAGGCTCAATGGAGTAAATATTATGGTGGTTATCATGCTCGATGACACGGGAAATTCGCTTGTTGTGCAACATAAAAGATAATCTATTCATAACACAGCAGACATTTCCTTATAGAGACCACAAATTATTTCAGTTTGACTATCAGTAACAGTAAATTCGATTTCAATGACAGTTAATATAATTCAATTGGGGTGACGGACATGACACTGATAACGCAACGTTCATATAAAACAAGCGAAATATTGTAACTTCTAGTTACAGTATGCTCGTAAATATACGTCGCGTCGTAAGCTATGCTGGCTTTGAACGTACAGTATTAGCCAAATAAACTGAGAAAAATGTATGTAAATAAATGTGTAAGTACCAGTACGTGTTATAATTCATAGATATTTATAGACCTGAGACAGAGATTTTACAAATAAAAGCATGTTCAACTAAATAAACAAATAATGCATACTCTTAACTTGGTTTTTTAATGGATTATTTTCTAGAAGAACGGCACTCTTTCATAACCATCCTTGTTTATATAGGCTAGATAATGTATCACAAACTGAATGTATAGTAAATATGGAACAATAATTGTTTTTTATAAAAATGTCATTAATAGTACAGTTTGTCCTGCATCATAGTTCTTAATATCCTTGTAAAACACATATCCGCAACTGTGTTAAAATGACGAATCAGAACGTAAGGAAGAACCTTGCAAAATTTATAAAAAATATAATTAAATGTAGCACGTTTCCAAAACCATACCTGTAGAGTTAGCCTGTGAGCACAATACGGTTGAATCCACACGGACTTTCACACACGACGGCCCGGTTGCTGGTACTACCGACACAGTTACTATCGCCGACTGGCGGCTACTACGGCTAGGGCCGCCAGACGGCGCTAGTGGGCGGCCCGGGGGGGGGGGGGGGGGGGCGCTCCCATTCAATCCGTCACATCCACATCGCTCCGTGGATTCCGAAACACATGGACCATCTGAGTACACGGTCGCTCGTGAATCGAGGATCAGCAGAGCTTTGGGGATAATCGTGGCTGGTGCTAATCCGTCAGATGAAAAGGTGGTTTAGGTGCGAAATTGGGTTAGCTGTTTTTTACACTTTTTCAAAAAAACTACCTCTGGAAAATAAACTTGTGCGAAAATATAAATATTATAATAATTGTCACGGAATTTTTCACAGGCAAGCCATAGGTAACCGAACTGTCTCATGACAATCACAGATAAACGGAGCATGCAATGAAGAAGTCACCAGAAAAACCGAGGACACATTGCAAATAAGATCAAATCCCTTCCAATGAGCAACCAGAAACATCCACGTTCGGTAAGCTATAGGAGAACCACGATCCGATGCGGACCGAAAAATGTTGCATTTAAAATGCCCCTGAAAAAAGGGATTTGTATAGAAATTGCACTGAGAGTTTCATAAAGTCTACTTAAACATATAAGGGGTGATCACGATTCATTGTACTACTTTGAACTCAATTCATTCAAGAACTCGATTCATTGTAGTACTTTGAACAGAAGAATAAAACAAAACTGACATTTCTCTACAAATTCGCATTATTCAAATAAGTGCAATTTTTGCTAAGCTTGCTAGCTCGGAGCGTCGCCCAGTCACTAATCCTCCGACTCGACGCGCTGTGTTTCCAGATTGGCCAGGGCCAACTATCGTACATGCAGCCCAAAATTATCGTATTTCAGGCACAACTATCGTACGGCCGTAAGAAACTTTAAAACTGGGTAAAAATAGGTTTGTAAATCGTTAAATACTAGTAAAATTCATCAATTAGAAATCTAACTTTAATAAAAAATTAAAATCCATTTCGTAATAAAGGTTTAATACGATTTTTAACTTATTAAACTTGTGAAGTACCTTCAAAAACCTGAACCCATATTATTTGTTACTATGTTAGGGGATAGCGTTTTGGTGCAGTGTCAGTGTGAAAAAAGCAGATTACTGATCTTTTTTATCTAATATTTATGTTTAGGTAGGCCTAAATTCACCAGTCAAAAATTTACAAATTTTCAAAAAATTACTAAGAAAACAGGTTAAGGTTTTATGGAGCCCTGCAACCTCGAAGTACACCGGTTGCTTCCATAACTTTCTTTCTTAATTTACTGTGTATTTTGTTTGTCACCTTTAAACTTATCAAATAGGCCGACACTGTTTTGGTTGATATGATTAGTAGGTACTGATCCTTGTCATAGATTACAGCACATTCAATTGGGAGAAAAAGTAATAGTTTTTAAAATATCCCTCCAGGCTATTGTTACTGTAGTTCTTGCCAGCCTAGTCATGTCTTTAAAGACCAAAATTTAACAAAAAAATAGCGTCGTGACCGTTAAAATGTTTTTATTTTCGAGAGGGAAAAACAAATTGACTGTAGAACACTGCTAAAGTTTAATCTTTTTAAACTTTAGTACTTGTTTCTTTACAATTAATATAATTTTCAATAAATAAAATAGGCCTACGTAGTTTCGTCCGTAGCCCAAATTATCGTACGAAAGGCAGTATCGTACAGTGACATATCGTACATCGTACGGGGGGCTAAATTATCGTACAAAACGATAATTATCGTACGTCTGGAAACACTGTCGACGCGGCGCCACAGCTTTCATCACATCCTGGTCGTCCCAACAGCTGTTGCGAGTCCAAAATAAACACGCGTGCCATTGACCCCTGACTGACGAGCTTCTGGTGGTGCGACGCGCCGATGCGTGCCGGCAGTGAAATGTAGGCTACGCGCTGCGGACTACGCAGGTCTGCCGTCAGTGGGAGTACGTAGGCCTAATGGCCGGGGAGCGGGTGGGTGGGAGTGGTGAAAGAACGTTAGCCGGCTGTGGGGCTCTTGGGCAACTGGGCAAAGGCGCGGGCTTCGGTTGTGCCGTATAAGGGAGATGAGATAGCAAACGTAAGGATACGAGGAATAAACTGTGTACCCTTGGACTTGGACGAAACGAAATTGCTATGTAACGAGTCCAGCCGGTCCAGCACGAGTTATGCCAATGTCGACAAAAAAGGACCCATCATTTGCTCGCTGATTTTTTTCGTAGAAATTCTAAGCCTAAAAAGGATTTTTACTTTTCAACGCAAGATAACTCCACTTCGCTAATTCGCCTTCGATTTTTTTAGAGGCTGCTCTGTGGCTCAACTGGTTGAACCACGTGTCGAAACTGTAACACGTGGGTTCTACGTTCTACCCATGGTTCCACTTCCCGGTATATCCGCTGGTTTTATCACGGTTAGTAAATCTTTTTTTACTACCGTTTAAATTAACTTACTGTACATCAAGTTGCATAACCAAAGGCTTATTAGGCTTATTTTTCATATATATTGGAAACCATCATCAATGCAAAAACAGTCCCAATACCTAAAAGGTCTGAGTGCCACAGTTACAACTTAAGGAACAAGAATAACCTTAATCTTCCACAACACAGACTTCAAAAAACCAACAATAGTAGAAATCAAGACACTCGTGAATTGGTTGAAGAATCATTAAACAACGCATCTAAAATATTTCAAGACATTAACCTGAAGATAAATAAAACAAAAACAGTCTTTATGAAATTTACACCATCAGCACAGCCAGAATTAGATGGCAATCTGCCTTACCATGAAATTAAATCGGCTATGACTTGCAAGTTCCTCGGAATTACAGTCGACAACCACCTAAATTGGCAACCTCACACGGAAAACTTAATTAAAAAATTGTCTACAGTTTTATATGCCTTAAGGAGAATCAGATACCTTACTGATAAAAAGACCACCATCATTGCATACCATGCTTTGTTTGCCTCACACCTCAGATTTGGACTGGTGGCCTGGGGAGCAGTAATTGAAACTTATAGAGCAATCAACATTAATCAACATTCTTTCACCTACTGAATCATGCAAACCTTATTTCGTAGAAAACCGGATTTTAACTTTGCCCTCATTATATATATTGGAAACCATCATCAATGCAAAAACAGTCCCAATACCTAAAAGGTCTGAGTGCCACAGTTACAACTTAAGGAACAAGAATAACCTTAATCTTCCACAACACAGACTTCAAAAAACCAACAATAGCCCCCTGTACTCCGGGTCCAAATTTTTCAACCTATTGCCGGATGAACTGAAAAATCTTAACAATCATGAAGCTTTCAAGAATAAATTAAAGGAATATCTACTTATTAGACCATACTATTCTACCTGTGAATTTTATGAGGAACATTGCTTTGCCCACCGGAATGAATCATAACAAACCTTAGTTTGAATCATAACCCCTTCAAGAAGGAGGAAGAAACATGACGTCTCCCCAGTCCGAGGATTGCGGCGAGGAAATGGATAAGTGAAGTAAGTAAGCATTAGCCGTTTTGTTCTCTCACTTCATTTCCTTCTAAACATTATTTTCGATAGTACTAATCCGATTTACAACCGAATGTTTATGATAGTGTTACTTTTACAGTACAGTAACTGGTTATCATGCAATCCACATGCTTATCATTGAGAACACTTGGTTACTAAGCAAACTGCAATACTTGAGGCTTTAGATGTTGCCAGCTCAATTCTGTAGGGGCACGCAACGACTTGGCTGCTTGGCTCTGAATGGCGTGCAACCCGATAATTGAATTTCAAAATTAAGATATACTGTAATTTAATTTACAATGTTAAATTAGATTTTAATTTTTTTTATATGGAAGGATTTTCTTTATTTCATTATCAACTAAAGAAGTCAGTGTTAAGGTCAGTCAAAAAATAAAAATAAAACAACTCTTCACAAACTCATCGTTTGTGTAACTTATAACTAAGTTATACTTAGTCCAAGGGCTAACCGAGCCTTGCTCGTTGGTTTCAATTCTCTTTGGTTATATAGTGTCATGGTAATAAAGTTTTTAAATCAACACCAGACTCTTCACAGATAACAGCTGTTAAAAAACTGCTTAAAATTCATGTTCCTTTATTTTTGTTTACTTTTAGCTGTTATTTCGTTACCAAAATAGCAACCCATAAAGACCAATGTTAAAAATTACGATTTTTAAACTTAAATTTAGACCAAATTCTATTTTTCCTGGGATTGAGGCGGTTTCTAAACTTATTTTTGGGCCTAAACACTCTTAAATGCAAAGTTTGAGCAAAATCTAACCGCTAGATTTCGAGATCGTGGAACACATCCCTTCAGACATTGCTCGTATTATAGTATAGGACTTACTACATTGGTTTGCAGAACAATGAAGTACAGTGATAAAATATATTTAATTCTGCCGCACCGGAAGTCAGCTGTTGCACAGGAAGTAGCAAGCTGAGGCTGAGGCATGCAGGTGTTTGTTCTGTGACTCGCCGCCACCGCGCCGCCTTGAGTCATGCATTTGTAGCGACTACCAAGAACACATTGTCTAATCATCAACTTATCTCCAGTATTTGAGCCGAATACACACAATAATGTACTCGTAATTGGTATGATGCAGAATTATTAACACAATCGCAGTCGCAAAAGCGCAGAAGCGAACAAGTTGAACGGCGGCTTCACTTTGGCTACATTTTTGTTTTTTGGTTTCAATAACTAAAAATAGTGTATAATATTGAAATAGGCATTATATTTTGGCTGGAGATATTTTTATGTTACTTGCCACCACAAGCACATACGCACTTGACCCACAATATTTAAAAAAAATGTTAATTATAAAATACTTAGGCCTACTACAGTCTACATACAAAATTTTTATTCTTAATAGTAACTTGCCAAGTTTTCGTGCATTACAGTTCAATGTGGCCACTCTTTGTTGTCCAACAAATGTTTAAATGAAAATTATAAGTTATTCCCATTCCCAATTTTTTACCAACCGAGCCGTGGTAAAAAGTGTGTAATGGAAGAAATTGCTACAGTAATCTTCTTAATTTATCTATTATCTAAGATATTAATATATCCTACTAGCCTACACGAAAAAACCTTAAAATCGTAAAACAGGATTTGTAAATAGATTTGAGACAAACAAACAATCCCTATGGAATTGGGGTATTTTCAGTATACTATAGGCCTATAACTTTTGAAAACAAATACTGTACTGTAATGATAAATAGCAATTATACCATTTTTATATCTAATTTGAAGTTAACTATTATTTAAAGAAACAGTGGTTTCTATGGAGATTTTACTACAACTAATCAGTATCTTAATAAATATAGATGAAATTCCATGTCAACATTTTGACCTCTATTAAATTAATACATACTCAATACTAAACACCAACACTGCATCATACAGGGGCCCCTCCCAGAGTCTACACTAGATGGAACACCGCCACTGCATCGTAAAGGGACCCCTCCCAGAGTCTACACTAGATGGAACACCTCCACTGCATCGTACAGGGGCCCCTCCCAGAGTCTACACTAGATGGAACACCTCCACTGCATCGTACAGGGGCCCCTCCCAGAGTCTACACTAGATGGAACACCTCCACTGCATCGTACAGGGGCCCCTCCCAGAGTCAACACTAGATGGAACACCTCCACTGCATCGTACAGGGGCCCCTCCCAGAGTCTACACTAGATGGAACACCGCCACTGCATCGTAAAGGGACCCCTCCCAGAGTCTACACTAGATGGAACACCTCCACTGCATCGTACAGGGGCCCCTCCCAGAGTCTACACTAGATGGAACACCTCCACTGCATCGTACAGGGGCCCCTCCCAGAGCCTACACTAGATGGAACACCTCCACTGCATCGTACAGGGGCCCCTCCCAGAGTCTACACTAGATGGAACACCTCCACTGCATCGTACAGATGACTATAACCGTAATAGCTCCACTCCACGCACAGAACTCCATCCGTGTTATTTTACACATCACCCAAAAAAATTTTCACAATACTAACGATTATTATTTGTTACAAACTGGTGAATACATATACCTGTATTTTTCTTTCAATATAACATAGTATTGAAAATTTTCCACTTCTACATTTTACAAGATTGAAAATTTCTGACGAAAGGTTTTTATAGTTACTCAGTTCATCTCATTAGAAATGTAATGACAGGTTATAGCCTATGTAATAGCTATCTTTGAAGTAAGTAAGTACATATTAATTAGCTTGACCTTCACCCGCCTGTTCTATTGCCCCGGACTATAGTCACTAAAAGGTAGCTTCCATGACAATAACCATTGGTATAAGTAAGACGACTCTCGGGCGGAACCAAACCCTATGGTGGTCGGATGGAAATCGTAATTTTTTCTTGAGTTTTCACGTCAAGAGCTTTCAATCAAGTATATGGTTGACGGGGTTTTGAATTCTGGGAATGCTTGGAAAACTTATGTTACATCGACATTCAAAATCCAAATTTCAACTTTAAAGTGATTTAGTGTGCATACTATAAAAGAGAGAGCAAAACCTCAATTACAAAAGTTGTAGATAAGTTAATTCCGCAATAACGATTTTCCATCAAATTTCAGATCAGGTGCACTCTTAAGGCTCTAGTTAAAAACAAAAACTAAAGAAGGTAGGCCAACACAAATTTTCAGCCACCACAGCAAATTTTAAAGGTCTCTATTTCTGAAAATGTTGAAGAGGGTGATCTATAGTCAATTTTCTAGTTTTCACGTGAAGAGCTTTCAATCGAGTATGTGGTTGTAGGGGTTTTGATTCTGGGAATGTTAAATAACTTGTGTTACATCTTTCCAACTTAGATATCGATATAATTTTGTATGTACAGGATGTCATAAAACCCGTGACTGGCTATGAATATCCGTACTCTACACATCAAAATTAATCGAAAATGTTCAAGATTTGTTTTGATTTCGGCTTTGTTTAACCGCTACCCGCCTTTTTTTCACACTAAATAATTTTTATATCCATAACAGATCTATAAGTCCATATTTGGCATGAACTTTTATCTCCAAAAAGTTCATTTTCAGAAAAAAAATATTTTTTCTTTGTGTATTTTCTAAACTTGTGCTTTTTTTTAATTTGTAAGCTCAAATATTTCATACTCGGTATATTTAATAAATATTTTCAAGGAGAAAAAGATTTTGACAAAAATATCTAAGTTATTGATATTTTCTGTGTTAAAAATTGATTTAGGATTTTAATTATTGAAAATTAAGGTTTTTTTTTAAAATATAAATATTGATATCAGCTACGGACGAACGGGCATTTTGTGGCCGATATTGCGGCAGGGAGGGCGCAACTATTTTGTGTGCCTATGGGCGCCGTTTGGCTAAATGCGGCCCTGGTTGGTTTATAAATTTAAATTATCAGCTGATTTTCGTTCAATTTAGTAGCTAGGCCTACAAAAAATCTTAGCCATGGGACCAACTTCAATCGAATCCTGGTGGTCAAAACCCCCATATTCAACCAAAATAAAAAATCCTTGGGGAGAAAAAATGTTTGCCAGTACAAACAGTACTTGTTTACGAGTATAAGATAAAATAAGATAAAAATAGAATATTTGTATCAATCTTAACTAGGCATATTTCACTAGGGAACTCACTTGAAGCTAATTTTATGGTTATAAAATTAATAAAACACATTAATTACCTCCACAGGCTATAGGCCTAGGCCTGTAAGTAGCCTATTAATAACATTTTAACAAAAAATAACCTTAAAACCATAGGTAGGTTAAATGTGCGTTTCGGTGACTATGAGGTTAGCAGCCGGCAATCAATATTTCTTTGACTGCCAATACTGAACTGATTTCCAATAGCTTATAACCAATACCTTATTGACACTGGAAGAAAGTTTTGAATCTATTGATTACAAAGGTAGGCCTACTAAATTTCACCCCATTCATACTGAACTGAAACAAGATCGAAACGATTGACCTTTAAACACTGATAAATACGTTTAGCAATTTAAATTGGTAGGCCTCGTTAAAAATTTACTTTAACCCTCAAAGGTTAAAAATATGAGCAAAATAATTGACGATAACACTTAGAGGGTTAAAAGTAGGCACTACTAACCACCAAACGGATTCGCACATATGGGTGTTAGATTCACACAACCGGTATGCTGTGATATAACCGTTTGAAAGTTGACAACGACAGTTAGTATGAGCATTGAGTTGAATTGCGGTAGGCTACATACCATTGGAAGCGCTGTCAATTGTTTGAACACAACTGTGAGCTGCCTACCTCAGTTTTGTCGTGGAAAACAGCTTAGTACAACCATTGACTATATACAGTATCATGAATACACCTACCTACTTCTTATCGTACACATTTTGTTAGATACTTAAATTTTGAAGGTTCACGTACAGTGCGCCAGAGGCAGCGCAATCAATGATGTAACTATTCAGGTGAATTTGCATTGCTGCAAAAACACTCTACCACAACATAAACATAAACTTAAGGTATTAAAGGTTTCATCCGTTGTTAAGAAGAGTGGTACTGCAGATTTACCTATAATATGTCATGTTCTTTTTCTGTATCCCAGGAGATTGCTCCACCGTAAATAGGTTTCAAACAAGCCTGCTATAAGAAGTCGATTCACATTAGTGTATAAAGTAAAAATTACTAAGGTTTTAATGTAAGGGCTACATTATGTCGTGTTCGTCTACCATTGGAGAGATTGCAGGCACTGACAACTGTCTAAAAAAAAAAAAAAACTGTTTGTCCGACTGTTTTGGATTAGTGGAAAAGTACCTATTATGTGGATAGCCCTACATTGTTCAGGCTTGTTTAGCTCTCCCTGTGAAGAAGGTTTAGTTAGTGCTTGATGACAGTCGTCGAACCAATAAACGATATTAGACCTAAGCCTAATTCTTATCACAACATTTGCAGGGCGAAACTTCGTTATAAGACTCCACCGTTATTATCGATGTGGAAATTTCAATATTGCAATTATTCGATAAGTGTAATTGTTTGAGTAAAGAAATGCGTGTACCTACAATCATATGGTAATTTACTTATACTACAAATGTGATGAATACAATTTTTTATTGTTAAGTTGTTTTTATTTTTAACTACATTAACACAAATGTATCATAATAATAATCTAACCTAACAAACTAACCATAAATGTCCCTCACTTTTATTGACAGCGATGTTTATACGGTAACAAAAAAATCAATGCTGTTTGGAAACATATAAAATTCATATTCCCACAATACAATAGCAATAAAATACCTTCCTGATTCATATTTGGCAGCATTTGTGTAACGCCATTTTTTAGGTCTAATGAAGTCTGCTTCTTCTCACAATTAAGATACAACTAGGCTACACAATAAACTTGGGTAGTTTGTTTTGTGTAAGTTAGTTCTTTGATAATGTTAAGGTTACATTAGCTAAAATTTGTAGGCCTACTTGTTTTTGTTATTTTTCAGTTACTTGTTTGCAATATATTTGTTTTATTGTCAAAAGGTATGTTTAATTATATTAGAACCAAACTAAATCACGAGATAAAATCTTAATTGTTTTGTGTAGTTGTATCATCGATAGAATAGGTAGGCCTAGCAATATTATCGCAATATCAAAATTTCCACATTTTAAATTAGGCCTAGTCTGTTACGCTAAGTTAATTCTTGATAGGTGTTAAATTTTTATGGCTTTAATTTACAGTGGACAGTCTAAATGACTGTAAATACCCGGGCCCCCTAAGTCAAGGGCCTACCACAGTGGGCAGTAATTTAATTGTACTGAAAAAAACTTTACCTTGACTTAGGCCTATTTGAAAATTTCCCCACTGTTTAGATTCAAATCAGCCATTTATTTTTTTATTCTGGGTAAATGTTAACTTAGTTGAATAGGCAAATAGTATGAGGACAGTAATGTAACACTGCTGATATTTTGATCGTCCCCCATTAAAAACTTTAAAATTCTTTAGTCCATGAAATACCCAAAAATTAATTAAACAAACATATAAGTTAGTGAAACCTAAACAATATTGTAATTTTATCTTGAGGTTAGGCCAAACCACAGAATGATGTGATTGGATACCGTAATAACCTCTCTATACAGCTAAGAAAGTGGGTAGTCAACTTACCTACTTCGTCTGATAAAATGATCAAAATAAATATATATTTTCGTAAATAAAATATTTAAGCCGTAAAAATAAACTGACGGGTGCACACTTTGTTTGTTTACTACGATTTCTTTCTTATTTCCTCAACAACAAAAACATTATTAACCGACGATCAGCTGTGACGCCGTCGCGAATAGCGGAATAGCGAGCTCTGACATAGAGGCAGACAAAGAGAGACAGATATTACCAAACCTACTAAACCAAGAAACTTTTTTTGTTCCCTATATTACTATATCACTAGCTTGAGGCAGGGACCTCATATTGTGGGTATTTTAACCTGAATGAATATGAATGAGAGATGAGTATACCATAGTATGTGGAAAAAGTATTGTTTTCATCAAAATTTTCTAATTTGAGTTGGAGGATTTATTCGTTTTGGTGCCCCGAGTCTCCACCCTTATCGGCAGGACAATTGAATAAACCCGCCCAGGACGACATTGTTGATGGACAAGAAACTCAACTGCGTATTTTAAAGCTTATCTTTGCAATTTTTCCTTATTAAAATTAAATACAAGGATAATAAACTGCGACAAACTATAAACTGGCAATGGGGTGACATTTCACAATATTGTGAGTTTTGCTATAATTCATTCCAATGAATTGATGTGGGTGGATATATTTAGTTGTAATGTAGTAAGGCGATAAAAGTAGGAACGGAAGTCTCTACATTCCTATGGTTTAAGAGATCAATAATTAATTTGATTTCGAAGAATATTTGCTCACTGAGATGATTTAGACTTTGGTATTTTTAGATCAGTGGTTGCTAAATACAAGCTTATTTACAAATTAATTAATTAAATTAATTAATTAATTAAGCTCAGTAATACATATTAATTTTAAAAGGCTTGAAAGGATTTGGATATTTTTAGCGAATTTCCCTATAGGGAATACGCTATTACGGTAGTAGTCATGGTAAGACCTAAGCCCGGGACCATGATACTTTTTCATTTTGAGGTCTCTAGAAGCCAAAAACACCGATCGTTCAAACACCGATATATATGTATATATATATATATATGTATATATATATATATATGTATATATATATATATATATATATGTATATATATATATATATATATATATATATGTATGTGTCCATGACCACGATAACTTTTGAACGGAACCTCCGATTTTGATCAAATTTGGTGCAGGGGTGTAAGCCAGCATCTACTTGATTGAGTTCGCGAACCAAAATGATCGGACCATGGGAACGGGGTTTTATGGGGTTTCAAAAGGGTTAAAATTGGGTTTTTGGCTTTTTTTATTTTCAACAATTTTAACTTAAACCATTTAAAAGAGCTTAAAAAACAAACAATCTAGTATTTTGAATTTTTTACCTAACTTAAATGGTTATGGAGAAAATCCAAAAACTATGTTTTCCATGTTATTCTTATGGGAAATAAACAAAACCTTCTATCTTGCTTATTTATTGAAATATTTTGATAAAATTTGGTATGTACATTCATTAGGAAGCGTTTAGAAAATATACACTGTTCGTTATACCTGCTTAGAAAACGCATATGGCGGCAAACCTACGTACTCACCCCTATGGGGTTTATGGGAAAAATAAAAAGAACACCATAACCTGATAAAATTTGGTATGTACATTCACTAGGTAGGGTTTAACTTATATTTACCAACAAAACCCATATGGCGGCAAACCTACATACTCTAATCCCTATGGATTTTATGGGGAAATAGAAAATATAACAAAATTCCATTGGAAATTCGCTGAGTACGCAGGTCTGCTGCGACGGGGGTATTTTATTTATTATACGGATTCCTACTCCATTTACTCCATTACATCATGTCTAGTATTTTCAATATGTAACTTTTCAACAAGTCTTGTTAGCTTCAATAAATTGGGAGCTACGATTGATACTTAATGAAGCCGCTGAATTATTCTTCACTTTATTTAAACTTCCCTTTCTATAATATATATTTCATTATTATTCAGCATACTAGCCCCCTGAATTTGTTTATGTTAGGCAAAATTTATGAATATTAAAGTAACATTTAACAGTTATCCATGTAAGAAATGATAAGTTAATGATGAGTTTGGGGACTCATCGGATCTTTAATTATAGTGCTTAAAAGAAGCTTTTATCAAGTTTTTATTTGTGAATGCACGTTTATTTTTGTGAATGCACATCAGTTGCCGATCTAAAATAAAAGTTTTACTGTACTATTATAGCAACATTGAACTCTGTAAATTAGTCTGATTACTTTAGACTTTAAAGAAAGGCTGTGGACTTTCCATAGTACTTTGGGTTTTTTGTCAAGTAAATTTAATTTGAATAGAATTTTTGTTTTTGAGAAAAAAAATCAGATGTATTTGTAGGTTTACCAGAGATACTTGCAAAGACAAATTTAAATAACTTCAGATGTTCACTGTTCCTTCTCTTTTTATGTTTGAGGTAATTATGAATGTAAATTTAAATAATCTTGTACAGCCTCGCAACCATAGATATAATACTAGAAATTGCAATGTAAATCCCTGTACCTATTCAGCACAATTTAAAACTTTTTGAGACAAACCCTAGTTATGTAGGAATTTAGTATTCCTTGAAACTTGCATCAGTGATTAAAGAGACTCTTGATATAAATAAATTTAGAAACAAACTGAAATTGCATCTGGTTGAAGGATGTTAACAATTGTTATTGGCTACCTGATCCTGATCTAGTCTAATGTCTATCTTCTCATCCTGATATTTCTACACCGTTCTTTCATTTTGGCAGTGCCTTACCCCTACCTTATCCTTTCCTAACCTAAACTTATAACCTGATTGGACGTAGCCATCCGGCAGAAAGATTTGGACGGGTCCTATGCCAAGTAGATCGACAGGACATACACCGGAGGTAATAGGTAACAGTTATAAACATACAGGTAACAGGGATAAAATCAGTGTAGAGCATAATAATATAATAATGAATTATAAGTCAATATAAATAGATAAAATGATAAAAAAAATGGGAAAATAGCTTTATTATAAACAAGTTTAAAATAAAAAAACTTACTAAAAAGTAAATATATTGGATCTAAATACTAATTTAGGTATAAGCGCCTAAATGGCCTTGTAATTACGTAAAATGTTCAATAAAATATTAAGAAATCACAAATATTATTGTTATAATCAGGGTTTGAGATTCAAATTTCAATATTATTCAGTGTTATCAATTCAAATTTCAGTGTTATCTTGCTCCATATTTCTTAAAAATTACTGAAATATAAAACATAAAATTATAAGTGAAACACACTGCTTACTCTATTAAACTAATCCCTGGGCATTTTAGATCCCGTTTGGAAAAACATAAACTGAAACCCTGGGCTTCTGAGACAGTCATGTTTTTATCAGATCAGCTGTCAAGATCACAGCACCAAACTAAACTGAACAAACAATTTATCATTGAATAGGGGAGGAAGATATTTTTGGAGGATGGGCCATCATGTCGAATATGTTTTTCGATATTGTAGTTATGCGCAACCGTCTTGTGACAACCAAGCACTCCTCCACTCTAAAACTTTTGCTGTCTGCCATATTGCCCAAAGAAGCAAAACGCTCAAATTTAAAAATGGACTTCATTGACAGAGCAGAGGAAGAGGACTTAGAGGAAAGTAGAGGGCTTATACTGGTAGGGGAGGCTTCTGATAATCCCTCTTAACCTTGCTTAACACCCCTACATTAATGCTTACGAAGACATGCGACCTATTGAAAGTTAGTGTAAAGGGACTGAGCCACCCTGTATGTTATCGTAAACTAGATATTCTGGTGATTTTTTATTCTTAATACCCACCCAATTTAAGTTATTTTATTACAAAATTTACTACAGTACAGTAAATAAATAAAATAAATTGTGTGAATGATAAATTTAAAAGGCCAAATAGCTGATTGTACCAACATCTACACTTTATTAAATTTCAAAGTGAATTACAGAATCAGACAATAACTCTTCAAGGCAATTGCTCAGACACATTCTCATGTTCGCTCAGGAGGTCCTCCTCCTCTCCCCCACCTGTTGTGTGAATTTCGCCCAGTTCCCCCGGCGGCAGACCTATGTGCTCCTCTAGGATGTACACCATGAGACACGCTGAGTTGTTCCCCGCCCCCGGGTTGTCGAACACTGGCTCGTCAGCTTCCTTCCACTGCCAGTAGAGGATCTCCACGAGCCCCTGGAACCCCACGACATCGGCTACGTGTTGGCTGATTGCACCACTGAACACGCCCATCACCACAGGCATCTTGAACAGCCGCGTCTGCTGGATGGCGGTCCGCAACAGTGCCCGGCCGATACCTGGGTACAACACAGGGAGGGTCACCAGAGATGTTAGCTGAACATGCTCATCACAACAGGCATCTCTTGAACAGCTGCGTCTGCTGGATGGCGGTGCGCAACAGTGCCCGGCCGATACCTGGGTACAACACAGGGACCAGAGATGTTAGCTGAACATGCTCATCACAACAGGCATCTCTTGAACAGCTGCGTCTGCTGGATGGCGGTGCGCAACAGTGCCCGGCCGATACCTGGGTACAACACAGGGACCAGAGATGTTAGCTGAACATGCTCATCACAACAGGCATCTCTTGAACAGCTGCGTCTGCTGGATGGCGGTGCGCAACAGTGCCCGGCCGATACCTGGGTACAACACAGGGAGGGTCACCAGAGATGTTAGCTGAACATGCTCATCACCACAGGCATCTTGAACAGCTGCGTCTGCTGGATGGCGGTCCGCAACAGTGCCCAGCCGATACCTGGGTGCAACACAGGGAGGGTCACCAGAGATGTTAGCTGAACATGCTCATCACAACGGGCATCTTGAACAGCCGCAGATGCCTGATGGAAGTCCGTAACAGTGCCCGGTCGATACCTGGGTACAACACAGGGAGGGTCACCAGAGATGTTAGCTGAACATGCTCATCACAACCGGCATCTTGAACAGCTGCGTCTGCTGGATGGCGGTCCGCAACAGTGCCCGGCCGATACCTGGGTACAACACAGGGAGGGTCACCGGAGATGTTAGCTGAACATGCTCATCACAACGGGCATCTTGAACAGCCGCAGCTGCTTGATGGAGGTCCGTAACAGTGCCTGGTCGATACCTGGGTACAACACAGGGAGGGTCACCAGAGATGTTAGCTGAACATGCTCATCACAACCGGCATCTTGAACAGCTGCGTCTGCTGGATGGCGGTCCGCAACAGTGCCCGGCCGATACCTGGGTACAACACAGGGAGGGTCACCGGAGATGTTAGCTGATCATGCTCATCACAACAGGCATCTTGAACAGCTGCGTCTGCTGGATGGCGGTCCGCAACAGTGCCCGGCCGATACCTGGGTACAACACAGGGAGGGTCACCGGAGATGTTAGCTGATCATGCTCATCACAACAGGCATCTTGAACAGCTGCGTCTGCTGGATGGCGGTCCGCAACAGTGCCCGGCCGATACCTGGGTACAACGCAGGGACCAGAGATGTTAGCTGAACATGCTCATCACAACAGGCATCTCTTGAACAGCTGCGTCTGCTGGATGGCGGTGCGCAACAGTGCCCGGCCGATACCTGGGTACAACACAGGGAGGTTCACCGGAGATGTTAGCTGAACATGCTCATCACAACAGGCATCTTGAAAAGCTGCGTCTGCTGGATGGCGGTGCGCAACAGTGCCCGGCCGATACCTGGGTACAACACAGGGAGGGTCACCGGAGATGTTAGCTGAACATGCTCATCACAACAGGCATCTTGAACAGCTGCGTCTGCTGGATGGCGGTGCGCAACAGTGCCCGGCCGATACCTGGGTACAACACAGGGAGGGTCACCAGAGATGTCAGCTGAACACGCCCATCACCACAGGCATCTTGAACAGCTGCGTCTGCTGGATGGCGGTCCGCAACAGTGCCCGGCCGATACCTGGGTACAATATAGGGAGAGTCACCCAAGGTGTTGGCTGAACAGTGAACACTCCCATCAAACCTTAAATCAGCTTATGAGAGCTATTCGAGGATCTTTTACTAAGCACTTATTTTAACTCCCATCTCTTCTTATCTCTTTAATTTTAAGAACCGGTAACTAGAATCTACCCTTTAGTGAAAACTGTCATTGATGTGAATTTTGTTTTTATCTGGCATAGCTAACAGTCCAACTCTGTGAAAAATTTCAAAATTTTAAACAAAAAACTTCATATATACGGCAAGAGTTTTGCTTTATGATTCTTCCTGCCTTATTATACAACTTGATGATATGGTTCATAATGAATTCAGTTTTGCATGGCTCAAATTTTATGGCACTTTAATGTCATACACTTTAGGAATTCTTTTCATCTTACATACAAGTACTATTACTAACCTCTGTTTCTGTAGTCTCTTGCTACGCTCCAGACATACACTTTGTAGTAAGCTTCTGCTCTAAATTGCTCAAATAAGTCAACCTGTCTATGAATATGAGCTTGGAACCGCTGCATCTTGCCTAATGCTTCCGCCTTAAGAATCTGTAAGATGGAACGTCAGTAAATGTCAGGATTAAAACATTGCAAAATTATTTCTTCTATGTAGTCAATAGAATCAATAAAATAGTCAAAACTATTTTAAACAACTTATTGGTCATTTACATTTTACTTCAAACCTAAACTAAGAGTTTCTCTTCCTTAAGTAAGAAACATGCATTCATGTAAATGAGTTTGATTAAGTTATCAGAAATTGACTTTTTCACCAGTTGGTAGCCTTAAAGATTTATTTGTTTAAGATAATGCAGGCTGGAACCTAAATGTGCAGGCTGGAATCATCGAACTTAAGACAGCACCCATTATTTCAATAGATGTCAGGATTTTTTACTTTCTTATCATTAAATTTTAATACAGTGTGTTTTTAATGTTATTAATTAAAAGTCGTGGTTTTAAGGTGGGTAGTGCTAAAAGCCAAACAAACTGATTTGTAGTACACACCTAAAACAATTTTTTTAAATCCGTATCAGACATGCATTTATTGTCTTTCACACCTTGGGCAGTTATCTTTCACTCCTAGTGTTTTGGGGGAAAAAAGTCCCCTTCAAAAAAAATGTGGCACAAAAAAACATGGGAAAAATGTTCCCCTCATGTTTTGGGGGAAAAAAGTCATTATGTATCCCAAATTGAAGTAACCTAGTGACTCCATATTGATGTGAAGCTTTCATCCCTCATTCTGTGTAGAAAAAGTAGTGGGACTTTGGTATTCATGCTATTCCTTTGTTATGTTTGTGATATCTTGTGGCTCACCCTCATGCGACTCATTGTTTTGGTGTGGCTCCAGCGGTCATTTACTCTGCCCACCAGCAGTCCGATGGCGAGGCCCGTGTCATCATCCACCGCCACGAACGACTGTGTGTCCTGCATCCACAGCTGCATGAGCCCAAGAAACTCCTCCACTGAGTTCTCATCTTGCCCCAAGTGACAGCCCACACACATCGGGTCGTCCTCGACGAAGAACTCCTGCAAGTAAGACATTTTGACAAAGGTGAGGTCAACTTTATATCAGCATTGGATATGTAGGCCCCTTTAGGTATATAAATAGATTTAATTAATGTTTGGAGTTAAACAACAAAATTAAATTGTTATAAAAATAAATTGTTATAAAAATAATTTGTTATAAAAATAATAAAAAAAAGACTATTACTCTTAAGCAATTTTCATTTAGCTTAGGAATGGTTACAAGTTGCACTACCCTCAAGGGAACGGCCAGGCTGAAAGATATGTCGGTGTTGTTTAAAACAATTGAGTTACCTAGCTCTGAAAAGCAAAAACCTCCCTCTCCGACTGGGAAAAGTTTTACCAAGAAGCTCTATACACTCAGTTCATTCACTTCTATGCACATCCACAAATGTGTCACCTCATGAAAGACTGTTCCTCTTTTCTTGAAGATCCAGTTATGGAAAGACCACTCCTTCATGGCTTATAATCCCGGTAATGTTCTTATGAAGTGACCAGTAAGGTACTCAAGTTCAAACCTATGAAGAAGTAACTCCACTCAACGGAAATCCTGAATATCTTATGTAAGATTTGCAGATGGAAGTGAAACAACAGCTAGTGAACTCCAAACCATTACACAATCAAACGAAACATTCTTGCTTTTCACCAGAGACTGATAAAAATAAGAAACGTGATAATGAACAAAACTATTAAAGAAATTACTCAAGAGAAGACTACCATGAAATCAATTATTCTGAATAGCGCCTCAGAGAAAATTCAGATTCCATCAGAAGAAGTACAAGAGAAAAATGCCCACAAAAAAAATAGAAAAAAATAGATCCAAACCTAGGACAAATTGCACTCTCAACAAATTTTTTTATGTGTTAAGTGACAAGTAGTTAATGTGGGGAAAAAGTTTACCAAAATCAGCCCATCTGTAAAAAACCGCCATTTAAAAAATTTATATACCTACCATGTAAATGGGTTGGGTAGCGTATTGCCCACACCTTGCCTTTCTCAGGTTATGTAGCTTATGTAATTAATTAGACAAATGACTTTTAAAATCTTTATTGGGTCGTCATTGATACATTTTGAGACATTTCATGACATTTTATTCTGAATGGGGGATGGCCCACCGGGAGTCGGAAGAAAATCCTTAATGTGAGTACAGGAATCACATTACATCAAAGAAAGGTCTTGCTTAGTAGAATACAATGTCGCAAACTCGACTTCAAAAATACAACCGAGCCCCAAATTGCAGACAACCATTTATTTGAATTTTGTTGGAAAAAATTCATCAATTAGCAATTTTTGGCTATTTTTGTAATATAAAATTTTTTATGTAGGCCCAATTTGATAGTTACTGAATATCAAATTTTAAAATGTATTTTATGTAAAAGTGAGTGACGTCTAATGCTATAAATTTTACGCTATTTTTACGTCAGTTGTATGTTTGTGAATATCAATTTGTTATTTTAATATAAAAAAGGTTATATTTATTTTAAAATTCAAATACATTTTGTGCATTGTGAGAAAAAACACCAACACAATCTGCAGTGTGTATTAAAGGTGATATTACTGAAGGGTTAATGTGCTAAATCAAATGAGATGTAGTTTTGTTACCTACTGACAAATACCAACTGATTCATTTGGTGAATCAGTTGGTATCAACTGAACAAACCAGTCAGGTCGTGCTTATATAACCTCTTCATGAAACTTTTAATGACAATCTGGATCGAACCGGCAACAGGCATTTAGAGGCATTTAGAGGTGATTTCTATCACAACTCAGCTCTCTCTAGCCGATTTTAGTTCAGTTTATGGTTAAGCTATGATCAACTTAAGCCCCAGATTACTTCACGGCAAGAGCTAATTTCACCAGTTCTAAAGATACCAGAAAAACCTTTATGAAACTCCATAACCGCTGACGTATATAATTTGAAGAATTGTCTTTCACAATGATATTAAAATCACTTCTAGAACTATAACGACTTGTTGGAGAGGAACTTGCTTTGGCGATCTGCAGCGCCTCCTCGTACCGGTCCTCCTGGAGGTCCTCGACCCTGACGCCGCCGTCGAGGCGCTCCCAGACCATCGGCGCCTTGATGCGCTGCAGCACGGGCAGGCTCTCGTCGTAGACCGTCTCCATCCGGGTGTAGACGAAGCAAAACACTCGGTCAACCGCGGCACGAGACGCAACACAAGAGGTAAACACCGTGATTTGTGTTGCCCCCGATCAGCTGGTTAGGCCTCAACATTACTCAGTTGTTTTTACTAGAAACAGATTCCGAAACCCATCCCCAAAAAAATCGTCGCAGCGGACCTACGTACTCGGCAAATCGTATTTTTCATTAACGAACTATTTTGATTGTATAGATCAAAGCGAATAATGCCTTATGCCATACCGAATGTTATGCAATACAAAGCTTCTTTCCCATACACGGCGTTTCAGAATTCCCTATCCCGGTGAATATCTTAAGGAATCCTGGACCGAAAACAAAAATAAATATCTTTTGGTAACATTATAAACATATAACATCGTCCATATGTGCTCGGCAACTCACGCCAACTGCCAACTCATTTAAGTTTTTTAGGCTAAATAGATTTTATTCAGGCCTATTTGAAATTAATCGTGGTAAATTAATTTCATTTAGTAATATGGACGTTTGGACCAACAATGTTCATTTACATAAAACGTATTGTTTTTGTCCGGTGTTACAAAATGGCGATAAGTTTAAGAGTCATCTTCACCCCTGTGCCAATAACCCATATTGTTGCGCAGTCGGCAATGTTAACCACAAGGAGACTATAGGCCAGGGCCAGGAGAGCCGCATCCCATAAGAGCAATGGTGTCACTTTCTGCGACATCCATGGATGTCGCCTACCGGCAAGTGTTGCCAACAAAACAGCAAACAACAATCGTTCTCGTTTGCGTTGGGAATTTTTTGTCTCAACAATTACTAAAATAAGGAATTTCAAAGCAAAATATGGTAGAATTTATGGTTTTAGATTTACCTTGATTGATAATTTGTAATTTGGTCATTGCCTAATGGTTTGTTATCAACTAATAATCCAAATTTAAAGTAGAGTAATATGGCGTCGTTACGATAAATATCGTACCCGTGGCAAGACTGCTTCATTCTCTTTCTTAATCAGCTGTGTAATGGTAAATATTATAACGTAACTTGACTTCCGTTTTAGTTTAGATGCTTCATATCCGGAACACAAAAAAAGCTATACGGCTGACCTTGGAAGAAGTTATGCTTCTTCCTTTACAGACCTTGTGTTAACCATACGGCTTTTAATGCAAAACATGGTATTTGATTCCCGTGTTTCGGATGCCGTTTTTCAACCGATTATCTTTAAACTTGGTAAGTGTTTAGTTGAATAGTTATGTTAAGTCCCTCATACCTCGAAATTTTAAAAATTTTAAAAAATTATTTAAAAAAATCGAGTTACTTTGCGACGTCACAGAGAGTAATACTTGTTAAATTTTCAAAATTTTGAGGTATGAGGGACCTAATATAACTATTCAACTAAACACTTACCAAGTTTAAAGAAAATCGGTTGAAAAACGGCGTCCGAAACGGGAGAATCAAATACCATGTTTTGCATTGAAAGCCGTATAGTTAACATTGCCGACTGCGCAACAATGGGCTACCGGCAAAGGGGTGAAGATGACTCTTAAGTCTATAAATATGAAAACTGTAAATTTCAACAAAATTTGACTAGACGCAAAAAGATTGACAAATTAATGTCTAAATAATGGTACTAAGACCATAAAAATCAAGAGCAAACGAGCAAACGACATTTATACATTCTTTGTAAATGCAGGCTAATTTTATTTACAATAACGTGAAATTTCAATAGTCAGGCATTAAAAATTTAATTAATTACTGTGAAGAAAAATAACCTCTATTCTGTGGTTTTAGATTGATATTGTACATGGTGTTCACTAAAACTCATAATGGACTATTTCTTTTAGTACGCAAGATGGAATTTTGAGGCTAGCAAAGACGGAGCCACAAGTATCAATAATTGCAAAATGGACACCAACGCTATACTTTTACAATGCCTATATTAGGTTGAGTACCGTAATAAAGTTCTACCTAGCGTTAGGGGAAAGAAGGGTAATGGTGCGCACCTAAGGGAAAAAAATTCTTACCAGAAAATATGCGGGCAAAAATTACCAATACATGTGTCAAACTCTTTGGTATTTAATGTAGTTTCTTATAAAAAATTATCATTATCATATATATTAACATTGATTAAATACACACCATTATATAAGAATATGCACTTGCGCACGATTTCCCCACCCATCGGGTAATTGTGCGCATGGGGGTGGGTAATGGTGCGCAGGGACGTATGGCTTGAAATAATTAGAATAAATGTGTTTCATTAGCATAAATTCAATATCAATATAACATATGGAATGTCTTAAAGCTAAACAATACTTTCTTTGAGCTTTACAATACACTTAACAAAAGTTTTGATTAAAATTGCAAAATTGTTCAAGGGTTAATGCAAAATTAACACACGTAGGCTAATTTTCTGCTGTGTCTGCACCTGAGCTGTCTGCATGACGCCATAGGACGAACAGTTTATGAGCATCTGTAAACAAGAATGTGAAAAGGGGAAGTAATTTTTTTTCTTACCTATAACTACATGGTGCCCACTGCCGCGCACCATTACCCGATGTTGCATTCGAAAGTATTTTATTTTCTCACTATCTTAAGAAGGGATGAAACCATAAATTAATTGGTTCAAACGATAAAGCAAAGACTACCATTAATTGTAATACTAAATAAGTATTAAGTTATCTAAAGATCTGCCCTAACTTTACTATTTTCTGAGGCGCAAAAATAACATGACACACACGACTTTTAGATTTTGGCCTCTCATAACCTAAAAAATTTCAGTATCGAAAACCACGAGGTCGGGTATTAGTTGTTGAGCCCCCCGCTAGGCTGCAGCACATACTGGAGCTTTTTAACTTATTTCATTCATAAAAAACTACGATGCGCACCTTTACCCGCCGCGCACGATTACCCTACTCTCCCCTATCAACTTAAACATGTTAATTCCACTAATTCAAAATTAATTTCTTAACTACAGTAAACATTTCCTGGACCAGCGGACACCTTTTTCTAAGACGAATTTTAATTTATGTACAAGTGGCAGTTGGGTAGATGGCGCTTCTAACTAGTAGGATATAATTTAAATTATTTGCAAACATCTATAACGAGTAGTTACAAATATTAAAAAACCGGAATACGCATGACATTTGTAGGCCTACACCATTTTATAGTTTACTTGTAGTAAAATGTGCGTTATGTTTGTTATTTAATTATACTTTACCTACTTATTTTACATAATATGTAGTCTTATTAAATACAGTAATTGTTTGTTCCGTTATAGATTTTTTCTGTTTTAATCTTTTTAACTTTGTTTATAGTTTTCTTTATTGCTTTCTCGTCAGATGTTCGACATTATTATAATAACTTCGTTCTAAATGATAAATTCATCAAGTTATTGACTACTTTGCTATTTTTGTAACAGTGATTTTTATGTACTTCATAAAATCTTTCCTCAAAGTGATTCAATCTGGTGCGCGATCTTACATTTGTGCTGAACTAATGAAAATCAGGGGTTATCACAACTGATGAATTAGAGAATGAGATTGGCTGAAGCGCGCTATATTTTCCTCCTAAACTTCCTAGATTCTTTATCAATTCCTTCTCAAATGAGCTTTTCATATTCATTTGTGAAATTCAAATGTCTTGCGACAGACCTTTAGCGTGCGGTGTAGGGGATGCTCTGCTCATATATTTGTACAGGCTTACGAAGTTTCTCAAATATAGAGGCAGTAGTGTAAAATTGCGGCCGCTGGCCCAGTTCAAGGTCACCTGAGGGATGACGTCATCGAGGTCAATGACCTCACCGATGACGTCATCGATGACGTCATCGATGACGCAATCGATGACGTCATCACTAATGACGTCATTTCGATGACGTCACACCCATGACGTCACAGAAATGACGTGCTGATGACGTCATCACCCCTTACGTCATCAAAACAACGTCACCGACGCCACTGAGGTCAAGGTCACGCAGAAACTTAAAATTTTTTAGCACTTTTGCCGTTTCTCGCACTACGCTCCGAGTTTCAGTCAGAGTCCCCGTGACCTTGACCACTTGGAGCGAATTTTCGACGAGAAACGGCAAAAGTGCCAAGTTAAACTCGAGTTTCTGACATGACTCTGCCTAAATGGGCAATCGGTTATCCCTCAGGTGACCTTGAACCAGTACAACGCCCGCAATTTCATGTTACTGTGACCTTGAACACTTAACAACGGAGCGCCGACACCGATGCGCACCCCACGACAGCCATCGAGTGACTGACTGTCAGGCTCCGTGTACTCTAGGTATATGGGGAAGTGGAGGGGGAAATGTCAAGGTCATCCAAATGGAGTTTTAAAAAAGTTGAAGAGTAGAAAGACTACTCTTGTGCTTCCTGGGCGACCTCATCAATTTCCAACGGATCTGTAAACCAATCCGATCTGTAGCGGCAGGAGTCTAGAAAACAGGTGCACCACCCATCAGGTTGTCCGTAGCACTTCCGACAATTGGTAAGATTGGAGAAGTGAAATTTAATACACCGCTGCGGACAACAAGTATAAAAGTATTTGGATTTGTAGATTTTGAAAGTTTGTAGTACCGGTGGTGGCAGCTGTTGGTTCTTGCATCTACACCTGCAACATCCGAAGCATTCACATTGCCGGCAGGCCAGCCCATCCACTTGCCACTTTGGTAAGAGGAAACACTTATCCTCACAGCAATAGGTTGTCCCCGTCTCTTCCTCCCAACGCTTCTTTGCACAATATGTGACGCCTTGTATCTCCAAACACCTATGCTCGCAACATGAGATGCGCTTACTTTCCATAGCTGATGTTGCTTTGACGAGGGAGCACGATGAAGTGATGCTGTGGTCAGTGGGAATGGGGTTTATATAAACTAAGGTGGGTGGAGGGGGAAAGGTCAAGGTCATCCAAATGGAGTTTTAAAAAGAAAAGAGTAGAAAGACTACTCTTGTGTATCTATAGCGATTTCATTGATAGTGAGTGCTTCTGTATGCCAAGTTGATCTGTACTGACAGGCTCCTAAATAATGTTTGCAAAAACCTGCAAAATGATTGTTGCACAATTTGCAGCCAGTTAGCTGTTTTAATGTGAATTCAATGCAACGTTCAGGGCAACAAGTGTACTTATGCCCTCTCATCTGGTACACATGGAATGTCTTCAACTCCGGTTTCAGCTTCTTCCAAGACTTGCACTTACACATGCATTGACCAAAAGCTTCACATTTTCTACACGCCAGGCCATCCGCAACATCAATGTCATTCGGCCATGAAAAACATTTCCGTTCGCAACAGTAGTTGAGTTGACTCTCCATGTTGCTGTGGTGAAGGTGCGCGATGAAATGATGCTGCAGTCATTGAGAGTGCACCTTAAATAAACTCAGTGGAGGGGGAAAGGTCAAGGCCATCCAAACGGAGTTTTAAAAAAGATAACTAGTCGTCCTCTTCCTCCTCCTCATCCGTTGTACTTAGAGAGCTGTCAGACGAAGAGCCCCGTGCAGGTGCTCCCCAGATGAAAAACAAATCAATCTTAAAACGAAGACCAGGATCTTGCATCATCAATTCCTTTAATTTGTCACATACTAAGTCGACCTTGTGTAAGGTGTCAACAACAAGCTTCCAATTCGTTGGTTCAATATAACTTGTAGTAGAGTCTGCCTCGCTGATAACCACATCCTCCGGCCGTATTGGAGTGTAAAGATGTGTAAAGTTCTTCGGCTGTAGCTGAGGTTCAGGCTGGCTGGAAGTAGAAGGTTGAGTGTGGACCCCTGTCGCATCGAAATCCATAGTCATTCTACATTCAATGTTGGGGTTTTCGTTTAATACATACACCAATTTCTCATGCAACATATCCACTTCTGCCGAGTCTTGCAGATGAACATTCCAGGAAAATGGCCATTCTTCATCCGTAGTGGAGTCAACTTGAGAAAGAGTGCTGTCCGCCATGATAGCTAAGCAAGGAATGATGTGAGCTACAGACTGTGGTAACAGTATTGAAAAGTAGAGGGGGTAAACCAAAAGTATGTGGAGGGGGTATTTTCAAGGTCATTTAATTTGGGTTTTAAAAAAAAGGAAATAGTGGAGGGGGAATTCTCAAGGTCATCCAATTTGGGTTTTAAAAAAAAAGGAATGAAGGTTACTCCTCTTCAGCCTCGTTGTCCCCCACATCCTCATTAGCCTCATCTTCATCGACGTCAGACTCGCCGTAAGGGTAGATCGGGGACATGGGCGAATATTGTGGAGATTGTTGACCGTTGTTATCGTCCCCTTGCATTCTGACTTGGGACCAATCATAATGTAAATTCATTTGTATTATGATTCCAGGGTTGTCCCGCAGTATTTCCTTCATCCGTTCGCAAATTGTTTCCAAATAGTGTACACTATCGATCGACAGTGTCCAACCCGTACTTGTACCAACATCAGTAGTGGAGTCAGCTTGGCTGATGGTGTTGTTGTCTGCCATGGTTGCTTGTCGGACAAGGAATGACGGTTGATGTGATGCTCATGCAGGAACATGGTGAAGTGGTGGGGGGTGTGGTGGAGTAGTGGGGGTATTTCCAAGGTCATCCAAACGAAGTTTTAAAAAAAAGGAAAACCTACAAAGTGACATTGAAACTTTCCAATTGATGGTGGCGAGCGTTTTCTTCTGCAACCTTGCCGACACATGTGACTATGCCATACAGTATGAAAAGTACAACCATAATAAGGCCGAACAATAAAAGATAGCCGTTGACTATCATGATATTTTCTGAGTGGATCTGCTTTCTTCTTATCGCCCTCTCCTGCATCCTCTTCTCCAACTCGTGGACGAAGTCACAACACGCGTGAGGACATCTTTCATCTGTTGGTAGGTTTGCCATTGTTGATGTTGTCGATGTGGCTGTTGAAGATGGAATGAGGTTTCCAATTGCGATGTGCCATGTACACCAATAGTCAAGTGGTGGGGGTAACAAAGCAGCGGAGGGGGAAGTTTCAAGGTCATCCAAATTGTGTTTTAAAAAAACCTATCTTGTTACTGAGCTTATATGTCAGTAACAAGATAGGTGTTTTTGCTCTTTTACTTCTTTAATATAATGAAAAAATATACATATTCTACAATGGTTAGGACAAGAAATACAACTGCTAGTCAGCTGAAGTAGTCCAAGTTGTCTGGCTCGGTCTTCATCGACGCCGGTGAGGAAGCTGTCGAGGAGTGTCCAGGCTCTTCCTTTGGCTGCCGGGTGTTCCGTATATTGCAAGCGTAAACCTGCACGTTTATACGGTAGCCTCGTGCCACCATCAACTGCAACTCCTTGTACAAGTCGTTTAGCTCCTGCTGAGTCTTGATGCTCACCTCCTCGTAACTTGCGCAACTAACGTTCAGAGACATCTTGATGTTGCTAGGTTGGCTGCTGGAGTAGAAATGAAGCCGAGGCACAGCGCTTGGAGGTACATGAAAAAGTGGTGGGGGTAATAGTGGTGGGGGTATAGAAAATCCAATTAAACAGTTCTAAACTTTTTCCATCGATACAATGGAATGGAACAAATAGCGCAGGTGTCCTTGTAATTTTCAAATCGAAACAGTGGCGCTAGAAATCCGAATTGTTTTATACCACCATCCTGTACGAATCGCCGAAGGTCTCTGACGGCGGCCTCGCCACAAGGCCTACAAAACTTTTCCCCGTCGTGGAACTTATACCAGGAGTATTCCGAATACCCTGTATTTTCCCTCCTGTAGCGTTTGACATCTTCTTTTATTGTTAGTGGGATATTGTCTTGTAAACATGTTGGGAACAAGTCCTTGTGAGTTATAACTCGTTGTATGCAAAGCTCGTACAAGGTGCTCATCGTTTGCTAGTTGGCAACAGACTGACCGTTTTTCGCATCCAAGCAGGTTTGAATCCTAGTGCGGTAGTGGGGGTAATTACAGTAGTGGGGGTAATTGTGAAATGCAAAGGTCAAAGGTCAAGGTCACCCGCGAAGTTTAAAAAAAATGCAACATATCAATACGTGAAGTCTGTCACATATTGATATGTTGCATTGTTTGTTTTTTTTTTTTTTTTTTGTCTTTTATGATTCGTTTATTTATAAAACATTACAACAACAACATATGTACAACATTAAAACTTAAATCTAACACTGCTGCTTGTCAGCGATGTGGATGGTCAACTCTGTAGAATTGCTACCCGTGCAGCCGTGGGACACCAGGTATAGACACCCGGGTTGAATAGAGCGAAGATCCTCGTTTTGTAGAAGATGGACGAATCTCTTGGGCAGGTACACCTGGAACTTTGGTTCATCCCCCGGAGTAAACGGTGCCTCGCTGAGACTGCAGCAGATGGCCTCCCCAACTGTAGTCTCCATCTTCTTCATAGCATGGATTATGTAGTGCTTCTCGTCTTTTAGTTCCGAGCACTTCTTTACAGGTAATATTGTTGACTTGGAGTGAGCATTGAACTGCTCGACCAAAGTCTGAAGGAACTGGTGAGATGCCATGGTCAGGTTACAGATCGTCTTCTTGCTCGGAGATGTTGTCGTCTCGGAATCTCGAGTAATACTCATGCCAGGTCCCTGTCTGCTCCCCACTTATATACTCTCCGTTACCCCCACCACTCCCCAATTCCCCACTTTGAAGGTAAGAGGCGAGTTTATAGGCATTTTTCAAAGCGCAATGTCTATCTTTATCATGTTCTGGGCTTTTTGTACAAATACATATGGTTTCCAGCATGTATTGATAATTCTTATCCAATTCCACATCATTAACCGGAACATGAGTAAATCCTTCGATCCATCTTTTCTTTTCCAGCCCCTTTGTGTAAATATTGGTAAACTTGTCTGAAAAGTGATGCATAATGTGATACAAGTCCGTGTAACTTGTAAAACCATCATACCAATCGATATGATGGAAGTGTTTTGAAATCCATCTGTTGGTAGTAGCGGCTTTACTAGTTAAAGACGAATAAGAACATGGTGGTTTAAATAAAAACGAATAAGGAACACTTGTATTCATGTCCAAAAACACAAGTTCTTTTATAATGAATCTATCATCATTACCACGAAACGCTTGAAACTCAATAATACCAGGCTTGGACTTTACTTGTTGTTCTTCTCCCTTGTCCATTTTGAAGGTCACACGTCTGCTCATTACGAAGTCAGGAGGTCAACTGATTTCCACACCACGGTAGGTACTACTTTTATACCAGGCCGTACAGTTGTTGGCGCGTTGGTGTATATTTAACGTGGGCACCGTCCCCAATAGGCCTAACCCCACAAAATGTTGGTTATTGTTTTAAAAACTAACCATTGTCATTTAAGTTTCCATCTTTATATTTTCCTTATTTTCATTTTCATCACTAACACTTGATTCTTCTCCTCCATCTTCCTCTTCTTCCTGTTTTACTGATTTCTTATGTAGTTGAGCGTACTTTTCCAATTGTCTCCACATCTGTACTTCATGAGGAACTCTATTAAATATAGAAGTATCCACAGGTCCGTATAATATAGGTGCGTCCGGTTGTTTGTCCAAAGTGTCTTCCAGATAATCTTTAATAATCGAACTTGAAAACACCAGTTGTCTCAAGTATCTTGTTATAGGTTCAGTAGCACAAGTTAAAATGAAAAACTCCTCTCGATTAAGTTGAATTTTGTTATCATGTCTTGTTGTGTCTCTAAACCGTAGCTGATGATCACCACGTTGTTTAATGATATCAATTTCCACATTTGAATCCAAAAGTCCTACTCTTGTCTTTCTTCCAAACATGTTACTACTTAAATAGCATTCTAGTAGATGCAAATGTTTCATAAACGATTCCCAAGCACTGTCCGTAAACAAAATCATTTTGGGTCCATGAGTTAAAATTACAGTAGGGGAATAATCTGTAGATTTCATAACACCGATTAAAACACTTTTATCCAAACTGGAAGAGATTGGGTAAAATATTCGCAAAAATACCTCACTCAATATGTTTGGAGAAATATTATCTTCAATATCCCTTTTTCTCTTTTGTATAGTCTTTCTTCTTTTACCTTTTTCTTCAACATTATTACTGGCGTGAAGTTGTCCGCAAACGTTTTGTTCACCTCCTTCCTGGTGACCTTGAGGATCTAAAAACTCAGATATCTCCTTCTCAATATCTACCACATTTTCAGGTGTACCACTAGGAGAAGCCATATTGAATACGATGCTACCCATACAACAGTAGGCAACAAACTGATGAGGAGCGGTCTGTACGCTCTGCTTTTATACTCGCGGAATGAAACAAAACCGGTTCTTACAATACATTTTTAACAATTCCAGTTAAAGGTGTGTATGTTACGATTTTATCATGTAGAATTAAACAGTATGCAGTTGTATTAGCCGGTATAGCATCGTTGAATTCCATTTCTATTTTTATATCCACACTTGAAGACTTTACTGATTCATTTTGTTTAGAACAATCGATTACAACTATTGGGTAGGCATCGAAATATTTGTCAGGTGGTAATAAAGGTGTATTTGTTTTACCGTAATATGAACTTTGGAATCTCGCGTACATATCGTACAATATACTGTATTTCTTCTTAGTGAATGACACATTTAAATTATCGTATGGAAAGAATTGTGAATTTAAATAAACTTTAATATTTTTCAAGTCACAATGATCAAATTGTCCTGCATGTTTAGTAATGGCGTCTCTTCTACCTGTTTGTAAACCAAATATAATATACCTGGCTCGTTCTACATAATTCGATGTTTTAACAGTCCAAGTGTGTCGATCCGTAGTAGGTAAACTGGGATGCTCATGAAATTCCCAACTTCTAAATGGAATAACAATATCACGATCGGCTTTTAATTTTCTTAAAAGTAGCATTCTATGCTCGTCAGCCAATTTAACATGTGGAACTCTCCATACAATTTTGTCTAATTTTAATTTCCATTCTAAAGTCGCATCCGTAGTAGCATCTGCAGCTTTAATAATGTCTTTATCGTTAGAAGATCTCAACAAAACTAATTCTTGTTTAACGTTTAATATTATTTTCCTATAATCTTCAGCAAAACCAAGCAGCAAACGTAATGGAATATGAAAATCAAAATATCCATTTGGATTTGGAGTGATCGTGTCAATCGTAGGTAATACCCATCCGGCAGGTTTAAGTAAATTGGTTTCATTGGGTGTTATAGATGTTAATCCTTTTAAAGTTGTCGTAATACCTACTTTTTTAGTGGAATCAACTGTTACACCTGATATTTCATATCTAATTTCATCAAATAGGAAAGCCATAGGATTATTTATAAATGGAACTGTTGTACCAACAGTAGTACCGTCCTTTTTAGTAACTTGTCCTTCAATATACAAGTAACTTTCACATGGTAGTGTGTAAATGTCTTGATTTTGTATGGGAATACGAATTTCATCGTTATTGTTTAATTTCGATGAAGTGTAAGGGTTGTGGGTGTGATATTCTTTTTCCCATAGGGTTTCGTCGAATGTTGGACCCTGCGCTATATCCAGTATATCCATACTCGGTTAATTTTAATCCAATTCTCTCTAAGAAACGAATGTTCTCGTGTGTTAACTCCTCCACAGCTGAAGAGCTACTAATGCGGTTTCCCGTAGGTTGTTCGCTTTTAAATGTTAAACCCATGGTTTTGTATTAAAGTGTCGATTTTAAATGTAATCTAATCGTAATAGGCTCTTCTCTGAAGTCTACCAAGTTACCGTCTTGATCCAATACGCTCAACACGATGTCTGAAATGAAAGTGGTGTTCAACGGTAGATATACCAGGTTTTGTGGCTTTTCAACAATTTTAAATCCAGGTGGTACACTTGGGTAAAAAGTATGTATGATGTGGGTGTTAGCCCCATCCCTGTAAGCACCTTGTATAATGTTACAAGTTATGTCTATACTATTGACTTTTAATATTGTTACTGTTTTCTTACCGGAATGTGTTACATCTGGTTCTAAAACAGGCTCATCGTTGGAAAATCCTAATAAATCACCAATTGAGTTTGGTTGAGTGAAATCTATATAATATTTGGAAGTAATTTCAGCTTTCATCGTATTATTATTACCTTTTAATGTTATATTGTCTTTTCCCATTTTAGTTTGCAAAAATTCATTTATATGATCAATTTCATAAGAACCTGTGGGTAACCTGCACTCTTGTAAGTCTGTAAATTTTCCACTGGCATCCTTTCCCTTATAATAATGCAATACGTTATTTTTACCTTCCGTAACATTGGGGATAGAGTTGTAAGTTGTAAAATCCAATAGTGCCGCCTCCCAAAACCTTCCTTTTTGCAAGCGTAACGCTGGAAAAAGGATACTTCGTAAAGTGGACGATTTTCCTGTTAATGATACCGTATAGGAAGACATCTCAATAGTGACTGATACTTTTAGCTAGAAATTCCAAACATAAATGGCCGCATATTGAAGTATTATCAGGTTGTTCTCTTTTATAGTTATAATATATGTTTTTAGCAGATTTAAAGTAATTTTGAAGTTCTTTTGGTGGTGGCAAATTACCGAAACTATCAAAATAATATACATTGTTATTTAGTTTCTTATAACAAACCCAATGGGTGCCAGGCCCTTCAGTATTATCCAAATTTACAATTCCAGTCTCATTTTGCCACATTTTCTTTGGTAAACTGTCTTTCATAAACACACCGCGGAAAAATGGTATTTTTAAACAGGAAATATATTTAAATAATTCAATATTGGTTAATGCTTTATGTGGTATGACCAATTGATTTCTTTCATTTAATATGCACGATAAGGTCTTAGGTAAAGACCTGCCCCGTTTTTTACCATTGACCACACGGTGGGCTTCTTCCTGCCTTTTCTTGTAGATCGTCGTCTTCTTTTTATATTTCCTCCATGTTTTCTTGTGGTTGACCTCCTTTTTACTCTCCTTCTCCTCCTTCTTCCACCTCCTACTGCTGTTTTAGCCTTCATACCTGCTGTTACTGCTAAAGCTGCTGCTTTTTCTGCTATGCTAGCGTCACTTGATTTTACTCGTTGCCAAGCTATGTCCGCAAGCTTTTTGTCAGCTATTGATCTATTTTTTGAATCGGCAAACGTGGAATATGCGATATCGTGTTCTTTACAAGCCTGATCTAACTTATTTATGCCAGGATCGCCTCTTTCCAGTCGTTTTTTCAATTTAGTTCCTGGTCCGCAATACTGATAACCTCCCGGTATATGAAATTCGTATGGTAATGCGTCTATTGCTCTATTTACTATGGATCCTACTGGAATTCGTTTTAAAGCTTTACTTAACAGAGAAACCGCTGTGGACGTGATCCCACCTCCTCTCCTTACAGTGTCTCTATATGGACTGATGTACTGGAACGTCATTATTGTCCTTTTATAATCGCAATGTACAACTTATGTGTTACCTCTATGACAAGTTGGACATAAATGAAGTCGTTTATTGTGTTCTTTTATTAAATATCAAAATCACCCCAATCCGATGATCTAAACTTTTTTGTATTAGGGTTGATAAAATATTTTTGAACAATTTCCCGTTTAATCCAAGTACCTCTCTCAGATTCCAACAAAGGAGTACGACCTGAACGAATACCAATAAGATTGTATACATCAAATAATGCATTTCCTAAAACTTTTACAAGAAAATTAACAGTGACAGCATTATCCACATGTTCAGGGTCTTTAAGGTCTGTTATACGTTTATTATTACAAGTATACACTTTGCTATCCATTTGTGATAATGTGATAGCCTGTCCTACAGTTGCAGCATCATTTGCTTCTCTTCCTTGCGCCATGTTTGTTAATTTTTTATTACTACATATAAAAAACGCATGGTAATTATTTGGATCTAGATGTACTGTTTGTCCTAAGGCAGCCGCGTCTCTATCTGCATGACCCCATGACACATTTGATAACCTTCCATGCCTGCAATCCCAATAAGCGTTTTTGTATGTCAATAAATGAAATTTTTCATTACCTTGAATAAAGTCATCCCCTTGCTTTGATAATACTTCATCTCGTTTTGCAAATCCAGTTGTTTCTTGTTTTAAAGTCTCTTTCATTTGACCCACTGTTGCACCATCAGATGGTGCTGAACCATCTTTCACATTCGCCAAACAATTGCCAAGACAATCGATAACTCCCACATCACGTATGACACAATGATCTTTTATATATTTGAGATTTACAGCATCATTTTCATTTTTTGGATAACCTATATCGTTAATAACAAATTTATAAAAAGAAAATCCATCTTTTGTCTTTTCAGGTATCAAAGAATGTAAATAGCGTCTATTTACGCTGTCTTTTGCATCTTTAGGGTCATCTACGTTGGATATACGTTTATTGTTGGCACTATACGTTTTCCCATTGAATTTTAACGTATTTTTTAATTCAGATGACAAATAACCTTTGTTTATTGCATCACCGTTTTGATTTGGTTTACCAACGTTGATGATTCTATGATCTTCTGCGTCATATGTGTTATTTTGTAGTCTTAATGTTGGCGATATCTTTTCCTTTAATATTTTTAGATTTATTGCATCGTTTTCATCCGTAGGATCTTTTATGTTTTTTAACCTTTTATTACTCATATCATAATCTCCATCAGGTGTTTGTGGTAAACCAGCACTTCTTTTTAAACTATTGGCATAATATAACCCATCCGAGGAGTAACGTCCGAACTTGTCGACACTCATGGTGCAACTGAATAGTATTCTAGGGAGTAACGCATTTTTATGAGATTACCCCACGGTTTCGGAGTTCATCCACTAAAGCCACCCATTCGTTTTCCAATCCAGTATGACCCGCTTCTTTAGCTTCATGTATTAGTTTCATTCTATCCACCAATTTATTGATATTATTGTAATAAATCACATTTGTGTTATATAGTTTCTTCATTAAACCTGTACCCGTAACGGACTTACTTCTTTTTCTTCGTTCCTGAGCACTTACATCCAAAGTGGATGCCATAAATCTTCGTTTTACAGGTTTTCTTTGTGTTAACGGCATTGTTTGTCTTCTAGTTGGTATTAACTTGGATACAAATTCTTTATATTTTAAAGACTTAGATCTAAAAGGAGGCTGGTCAGGTAAATACTTTCTCCTATATGCATTTGTCTGTTCCAAAATATTTTTATATGCTTCCATGTCTTTTTCTTTCACTACCGATACTGAAGGCTTATTTTCAAATAATAATTCAAATAATCCTTTTGTGCCCTTATACCTTTGATCACCAATGACAATATTATCATGTTCGTCAACGTTTAACGGGCTATTACCTATCATTAAACCGTCTTCTGTTAATCTCGCTCCATAACTATGGTAATTCTTATTAGGAATTGTTCCGAGTAACATTTTTACCATGTATTTCCTTCCTAAAGGTCCTTTGTTATGAATGTTTTCACCCAATAAGCTTATGTTTGACGGACCTTCCCTTGTCTCTTCTTCTTTTTCCTCTTCACTAGCAGTTGATACAACTTCATGTCCTCTTTTGGCTTTTACTTCATATAATTCTTTTATTCCACTATAGTCCGGTGATTCTAGCTCTCTTTCGGGTTCTCCACCGGTAAAACCACTATACGTAGAGGATTCCAGGTCTTCATCACTAAAATCTTCTGATTTTACATTTTCTCTTTCAAACTTCGTAATAGGTGCAATCGCATCTCCTTCCAATACAGGTTTAGCAAATTTTTTGTTTAATTGTTTCAAGGGTTCAGTAATAGGTTTAAAAGTAGATTCAAGGAATTTCTCCCTCTCGCTAATACCTAGTTTCAATGCTCTGTTTTTAGCCCGAATAGAATCACTAAGTGATTTTATTTCTTTTACTAATTTTTCTTGGTTAACCATGTTTGTAGCAAGACGTGTTGTACAACAATGAATGTGTTATACCACGTTTAATGTATTAATATAAATTTATCAAATCCTATCCTGTATCGACCATTGTTTAGCGGTTGTTCCTTCATAATTGTTAGGAACCCATACTTTTCAGCCCAAGCCTTTCCACACAACTCTTTAAATCGTTCAAATGTCATATCCGCATTTACATGATCAAAATATATATGTTTTAGGTTGGTTTCGTCCTGTTTAAATACAATTAACATGTTTGCATTGTCTCTAATGAGTTGTTTAGGTATTTTGCTGTAAGTTTGGCCAATATAAATGCTATCTATGTTGTTATGTCGACCCATAGCGAAGTAATTCCTTATTGTGTTTTGGTTTTCACAAGATACATCGTCGAATATAAACACGGAGAATGGTTTAGCTTCTTGTGGCTGCATGACACTCTCGCTTGCATTAAACTTTAAATATTTAACTTCAGGCACATTAGTCAGTATTTTTTCCAATAATTGATACTTTGGTTGTTGTAGTGATTTTGAAAATACATATAGATTGTTAAATCGTAATCCTTTAGGGTTTGTAATCAAATTGAATACTACATTAGTTTTTCCACAGTTGGAAGGTCCGGTAACCAGACAACGAACGGTGTTTGGTAACAAATTGCCATGCTTCCCACTATTGAATTCTGAATTATCCACTGTGAGTTCATCTATATTATTAATAGTAAAACTCTCTTTTTGTGGTACTATCTCCATCCTTTGTAATGGTTCAACCTAAAATGATTCTCTATCGTTATATCAAATCCTTTTTAGGTATCCAAGAATCTTCCGTCTTATTAAATCCTAACCATCGTACTTTGACCTTATCTTTTTTCCGTTGCAACACCTTTTCAACTAAATATACATCGCCTACTGTTGATTTTAACATTTCATGTCCATAAAACCCTCCTTCAAGCAATTGTCCTTTATTATCTTTTAAAATATATGTCTCAGGTACTGTAGGTTGTACTTTGAATACAGTAAAAACCTCATTGGTCCAATTTGGCAGGTATCTTTTACTGAATACACCTTTATATTTACTTATTCGCACTTTATCACCCACATTAAATTTTTTAGGCTTTAGTTTTTCAACTTTTGGTTTAGTATTCGTTTTTATACGTTTTAATACAAGGTTTTCATTTTTACTAGTTACTTGGTTTGGTTTCATCCCGATAGTCCTATGAAATTTGTTATTGTAATCGTTTATAAGTTTTGGTAACATATCAATCCATATGTGCGATCCTCTGTTGGAAAACATTTTATACATTGCACTTTTTAAAGTTCTGTTGAATCTTTCGATTATTGAGGCTTTTACTTCTGAATTGGTTGAATAATGGTTTATATTGTGTTTTTTCATTAAATTTGCAAATTCCTTATTAAAATATTCTTTTCCATCATCTGTTTGTAAATGTTTAATAGTATGTTTGTCTCTTTGTATAGCTGTTTCCATTGCTTTTGTAACACTTTTGCCACTTTTATCTTTTAGTGGTAAAGCATCTGCCATTTTTGAAAAACAGTTAATAACAGTCAATATGTATTTATATCCTTTATTTTGTTTGCTATAAGGAATCATTTCGATTAAATCCGCTTGATATAAATCATTAATTCCTTTTATCACCGTATTTCTTCGTGGAAACTTTCTTCTTGCAGGTTTATGAAGTTCGTTGACAATTTGTTGCTTTAAGTCCTTCATATTGCAGGTTTCAATGTTTGTTGTATCACATGTATAATCACAATGAATGTTGTTTTAAATATTCACATCATTTATATGGGTCAAGGTCATCCAAACTTGTGTAAAAAAATGGGGAACACGGCGTTGGACTTGCCGTGTTCCCCATTTTTTTACGGAAGGAGAAAGGAATAAGGTCGTAGTTGTAGAAGGACGAAGAATAGGTTACTAGTTGATAGGGTTTAGAGAGTAGTGGCCAAAAGGAAGAGTGTGGATTTTGTCGGGCATAATGTATCTTTTATCATCCCGAGCTGACAACGCTTTTTTAATTTCGGTGACACTGTAGACTTGATGCTTGAAGCTTCGGATATTGTTGAATGTTGCTGATATCGTAGTATCTTCAAACAAACAAGTCTTGTAGTGGTCAAATGTCACGTGTTTTTTCAAATAAGATGTCTTCACTCCTTTTGCTTTCTTCACTGTCGGTGTGTTGTTCTCGTGGTACATCTTAAATGAATACAATTTCGCCATCAGCGCCACTATTTCTTCTAAAGGCATTCCATTTGCTTCATCTTTGAATTTTCCAATTACTTTTTTATATTTTTCATTAAAATTTGGATGGTTTTTCGGATAGTCAGAAAAATCGAAATCTTCTTTGTATGGAAAAGTCCTTAGGTCTTCATACATGTCCAAAGTCTTTATCCAGTAGATAAACGCGTCCGTATCCATGTATGCGACTCCAATGTTTTCCCTTCCGTAATGTTTAACCATTTTGTTATAATGGAAATCATACATCAGGGTTTTACTTATATCCAAAATCGACATACCTATGTATAACGGACGGTCCATGACTATTGTTGTTTTCTTCATACTGACAGCGACTAGATTTTCGTTTATAATCATGGATGTTCCGAAATTTGGTTTTTGCACTAATTTTTCCAATTTCCTAGGATCACTCACTAATTTTACATTTTTGTGTTTTCTTTTGTTCTCCAAGGTCTTCCCAAAGATGGCATTGTTCATTAATTTATAGAAGTCCTTTTCAAATGCTGTTGTCGCTGCAGCTCTTCTTGCAGTGTTGGAATCAATATATGGTTTCAACCAACAAGACTGGGTGAATTCAATTGCTCTATGAATTCTCACTATACGTAGACCCAATTCAAGAGCCTGTTGAACTACCCAGTAGTGAGCCACATAGCGATCCTTATTCTCCAAGGTCATCATCAATTTTGGCCATCTTCCTGTCGGTGAAACTTCAGTCTTGGCTAGGAGAGGCAAGTCGTAGTGATGGTCATGAAGGTGCTCTGGATATTCGAAATCACAGTCCAAAATATAGCCTTTTGGACCATTCTTTGGAATCTGTGAGATGTCTCCAATGGTGGCCGGGTCGATCCATTTGAAGTCAGCGTAGGGAAGCGGATTTGACATTGCCCAACCATAAAGGTTGTTTGCGTCAAAGTAGCCAAGGTAGACCGATGGTTGTTGCTCGTCGAAGCCGGGGATGTACTTGTTGTTGGCTTTGACATGACGTGTTACAGCTTGTGTCAAACCGCCCCGTACACCAGATTCCATCATGAGCACCATATCGATATCCGTTAGAAGTTCCAGTCGACAGTTGGTTGACTTTAGCATAGCTTGCCATGCTAATCCTGGAGATGTGTACGAGTGTAGAGGGTCCAGTCCATAGGCGGAGAAGCAGGTGTTTCGGAATTCTTCCATCACATCGCACAGCAGAGTTACGTCCAATTTTATATAAAAGTCAGAATATTCCCCTAAGGTTTGAATGTTTAGTTGGTTCCAAACATTACAAGCATGATTGTAGTCTTCAACGGAGATTTCACTTTCGTTTAATTTGCTGTTGAAGGCTTCGATCGGTGGTAGACTGGTTTCTTCAAATTTTTCTGTAGATGTTATGTAGTCGTAGGGGAATACTCCTTTACGTAATACTAAGTCCAATTTATCTTCAGGTACAATCTTGCTGGTTTCTTTTAGGTCTTCTCTTCGTAGATTCTCAGACAATCTGCTCAAACTAGATGGCATAAATCTATAAGAGTCTACAAAGCGAAGTTTAATTTTACCTACGGTTTTTGAGAAACTGATGTACTTTTCCAATGTTGTAGCAAGAACATCAATTTTACCATCATCTCTTCCTAACTCTGGAATAATGAAGTGGGAGTCGTAGCCGCTAAGATTGTGTAACACGACAGGGATAAAGTGGGGCAGTTTGTAATTTATATTGCATGAATTACAAGCAGCTCCTCTGTATAAACCTGTCAGGTGATCGTGATCTCTTACTTTTGGATTTTCTTCACTGAAGCTCTTCTCGCATAGATAACATCTTGATGCCATATTGTATTCTTCTTGTTGATTCTCATTCAAAGGTTCCATAGGTACGACATTACCATACAAGCGTTGTACCTTTTCAGCAATGTCATACAACTGGTCTACGAAATACTTAGCGGCTTCTTCACCACGGTAAAGTATTGGAGTGGATGTTAAACCATAGTTTTGCAATTGGTTTTCAGACAAGGTTGATTTCACTATTAGACAAAAACTGTTGGGTTGATGCAACTGATATTTTGTTCTTCTAGTCACTTCACCGTCCGGCAGCTCCTGTGGTACTAACGTAGATTCAAAATCTGCGTAGATGACTACTGGAATCCGATATTGGTGAACTGTTTTGTTAAATTGGATACACGCTCGAGATGGTGGTGGCAGACTAATCTTCACTTCATAATTTTCATTACAAAGTCTTTTGTGTTCTATCAACCACTCTAATCCTCCTTGTCTTATTTCTTTATATGTGAAACAAAAACATCTTTTACACACTGTTAACCTACGCCTCTGTTTTGATAATTGATTTCGAATCAAGGATGCAAAGTCCTTTATCCACACATAATGTGAAATTTCACCCTTAGTGATCAGTAGCAAATCAGTGTGGTTTCTTTGCTCAACTTTTACTACCCGCAAAGGATAAACGTTGTTCGAATCATCCAGACCGAAAACATTCACTGAAACGCCAGGATTTTTCTTTTCAAATTTGTCTATGTCTTTCAATGTAACTGGGTAGGTGAGGCCTTGAAAGTTGTAGCGGTGTTCATTTTCGTAATACTCTCTACCAACTCTTTCAGGATGATCTTTAACATACTTGGTTAACATTGCATACTTAAAACATTCATTACCTTCATTTTGCACATTCCTACACGATTTAGTGTTTTGGATTTTCTTTGGTAAAGGGATAAAACTACTACCCCTTAAACCATATCCATGCTTGTGAACCCTTACATCCATACCTTCAATTGATGACAAAGTCCATCCAGATCCTCTTCCTTCATGTTCTTGAAGTTTTGTTATAAGTTCTTCCAAGCATTCTTCAATAATATCATCGATGTTGGAGGTGAAGGTAAGGGTTCGGTTTTTGGTAATGAACGCTCTCAATGCTGTTTCACCATCAGTATTGTTAAACATAGCCTCTAATACCATTCCAAATTTAATAAAATTTAATCTTTGTAGTTCTTCCCTCAAGGTTCCACCAACAAGTTCCTTAGCCTGGGTTATAAATGTTTCCAGTTCCAATTGAACATTATTAATTTTAAAATGTGTTACAACTCGTCCTGGCAAGGCCGTGGTGCGCAGTTGTTTCACATCTTCTAGTTCTTCTTCAGTGTCCTCTTCTTCAGTGTCTTCTTCTTCAAAAGGTCTTCTAGCAGTAGATGGTCCAGCACCAGCAAATTGGATCACACTAGGTCTTCTTCTTTGCATTTGCTGTAGATAGCTGTCCCAGTAATCCGTCTGCTTCTGGTGCTCTTCCAAAAACCGGTCAATTGAGTCTAAGTCTATTTCATCCATGGTAATATCTTCTTTTCTATCTTCGTCTTCATGTAATTCTCTGTGTATGGTGAAAAGATCTTCGTCTTGAAAGATTTCCCCACAAATGTCGCAAAGAGCCATTTCAAACAGTTTGGCTTTGAATGCACACTCTGTGAATGTCCACGCAATAATGAGCAGCGCACTCCACCGGGACCCTTTATATCCGAGGCAGATAGGTGGGGAAAGTGACGTCATATGGAAACAGGTTATCACTCATGTGCTAAATTTAGCCTTTACACAACCGTTTGTAATACATTTATCAGTAGGCTTGATAAATTGATGATATTTGGTCTAGATTCAATAATTTGTACAAGTTTTTTCAAAGACGTCTGTTTGAGCAAGTTTATGTAGGTCAAGGTCATTTGGAATTATTATTTTGAGCGGGGGATAGAGCACTAAGCAGCATCATTTACTACAAAGTGCTCTATCCCCCGCTCACATTCTTTTTTAACTTTTTGTTTAAACTTTTTTACAAGGGTGAAACATCACCATCAGAGTCGGAATCATCCTCATCACGGAATAGGCAGCGATGACAATACATAATTCTTCTGGCAACTAACATCCTATCCATTGGACGATGGGGAGTGTCTTGTTCTTGTTCTTCTTCTTCGATTTCCAATTGGAATTCCATTTCCGACTCAGATGACGACTCTAATGTTTCGTAGGCGTGCAAGTCCACCTCATTGTCCGTTGAACCAGCTTCGTCAGAGTCCGTTTCAATATCCATTATCTCTTCCTCCTCCTCTTCTTGATCAACCGCAGGTAGTTGGTCCTCTACTTCTATAATTTCTAGAGGTATTACCTCCAGAATAGAGACAATTCTGTTGCGATGGAACACGGTGTTGTCAAGTGGAGCCATGGTATGGAAGTGTTGTATCCATCCAATTTGCTTACCCTTTTTATACCCCCACCAACTATACAATTATGTGGGTCAAGGTCACGTAAAGATACCCTTTGAGCGGGGGATAGACCACTAAGCAGCATGCTAGTCCATTGCCGCAAAGTGATCTATCCCCCGCTCTATTCCGCAGACCACACTCAAGTCCAAGTCCACATCCAAGTCCACATCCATATGTTACACTTTATTATTACTGCCACCAAGTAATTGTCACTCGCACATTTACTTGGTTTTGATAAAGGTACTGCACAAACTCCATATTGGTTGTTTGTTCGTTATACAAATGCATCATGAAATATGCAATCTTATCGATTGCGGCATTGTCCAACGGTTCGCAATTCACAAGTTCCAATGTGCCCTGGCTGGTCTTATCCTCTATAAGTTCCACCACTTCGTTGATGTCTTCTTCCAAGAGGATGAACTCAACACTGAAGCTCTCCATTGTTGTTGTTGATAGTGTCTAGACAAATGCTTGACTAAATGCTTTATTCATCAGTCCTACATATATACCAATTTCCCCTCCTATTACCCATTCCCCCTCTACCTTTATATAGGTCAAGGCCATCCAATAATACCCTTTGAGCGGGGGATAGACCACTAAGCAGCATGCTAGTCCATTGCCGCAAAGTGATCTATCCCCCGCTCTGTATTCCACACAAGTCCTAGTCTTTACACACACACATAAGCCCCCCCAGTCTTTTACACTTACTCATATACTCTGTCCTCCCTGCCAATTAAGAGTTCCCCATGTTTGCCACTATTTTTAATTAACCTTTCCAAGTCCCAAAACACAATGTCCAAATTAACCAAGTTCGCTCGTCCAATTTGAAACACACTATTCCCCCCAAAGTCACTTGCTCTCACTTGTTGTCCTGTATACTGCTTCTTCTTCCACGCTACAATCACTACCCTACCTTCTTCAACAACCATTCTTTTAACATTATCATACACCTTCTTCAACATCCCTCTACAGTTTAAATAGTTTATGGTTACATACTCCCACTCCTTACCAATGATCAGTGATCCACTCATTTTCTAGCGTTCCACTGGAAGGTTCAAAGCAGAATGAAGTCGGAATGTACAGACCCCCCTCTTTTATACCAGTTAACCGGTTGTCCTTCGTTTAAAGTGGGTCAAGGTCATTCAAAAGTACCCTTTGAGCGGGGGATAGACCACTAAGCAGCATGCTAGTCCATTGCCGCAAAGTAGTCTATCCCCCGCTCTGTATTCTACACACACACACATGTCCCTGTCCAAGTCTTTCATTACATACCCAATATATATTCAGTTCCTTCATCATCACTATCACTCATCACTGCTTCCACAAACTTCACAGGATTAAAGTTAAATTGTTTCAATTGTTCTTTTAAGTTTTCAATTTGTTGGTCCTTTACTTCTAAAACACTGTGAAGGTGTGATATGTAGTCCGCTGCCTCGTTGATGCTTGCTACTCTCGGATCGCCTAACTTCAAGCTGGGAACTACACCCTGCAGCCTGAAGTACGCCATACGCCTTTCTTGCTCCTGCCGTTGACCAGGACTGAGCAAGCCTTGTCCGTCTTGGCTTACCTCCAGCAAGGTCCGTAGCATCGGAGCTTTGCAGGCGTTTGCCCGAGCAACAGTTATGCTGTGGAATGGTCGAGCAGGTCCACGAGTAGCAGGCAGGACGTTGGCAGCACGCCTTCTTGAAGAAGAAGAGGAAGCCTGAGAAGTTTTGGAGTTGAAAGCCATGTTACAGTGCTGTATTCAGCTAAGCGGTACAAAGCAGAATAACCAAACTGCACGTTAATACCCGTATATATACGCTTATCAGTGGTGGGGGTACTAGCTAGCCTTGGTAAAGTGGGTCAAGGCCATCCAAAAACATTACCAGAACGGGGGATAGATCACTAAGTGGCATGTTAGTCCATTGCCACAGAGTGATCTATCCCCCGCTCTGTATTCCGCATTCACACACACATTCATACAAACACACAAGTCCCAGTCCGAGTCTTTACCCACACACCTATCCACTCTCATCCTCACTAGCATCACTGTCCACTAAAAGATCTTGACACTTCATAATTAGTCTGTCATATTTTCTCAGGATTGAATTTGCCTCACGGATTACATTCTCTAGCACCCTATCCTTTTCCTCTATAATTTCATTGTACGCTTCAAATACATTTGGTGGTGTCTGTGTAGATGCATTTGATGTGGTTGGTTGCGGGTTGGTAGGAGGCCGGGCCGAGCTGGAGGCTCCACTGCTGCAAAGCTCCTTCTTCACAGGGCCAAAGCCGGATAGCCGGACGCGACTCCTTACATACCAGGCTGATCTAGAGGCTCCACTGCTGCTGCACGGGTCTCTTCTTCACAGGTCCAAGCCAGAAAATCGGACTCGACTGCTTAACAGAAAGGCTCGATCGGTTGGGCCCAACACTTGAGCTAGAAGCTGAAGAGTTTCCAGACATGGTGCGAGGTGTTCTGCTTAACGGATGCAAGCTGAATGAGCGGACATTGGATTACCACTCCTATATATACCTATTTGTAGTGGTAGGGGCGGGGTGGAGGAGGGGTGGGGGGGAGGGGGTGGGGGAGGGAATGGGGAATTTGGGGGGGGGATAGCTTAAGGACTTCCACTAAATTTCCCTTACTCTTCCCGGTCATCGGTTTTACATACCTTTAGCAAACCATCATTTTGGTTTCTTCAATAACTTTACACAGCTCAAAGACCCAAGCAAACAGCTCATCTATGTTGTTATAATTAATTTTTGTCCAGTGTTCATACTTATGAGTTTGGTTGTTTATAATTACATAGATAAAATGTAGACCCATCTCGTCTTATACAGTGCTCAACTTCCATTCTATGCCGATTTAGCACTTCCCAAACATTGTGTGGATCTATCAAGAAGTCACCACCTTGTAATTGTACCGTGACATGTTTACACGGAGTACCAGAAACGGACTGAAGCAAATGAACGGCTCATACAAGCTTAGTAAGAGCATTAGAGTGGGGGGTATCACGTGATACACGACATTAGTTGTAAGGTTAGCACTTTACTTTAAACAGTAATTTATATGGGTCAAGGTCATTCAAACTTTGAAAAATTTTTACCTCCAAACACGTTGTAGCAAGCTACAAGTGTTTGGAGGTAAGTTTTTATTTGTTAAAGATTTTCGTAACTTAGTCTTCACCCTCAAGGACACGGTTTGAGATTGTCCAGTGACTTTACATCACCGCCAGGTTAAAGTATTATACAAGTCAAGTATTTTTTTTTTATTATTTGACTTGTGTAATACTCCTCTCCCTTACTTTAAGAGGGTTAGGACTAAATTTGGAAAAAATAATTTGGAAGAAGAATTTTTGTTTTTTTAAATATCGTCCAACACAACCTAACAATTAGAATTTCTTTTGGTAGGCCTACATCCTAATCCATTTCCCACACAGATTGGCATCCTTCCCTTCGTATTAGATAGCCTTTTTTATGGATGAAAAATTGTCTTTGTACCATCCGAACGGGTACTTTCATTGTATGAAGGCTGCCATCACCTTTTACAATGATTTCTACTTTGGCATCAAAAGCTCCATAAGTTTGAGCAATAAAATAATATTTTTCATCCATTTAAGTCTTCTAATATCAAGCGGTTGCGGACTGTGGGGATGTCTGGGTTGGGATGTTTTAGACCTAATGTTGTTAAGACTGTAGGGTCTTACTCTCGGAAGATTGATGTTTTTGTTCAAGTGCGTTTGGCAACGGTCTTTATCTAAAACAGCAAACTTCTGACAGCAAAGAATCCCAAAGTCTTTTGACATCCACACGTAATCGCATTTATTACCCTTGCCAGCAGGGAGTTTAACACGCTTACGTTTTTGTGTTGGACGCTTTACTGGAGTGTTTTGGAGCTTGTCAGGTTTAGGCTGGCTAGAAGGAATGGGGGTGGGAGGTGAAGGTTTAAGTAGGTCAAAAGGTAGGCTGCAGACAATTTTGGGTGGGGTAGGTGAACGGGTTAGGTCGATTGAGGGAAGTTCGGGGGAGAAGATTGATTTACGGGGTGGTTTGGTTGGTGTAGGTGGCATGGGGGATATGGGTGAGGGACATTGGGATTTGGTGTAGGATAGGATTTTCTTAGTTCGACTGTAGGGGGTTATCCTCGACCTTGGCGCCTCTTCGAACACCGCAGACTCCGATCCCGAGTCCGATAGCAGAGAGAGTGCTGGAGAGGCTATCAGGACTCGTCCGCTGGGGTTCTTTGAAGATGCCGCAGGTGCGCCAGCCTCTTCCGAAGCCGAAGGTGCGCCAACCTCTTCCAATGTTGGTGGCAATGGTGAAAGGCTGGGCATCGAGGCAGGCTGCGGTGGCGGCGGCGGTGGCGGCATCGTCAGGCAGCTCAGAATCTGCGCTGTCATGAGGTATTCTAGGATCGGAGCGGAGGACGATGAGGGCTGAGGCGTGTTGGCCGAGGTTGAAGAAGCTGGTGGGTAATTCTTGAGCTTAAGACCCATCTTGATGAAGCGAATAAATGAAGAGTAAATATGAAAAGAGTAAATATGAAAAGAAGATTGAAATAAGTAAATAAAATCTCAGGAGCGAGAGAGGACCGTCCGGTACGGGAACCTGGACAGGAATGAGAAGTGCATGCCACCCGGCCGCCTTATATCCCCGCCGGGGCTGCCACGCCCAGGATATCAGGGGTGGGGGAGGGGGTGGGGGTGGGGGTGGGGGGGGGGTACGCACTTTTTGTCGGGGGGGGGGGGGTACGCACTTTTTGTCGGGGGGGGGGGGTACGCACTTTTTGTCGGGGGGGGGGGGTTCGCACTTTTTGTCGGGGGGGGGGGGGGGGTTCGCACTTTTTGTCGGGGGGGGGGGGTCAATTTAAAACAATAAGCCTCACTTAAGGCGTTTATGTTAACATCGCTGAAGCCTCCAAAAAAGACACACTTATAGACGAGTCAAACCTTATGTGTTACTTGACTTGTACATTTTTTTAAAAGAGCTTAATATATTTACCTTGTTAATAAGACCTGACTGTTAAAGAATTTTGAAAACTTTTATATATTTAGGTCAAGGTCACGGTAAAACTTTAAAAAATTAAGCCCCACACCCCCGATGGGGGTGTGGGGCACTTGGGTTGTCATCGCTGTAGCCTCCAAAGAGACCCAACTATGACAACAAGGCAACATCCAATGTCGTGTTCCCTTCGCCACGCAAGACTTGTAAACATTTACTGCATTGTCTTTTCAATAGCTAACAAAACATTTACTTAATTTTGAGAGAGGTTGAGGACAGCCCTAGTGGCTTACGCCCTCGGTCCGAGTGCAGGGGCCACCGCAAATTGGCCACAGCTGTGGTCTGCATGTCAGCATACAAACGGACCGAGTCCCAAACCCAGCCGCAATATTGCATGCCTGAGAGGACCCATGCTAAAATTGGTTTAAAATTGTTTTACACAGGGGTCTACTCCCGTACCCTACCTTTACTATTTAACTTTATCAATGCAGTAAATTTTTATAAATCTTTGTGGGTCAAGGCCACACGGACATTAAAAAAATTTCGGCCCCCGTACATCCATGGCGAACCACGAATGTTCGGGGGCCTTGGGGACTAAAAACACAAATAGCTAACAAAGATTCATTTACATAATTTTGAGTTTCCAGAAGGGAAACAAGAGGTTGAGGACAGCCCTAGTGGCTTACGCCCTCGGTCCGAGTGCAGAGGCCACCGCAAATTGGCCACAGCTGTGGTCTGCATGTCAGCATACAAACGGACCGAGTCCCAAACCCAGCCGCAATATTGCATGCCTGAGAGGACTCATGCTAACGTTGGTATAAAATGCTTTTACACGGAGGCCTACTCCCGTTCCCTGACTTTACAATTTACTTTGAGCATTGAAAAAGCTCAAGGGGGGATTGCTAAAACAAGCGTATACACTTTACAAACATATAACACACTTACAACACACAATTGAGCTCAACGTAGTCAATGCTAGAACAAGCACATACACATTAAACACATATAACAAACAAGACACAAAGGATAAAAGACACAGGAGACATAGGGTACAAGTAAAACACTCTCATATAAATCAATTCCCAATACCCAAACGCAAGCGCAATATCTTACAACTAATACAAGTCTTAAAGTTAGAGTAGACTTCGCTAAACACTGAAGGCGCCATTCAATGTTTAGTGATGCCTATGGCGGTCCGTCCCGGTCGTTCACGTTCAACGCGCGGGAGCGGACTGCGAGCCGGCTCTGGCTGGACCCCCTTATATCCCCGCCGGGGCTGCCACGCCCAGGATATCAGGGGTGGGGGAGGGGGTGGGGGTGGGGTGGGGGGGGGGGTTCGCACTTTTTGTCGGGGGGGGGTTCGCACTTTTTGTCGGGGGGGGGGGTTCGCACTTTTTGTCGGGGGGGGGGGGGGGTTCGCACTTTTTGTCCGGGGGGGTGAAGGGGGGGGGGGTCAGGTAAGTTAAGTGGGTCAAGGTCACCCACAACACTTGTACTCTAAGTGTTGGCTATACCCCCACCACAACTGGGTCCCTAGGCTGCACAACACCGCTTCGCCAGTATGTCTCCGGCTTCCATGCGGTGCGTCTCGCTGTTCTCTAGCTCTCTATATGTAAGTAATTTTACAAGTTCTGAATGTAGGTCACTACACTTTAACTCTGGGACGATATCGACTTGTAGTGTTTCAGTGTTTTGACTCAAGGTCATCACACTTTAACTCTAGCACATCGGTTATCGTACCAGAGGTGCTCAATAACCTAACTTGTAATGTTTATGGGTGGCGTTTGCACGCCACGTGGTATCGCCATGAGTGTCCAGTCCAGGTTTTAAGTTAAATTAATTTTACTGTAATCTTTTCCATTTCCGCTTCGTTTTGCCAAAGTATAAGGTGTCGCTTAATAAAGTGGTATTTCTCTAAAGTTATAGGAGATTGCAAGGATACAATTAGTTTATTTAGGAGACTCTTCATCTTGGAGTTTAACACAATTTCCACTTTGACTTTGCTTCCTCGGCTCTCACAGCCTAAGCTGTACAGAAATGTTTCTTCTAGTGCCAACTCGGGCCAAGAGAACAGTGTGTTGACTGTAGGACAGCTCATGGTGAAGTGATGCGATACTCCAGCGTACCACCTCACCTTCCCCCGCCACTGTGACCTTCCCCCACTCCTGCTGTTTCCCCCACCTCTTTTCCCTTGACTCATGCGCTACAAGCGGTCTCTCAGTATTGTGCGGACTTTTGTGAGGTGAAGCCATGTCGCAGGACACTTTAGGTAAGAAACTTAGCCGTGTTAAGACTTTATTAGTTGCTCACTGTCCACCACCCAAAGTTAAGAGAGTTTCAACTTTAGCTAAGTGGCGCAAACTGTTGCGCGGACACCCTAAGTTTTATACAAAACAGACTAATGTCAGTTTTACTGATGAGGATTTGTTTAAAATATTGGATGAAATGACTTTTCCTTGCAAAATTCAGTTAGTTACTCCCATTCCTGACAGTTTAGAGTCTTAGTCTCTCAAGCCGATATACCTAGCATACACAGAGCCTGACAGTCAGTCACTCGATGGCTGTCGTGGGGTGCGCATCGGTGTCGGCGCTCCGTTGTTAAGTGTTCAAGGTCACAGTAACATGAAATTGCGGGCGTTGTACTGGTTCAAGGTCACCTGAGGGATAACCGATTGCCCATTTAGGCAGAGTCATGTCAGAAACTCGAGTTTAACTTGGCACTTTTGCCGTTTCTTGTCGAAAATTCGCTCCAAGTGGTCAAGGTCACGGGGACTCTGACTGAAACTCGGAGCGTAGTGCGAGAAACGGCAAAAGTGCTAAAAAATTTTAAGTTTCTGCGTGACCTTGACCTTAGTGGCGTCGGTGACGTCGTTTTGATGACGTAAGGGGTGATGACGTCATCAGCACGTCATTTCTGTGACGTCATGGGTGTGACGTCATCGAAATGACGTCATTAGTGATGACGTCATCGATTGCGTCATCGATGACGTCATCGATGACGTCATCGGTGAGGTCATTGACCTCGATGACGTCATCCCTCAGGTGACCTTGAACTGGGCCAGCGGCCGCAATTTTACACTACTAGAGGCTGTCAAAAAAACGTTTCAGGATTTTGGGAGTAGATCAGTTGATCAAAAACAAAGAAAAAAGTTCCTGTAAAATATGTCCTAAAACGCTTCGTTCAGCCACTAGCCGCCATTTTGTTTTTTTTACACTAAATAACTTTTATTTTCGTGGTGAATTATTGTATTAAGTTCATATTTAGAATGAACCTTCATCACATTGCTCGTTTTCAAGAAAAAAATTCCGATATGTATTTAAAAATGACAATCATACTACAATTTTATCTTAAATATTTCAAAACCTGTAAATTTAATCAAAATTTTACAAAAAAAGTGGACAAATTAATTATTTAACAAATAGTATCAGTTTGTAACGATCTGTCGACAAGTAAGAGTTGTTTAGAATTTTTCTATTAAAACTGCCTACCTTAATTTTTATTAATTAATTATAATTAATTACCAAGATTATTTTTTTAGGTCCGTGTGAGCAAAATTTTAATTTGTAATTACACTTTGAATATGCAAGAAGGTCTAAAAGTGTAAGTTACTGGTGGATCCAAAAAAGGAGCGTCCACCCACCCATATATAATAATAACCCAATAATCTAGCAATTATTTTGACATTTTTGTGGTTAATTATTCATTTACATTACACATAGGAAAAGATTTGTGTACAATGAATTTAAATGTAAAGCTTTACTATTTCGAATTTAACGTAAGTCAACTAAAGCCAACAATTTAATTAAAACAGTTACTAAAACCGGTTGTCAATAAAACAGAATATGCTTTGTTGCAAGCGATCTGACTGCAAAATCACAAGTTGAATTGTTGATGTCTATGTCTATGTCGACAGACCGACCAAACGTGCGGTTTCTGCTCGTGTAGAGTGATAAAGGGGGCAGATGGTTTATAACATAGTGATTATTGAGCTCGTGCTGTCGTGTAGTAAAGTGATAGTACCAGGGGGACCGAGCTTAAGCTCGGTAAAATTATTACTTTTGTTCTCACACAAAGCTCAATTATCAGCTGATTTTTGTTCAATTTAAAAAATCTCCATAAGGATAACATGGAAACTTTGAAGGGCTCTAGCGCGAAAACCGGATTTTCCCTGGGGGCGAGACCCATCTCAATCGTATTTTTAAGGTAAAACTAAGTTTATTCCAAAATTTGAAGGAAATCGTCGGAGCCGTTTTTGAGATAATTGTGCAAGCAAGCAAACAAGCAAACAAGCAAACATTGCTCGTATAAGAGTATAGGATAATGCTGGCCGATGAGGGCAATCCCATTTTCTGTGTTAAGTGGATGTAGTTGTAAAATAAAACAATTTATCAAAACTTATACTTCTGTAGTATCATTTGTTCAAAAATTGCAATTACTTAAAACTTTGTACACTCCTGCGACCCAGCAAATAAATCACTATATGAACTAGTGTGAAGTTGTTAGAAGGTGGGTGGAGGGGTTATCTAGGGCAGTTGTCTATCATTTAAGACAATTTGTAAAAGTTGGGCAAAGGTATTATTTTCTTAAATTTTTTATAAAATCTGGTGTAAAAAGACGTGTTTTGCCAATCTACGCCAATACTATGTTAGATTTAGACATCTTTAAGCTCGTTCACAAGCATCCACCGCAAAGAGATTTGTTTACGTTTTTGCCTATCACGTGACAAACTCCAGACACTTTATTTGTGGGATTTGTCACGTGATAGAAAAAAACGTAACCAAACCTCTTTGCGGTGGATGATTGTTAACGAGCTCACGTTTAAAAATTATATTAAAAATTTACTAAACTATAATGAGTTTTATTTTAGTTATAGTATAAAGTACTACACGTGAAGGGTGTTTGTCTGCAACATTACATGCCAATGTACTCGTCTATGAGAAGATAGGTTTAGTTTTCCCGTTGTACTACTTTTAACCCAGCATTTGTTTATGCTTTGTTTGTTTTGATATAATTTTAAAAATATACTCCCAGTCATTTTATTACCATAATCTACTAAGCTGGAACAGTGAAGATAGGGAATTAATTAATAGTTAGATGTAAAAAGTACCTATGTAAAAAGTAAAATTTTAGATTCCTTGCCTATACGGGAAAATTTTTTTCATATATGGGTGCAACTTGTGTTAGTTTCTTGTACGTACAAGATTATTTCTTAAGTCACCATTCATCATTAATTATAAAGTGACCAATGTCATAATAAAAAATATGCTAAAGCGAAGAGCTGGACCAGTGGCCGAACGAAAACTATTGTTTCTCATAACTAACTGTTCATACAAAACGCATAGAAATGCGAGAGTCACAAGGAGAAGGTCACGGCTTCATATTATTAATTTATAACAAAAATTTTATTTTTCATATTAACGTATTTTTTTTTTTTTTAATGCTTTAATTTTAAAATTAATGTAATTTTGTCATGTATGGAGCTATTCAAACTAAAAATTGCGTCATTGTGTGTTCAAATGCGTAATCATTTTACTAATTTAAATCTTCCAAAATGGGAGCCTTACAATGTCAAAATGATTAATTTGTTTTATAAGTGTAAGCTTATGCGAAATATAAGTGCGAGGCTTAGCAAAATGGTTTTGGCTTTTTTGTTACAACATTAAAGTGACAAAGGAGTATTTTACATTCAGTTTTGCCTTGTCGTTTATTTTAATTTTAAAAAACCACAATTCACTTATATGGCACCTTTCAAAAATTTACAACAAATTTTCGGATATAATATTTTTATCGAAGGATCCCACCGACCTGTTATTAGACAGATCAATCCAGGTAGGGCCACTACAATTGGCACAAACAGCTGATCAACAATGGTCGGATGCCAACCGGCAGCACGAGGCAGCGTCGATCAGCTGTGCCGTGGCGGCGGCGTCACTGATAGCGGCGCGCGGTTATCATATCGTATCAGTCGGCCGCGATGCATGCAGCAATGTGGACGTGTGTTCTGCTGGCCGTCGCCGCCGCGGCCGCCGCCTCCTCCTTATCACCACCTGCGGCCGTTATCAGTCAAGGTCAGCTGAGCGGCTTCTACCTGACCAGCAGGGGGGGCCGAAGGTTCGCCGCGTTCGAAGGCATCCCCTACGCCGAGCCGCCGGTCGGAAAGTTGAGATTCCAGGTGGGTCAAACTGGTTTGGGGGCGTATAGTGATAAGATGTGTAGTCAAATATGATTGCTAATCAAACAGGTTTTTGTGAAAATATAACTGGAACAAAGTGAACAATAATTTTGTAATACGTTTTAATTAAATTCAATCTTTGTTTTGGTGTTTGGATTACGATTTATAACAGGTTAACACACCCTGTACACAAACAAAATAAAAATTAATTATTTTGGTTTAACATATTTATTTATTAGCCTAGTTTTTAAGAAAAATGTGTTTGTAAGTTGTTGTTTGTATTGCTTGTGTAATGCAAGTCAACCATGTTTAAGAAATCAAGTATGCAGTAATAAAGCATTGTAAACACCGTAGTCATGTTTACTCAGTTGTAGGATGATGATGTAATGCGAGGAAGTCAATATTTAGTTTAACTTTTGTTTTAGTTTTTCAATGAAATTTTGTAGTTAAAATTTGATCAGTATTAAAACTCTTTAATGCAATTTCCTCTGGTTGAAACTTTTGGTTAATATTATACCTATATAAAAATTACGGTTGAAAATTGTCATCAACATTTTTGTAAAAAGCGAAAATTATTTTTTATAAGGTAAGAATTGATTAACTCATTGAAATATAATCAATACAAACGAAATTATCACTTGCGTTATAATAAAATTACAAACATAACAAAATATATTGGAGTTTATCATCCTGTGTTTTGTTCATTGGAGTTTATCATCTTGTGACACTTTTGTTAACATTAACGTCGATTGAAACACGACACACGTGTGGGGTTGTCGGGGTCAGCAGGGGATGTTGCCAAGGAAGTGGCACCCCCTCAGCAGCTCACCAACTATGGGCGAGATTGATTTTCCTAATTGGCGCTTGCGAACTCCTGTTTGTTTAATTTACGAGCTTGTTAAAGGACTTGTATTTATTGTTCCTATCTGCCGTTGTCAAGGCATTTATATAACCTATTGAATGTGAATTTTATACCTGTTTTTTTTCAAATTATATATTTGGTGGATTTTTATTGCTCATTTTAGGCTTATTATTTTACGAAAAACCATTAAGCTTAGACCCTACAAATTTTCAATCTGAAATATTTTATTTTTGAAAATAATTGGTATATTATTGATTTATGTTAAACCTTGCCGCTTCACATTTTTGTATCTGCATAAATTCCATTAGTGCGATGGCTATTATTAAATTTTTATAAGAATAATAAGGAACTTGTAAATTTCAGTTCGGTTTTAGAAATAGTTAAGAATACCACTCATACATCATTTCTAATACAGTAAACTTCCTCTAATCCGACATGTTTGGGACTTGACTCATGCCGGATTACAAAATATTGCGGATTAGGATCAATGTTAAGAAACTGTGAATTCAATTAAAAATTGAAGGAATTTCTTCCATAAGTACAATGTAAAAATTGTACCCCCTATTTGATGCTATGACAATTAAAATCATGCATTTTATTCTTTAAACAGCTTTACTATTTACGGTATAAAAACATTGCATAACTTACTGCAATGAAAAATACGGTACGTGACTAAGCTACTACGATGTCACCTGATGTCAGATGAATATGACTCAACTCCCCTCCATGCATTCCAAAGTGCTTTGTGTGATGGCACAATGTTGTACCCTCGCGATTTTTGAATACCATTATTGAAAAGAAAAGAACAATATAACTTGATAATATTTGGTATGTATATTTCACTAGGTAGGGTTTAACTGATATTTTTGCTTACAACACCCATAAGTGGCAAACCTACATACTCACCCCCATGGGGTTTATTGGGAAATTAAAAAGTGCCGAAATATTGATACAATTTTATATTTACCCTACCTAACTACTACTTTTTCTAGCGAAACTAACATTTTCTAAAAACATCCCATCGGAGCAAACCTACATACCCATTCCTAAGGTGTTTATGGCCAATTTATGGATATTTTCCGACATTGAGTGACTTTATTTTGTTGCCAACATTTTCTCCCCACCACCAATGTAACCGTTCTAGATCAAAGCACAGAGTAAGGAACCTTTTCAAAAGTTAGTAAAGCTTCTTTACTCTGTGATCAAAGGATGTAGCAAGATTTACCGACTTAGGGGAAACGTGTCTCCAACAAAAATCTTGTTGGAAGCAACTACGCGTTGAAAGCACGTTTTGACAACAAATTTTAAGTAGTTTTGTTTAAAAGAAGGAACACGTGTCTGCAACTCCTGTGTAAACGAGGCTTGGGCGTCTTGCTCGAAAGCTTCAGTATTAAAATAATCCAAGTGTAGCTATTTTAGGAATAAAAATTTGCAAAAAATAAACGACGAAACAACGGAAAAGGAAAACTCTAAAACTCATTTATAGCCTATACGAGTTCATGTTTGGTATTGCGTTACTTAATACCAATACACCATCGGCCTTGAAATGCATATCAACATAGGCCTAATATCGGACTATGGACTATGTGGCAACCGTAATAATAATTCATAATGTTTTATATGTTTCATTTACTTTATCCTGTTTGAGAAATTCTCCACAACTATGCAGGAGGACAAGGGGCGTGTTAAAACTGTAAACAAAGATGTAAAGACAAATATTTCAGAGTTGTGTATTTCTTTTAGTCTCTTAGTCACTGTTGTAGTAGGCCTAATCCATATTTCTTTCACTAACGCAAAGTTAAATTTGAAAAATTCATAGCCATCGAGGCAGTGTCCTAAGACCAGATTGGATATTCCTATTTTTGACCAAAATCAGGGTAGTAAATTCCAACCCTTCATCCGCTGTCGATTAGCTATTTAGAGCTTTTTAGAAGGAGATAATGATGATGTACCGTATTTTGTTTGCGTGATCATAAATTTCTCTTCAGCAAACAATAGTATGGAAACTGTAAGCCGGAGCTCCACAATACGGACCGAACACCTGGGTAATTTAGTTGAGTAAACATGCAGCATATTGATCAATGGGGATATGGAAGTTTACAGTTAAACTACCAACCGCAAAATCTACCAGTTTTATTTCAAGTAGGATCTTTCTCAATAGGCTTTATAAACAAATGTATAAAAAATAAAATGGCTATACTTTGTAAACCAGATTTTAATAATGACTGAAAAAAACTGTTTTTTGTTTTTATCATTTCCATGCTTTGAGAAAGAATAAAATAATGCAACTAAATTATATAATTACAAAATATAGGCCATGAATAAAGATTAAAAATAAACCGGAATTTTCTTCGAAGTGAATGTTTTTTACTCAGTAAATGAATAATTTAAAGTGTCGACATTCCATAAAAAACATGAATTTATATGTTTTAAGAAAATTATCAATCTTGTGAACCTAAAATGTGAACGTTTACCTAAACCTTACACTTTAGACAAGAATGTTAACGTTTGATTACAAATTTGTATTGAATATCGTGAAAAGAAAAACACAAGAATAATAAATGATTATTGCCGATTGTCGAAATGTTTTGTATATGCAATAAAGAACTTGTTTTAGTTCTCAAAACCGAAAATAAAGTAGGCCTACAAACAATGAGCTGTGTTATTTTGAGCCCGGCATACTCTCCGCTGTAGAGATGTAATATAGCTAAAAGCATTCTTACAGATTTAATCTCACCGGAGACTAAAAATTCTGTCTTTGTTTATTTCTGAAATGTCTCAATGATTACAAAAAAAAACTTCCATTGCAATAACAAAGACTTGCTATATCTCAGTCGAGTCAGAAAGTATTCCCGAAATATTAAATCTAGGTTTTATATTTACAGAATATGCAGCCTATTTCAGCACAAATAAAATATTAAATAGAAAAAGTGTAGACGGTTAGTTTCCTAATTACTAATTGTAAGTCACAGTAGACTACCACAAACTGATTTTCGACAGCTATAGGATGTTGCAAATGTCTATTATCTACACATTGTTTTCAGTTTTTATTTTCTGTTTCACAAACTTTCACTGACTTAATAACAAACGCACCTGATTTTTAATCAATTGTATAATTAACATTGGCTTAAAAAATAAATATGTTGAATTGTTTATTCATAAAATGTCTTCCGAGTTTTGACAACTGCATTTGTTTAGTCTTGCATCACGCCGAACTAGAGTTTCATTGTGCACTCACCGAGAAAATTGTAAGTCATGTAACAATGCAATTCCTCTTCCTGCGTACACTGCAAGCCACCGCGCGTTAATTTTTTATTTGGGTTTATATAGTTTTATTTGTTATTTTTGTAATAAATTATGAATTAACAACATATCTAATTCGTTGTAAATTTTCACTCTTCTTAGCTTAAAAATAGGCCTAAAGGTAATACAATTACTTATTGCTTACACAGTCCGGGTTTTGAGAGTCTGTCCGTCGTCATGGCCAGCGTTGCAGCTTGTCCGGGATTTTTAAAATTGTTGAAAAATTGTGACAAAAACATGACGCAACAGAGAGTTAAAATTGGAGTTTGATATAGAATTGAATTTTTTATAAGAGAATCCAAAAAGGTTTGCAGTTTCCAAACAGTTTTTAGGAAACGGGGGTTGGCGTTAGCATGGTCTTTTGTCGCTTTTTGTGGTGTGGTAACATTAAAGATATTTTCATACTTTCTAAGATTTTCTTCTTTCTTCTTTAACCTTTTTTAAATTGATTTTAACTTTCTTTTTTGGGTAGATAGGCATAAAACATAATAAAAAGAATGCTATGCTGATGATATGCACTCCTTCATAGGAAGAGTTCGTCCTAGTCATAGTAAAGATTAATACAGGTTATTCTGCTGGTCCGTATATGTTTGGCTACAAGGAATCTAGAATATTTAGACCTATATTTAGATGTAACGCCTTGGTCTATATTACGAGTCTATTATTTTGTTATTGACCTCTTCTTGTTTACGGTACTGTATTTCATAAACTGATTATCGTGATTGATTGTCTTACACGAGATATGTTTTTTTCTTGAAACATAAATGTGTCTTATTCTGTATTTTCGGGTGTGTGTTTGTGCCAATACGCCATAGTCTACCGTACCACGAACAAATGTGCAGAGTAAGAAATATGGTAACCCTAATTACTGTACTGTATTGAATGGTCGTTCATGTTGGATTAAGGTCGCAAGATCGGCGACCAAGGAATACTACAATGGGAATGGTATCAGTCAACATGCTTGGCAATAGATGATAGCCTTACAACAAATAAGTACCGCTAACCGCTACCTTAAAAATATACGTGTTTTGGACCATTGTGATAAACGCATTCGCCATCATGATGGTCTCTGCCGAATGCACCGTTCGATCATCGCGATGATCCCAGGATTGACCTAGAGATTGGCGCTCCAAGGTCACGGCCGCAGCCGCCACATGCACCGAGCGCCATGTGCATATTCTTTGTTGACACTGCACTTTGCCAATTATACAATTGCCCATGTGTCGGTTTGTTTTTAAACTCCACGTGGCCCAGAACAAATCGCGATGGCGATTATTAAAGTTATTTTATGTTAATATTTTTCCATGAAGTAAGTTTTTGAGATAATGGGAGATAGTTTGGGCAGTATCTTCTATCTTTTTAGTTCAATAAGGATTTCGTCTGTTACATCCCTTTCCTATTGACCTACTTTGCCGATTTTTAATATTGAGGATATTGAGGTGTCATTTTAGTAAATCTTATGATCTAGCGCGTGTGCGAATGGTGATAATATCACCATTAGTGCTTGTTTTAGAGTATAATTAATATTATACTCTAAAATAATTCCTATACTCTAAAACAAACACTGTTTATACGGGTAATTTTTTTTCGCTCCAAGGATTTTTAATTTTTTCGTTGAATATGGGGTTTTGGCAACGAGAAATTGATTGGAACTGGTCCCATACCTGGGAAAATCTGGTTTTCGAACTAGAGCCCTGCAAAGTTTCCATGTTTTCTTATGGAGATTTTTTAAATTGAACAGAAAAGTCAGCTGATAATTGTATGTATAAACTATAAACATGTGTTACATTTTAACCCGTGGTTCAACAAATTTATACCAAAGTGCACCTATTGGCCTGAAGAGTGAGCGAAGCAAACGATGAGCTATGTCTATGAAAGGGTAGTGACGCTTAATAATTTTGCCGAGTATAAGATCGGCCCCCCTGGTACTGGTGATAAAAAAAGTAGTTTCGTTTCAGGCTGTAGTCTGATTTATTTCTAGACGATGCTTAAAATGTTGACCAACTTTCATTAGAAGATTTAGATTGTGAATTGTAACTTAAAAGCTGATATTCGGACGAAATCTTAAGTCATATTGTAAACAAAAATAGATCCTGTCACTGCGTAAGCAACATAAATGTTGTCAAATGAATATGTTCTCCTTAATATTTAAAGTCATAATATTCCTTCGAATTTTACTGTAGGTGAGTTACTCACAAACAGAAAGAAAGATATTAATATAACAAAATGCTCAATTCGAACACGAGCCTCCTATTTTTCTATAAAACTTGTTTTTCCTTAAGCCGCATCCGCACTGGCCGAACATGTTCGCCCAACAAAGTTCTTCTAAACTTTTGTTTGTTCATTATGATAACCTTTTAGAATGTAAATCATATGGACGGTAAATTGTTCGTTATGAATGTTTGTTGATTTGTTGTGTTTGCCGAACAAGTTCACCACGAATATTCGGCCAGTGCAGACCGGCTTTACAATGAAAATTTGCTGACTTAATAACTTATCAGGGCGATAAATACTGATTCAAAGCCTTAACCCTCTAAATGGTACGTCAAGCGAGTACTGGTAAGATCGCGATCGATATCCATTTACTAAGTTATTTTATGTTCAATATCAATGTTTTTTATATAGTATTAAAGAGGAAACAATGCGCAATCAAGTCATTTTACGTTCAACTGTATTTGTTAAAATAACAGTCTATTGGTAACACTGAATTTCTGGTGTTTGTTTTTGTTTACGAGTTTCTTAGAGACGGCGACGGCGCGGTTTTGTGTTTGTGATTTTACTTGAATGCTTTAAAGTGCTATTTTAGTGAATTATAGTTAGTTTGCAATGTAATAATGAGTGAATTGAGTAATTATAGTGTTATTAGGGCCCTGTCTAAATGAAGTTTCACGGGAATCTGACCTAAGTACAAAGTTAAGTTGGCAGTGAACCTGAAAGTGGTGACTTAGTAACTTACTAGGCCTACCTTTATTATAAATAAATATAATTGTTTATACATATAATAAATAATTATATTTATCATTTATAAATAGGCTTAGTAAACATTTTATCACAATAAATTTATAAAATAAAAATAAATTAGGCCTAATAAAAATAAAAAATATATGGCTGTGAAAAGGTGGTCTGTGTTTATATCACATATTTGCTTTGTAATATTTTATCCTATACTATAATACGAGGAATATCTGAAGGGATGTGTGTTCCACGATCTCGAAATCTAGCTGTTAGATTTTGCTTAAAGTTTGCATTAAAGAGTGTTTTGGCCCAAAAATAAGTTTAGAAACAGCCTCAACCCCAGGAAAAATCGAATTTGGTCTAAAATTAAGTTTTAAAATTGTAATTTTTAACATTAGTCTTATGGGTTGCTATTTTGGTAACGAAATAACAACGAAATGTAAACAAAAAGAAAGAAACATTAATGTTAAGCAGACTTTTTGAAACAGCTGTTAACTGTGAAGAGGTATAGTTGGTTGTTGGTGGAAATTGAATTGCTTTTTTACCTTGACACTATAACAAAAGTGAATAAAAACCAACGAGCAAGGCTCGGTTAACCTGGTACTTTATAATATAAACTATGACGTGTTATATATCAATAAAAAGCCAATGAAATTGTGGTCATTTTGGCTATCTGATTTTTGTTGTATGGAAGACATACCGTACCATGATACCACACTAAAATGAAAAGAAAAGGAAAATTTCTTTTTTGTAACCATATAGGCCTAGGCCTATTGGATTATTACCAGTATACATTTTTGTAAGTACACTAAAAAATATTATTTTTGAATAGCCTATTTCTTTCTGAAAAAAGTATATATAGTTTGTATGTTTTATATAAGTTTACCGATTTATATGTTTATTATATGTTTATATGTTTATATTATATGTTTATTATAAGTATGTTTATTTTACTAAATGTGTGCGCGACAGTAAAAAATATCTTACCAGTACAGGAAATGTCAGTTTTAAAATGTACAGTCGGAAACTTCGCTATCGACTCCACCGTTACTATGAAGCAAAATTCGTTAGACCTAAAATGGCGTCACACAAATGCTGCCATATACGAATCAGAAAGGTATTTTTTGAAATTGTATTGAGAGAATATGCGTTTGACACCATTGATGTTGTTGTTATAAACATCGCTGTAAATAAAAATGGAGGAGGCTTACGGTTAAACTGTTAGGTTAGATTATTATTATGATAAATTTTTTATCTCAATATCGTTGTTGATTCGATTGTTTTCATCGCACAATTTTAATCGCAATATTGAAATTTCCACATATAATAAACCTCAAAACAATAAATCTCAGCTTGACAAAAAATCTTTAGATGAAAATACCGGTATGGTAGATGAAAATTTGAAAAAAAAAACTTTATGCTAGACTAAACTTTGAATAGACTACGGTACCGGCATACATTATTTTACTAAATAATTTGTTTCAATTGTAGAGAAAAAATACTTGTTAAAAATTAGTTTCAGAACAGCAGAGGGGAAGGATATTGAGGCAGGATATTTTATTCCAACCACTAGCCTTTTTTAACTGAAAACAGTATTTTATCACAAATAGTCTATAGTCGCAATAGTGATTAGTGAAATCTCTAAAATGCCAAGTGTTTTAGCAAGGTACTGTATTAATATTCATCAACATCAACGACACCAATTGGCATGTTGCAGAGGCCCCAGAGCGCCAAGCCGTGGGCAGGCGTGTGGAACGCCACCAAGCCTGGCAGTCCGTGCCTGCAGCCGATCTTCATCGTCAAAGTCAAAGGGGAGGTTGTTGGCGACGAGGACTGTCTCTACCTCAACATTTACACTCACAAGGTACTGCGCTCCATCTCAGAAAATGTATTTTTTCTTATAAAATTTAAGTAATTGAACAACAGTAGCAGTTCAAACAAATACGAAAAATGTAGAATAGGGTGCAGAACAGTTTTTTGTAGTTCATCAATGGCTGTAGTAAAGTGAGTAGATTATAAATTTGTACTCCAGACCAGTACCACAATACGATAAAAAAAACTATTTTGAAACCCCAAAGTAGGATAAAGGGTTAGGTTGTTTTGAATGTGACAACGACAACAATAATAACTGCAGTGTGGATTATTAGTTTGGATTTATGTGAAATTTGAGTACTGTACGGAACACACATTTTTAATCTCTCATGCAGTGTATAAAAATATAAAGTTAAGAGAGAGTTATTATGATATAATGTCCCAATGATATTGTAGTGTCTAAGATGATATTGTGTCTGATACGACCTAGTCATTTGATAAGATAAGATAGTTTCTTTTTTTTTTGGAATCGATGAGATTGTACACTTCAAGGATGTCTACACTCGGTTTTAAAGTGGTTTTGCAGTATAATTATAGCGGTCAATGGAAGTAGTTTATTATAAGTAGAGAGCGAGTAAATTAGTAAACCATCACACATCCCTCAAACTATGTGTATAAATCAGGCGATAAAATCCAAATATCACTATCACCATTTTGATATATATATTAATATTAAGTACATTATAAAAACTAAGTACCCTTTTTCAGGGTACTCAGTTTTTATAATGTACTTAATATATTATAATGTACTTATAATATTAGTAGCCCTATCAAAAGAATTTCTTGCTTTCCAAATATATATGTATATCACAATAAGATTGTTTTCAATATAGGTTTTTAAAAGAAATTGAAGAATATTATAATATTTGAATTATTGTTATCAATGCCTATAAAATAAAATATCAATAGTATGTATGTCCTTTGTTAGAAACATTATGCTAAAGTGGACTTCACACTTCAGTGTCGTAATATCAGTGTCTAGCACTAAACATATACATCTCCTAATAGGGATACATACTAACATCAACTCCAGTAGTAAGTATCAGATCAAGTAGCCTCTTGTTCAATTGGAAAGACACTTTGCCACAATCATAGTCTGTACGATTCCAGATGTAATTCACTGTATACTGTAATGATCAGCTGAAAAAAATTTTTTTACTACTCTGACTCTGACAATAATTGTAAACACAATCTACTTTCGTCTGCTCTGTGCTCTATGCTCTATCTGAATCTGATCTGAATTTAAATTATTGCGGGTCGTCAATGTCAATCGTAATTATATTACTGTATTGTTTTATTTCATTTCATGTTGTGTTAGTATGTAAATAAAAATTTATTTAGGAAATCTAGCCTAAAACACAGTACCTAATAAATTACAGAAAATACCGATTCAATTTGTTAAGTTCTATATCAGTTTCAATGAAGTAATTATTTTAATACAGGATCAAACAAGGGAGGCCTAACTTGCTAACTTTCCTGTGCTCATGACTGTTGTTTGAGTGTGAGTGTGAGTAATTGAAGTGTCATCTTATTAATTCATATAAATCAAGTTAAATAAGTATTATTAGATTAAGTCTATAATTTGAAACATGATAACATTGTGAAGATTTTATTAACACCTAACCTACACTGGAGCGGTCAACTGGTTGTTATAATATTTTTGTAGCCAGGCAAAGACCTTTGAAGTTCAATTTTTTACAGCCTACCAATACAACAAAAGCACCTGTACTTGTATACATCCATGGAGGTGGTTTTATCGAAGGAAGAGGATCGATGTACCGGCCAGACTTCTTGATGAATAAAGATATTGTGCTCGTTACTCTAAACTACCGCCTGGGACCATTAGGTATGTTCTTATTCTTTTATTCTCTAAAGATAGTGTTGTAAACCATCGTTGTATTGTTTTAATGCTACAAAATTTATTAGTGGATGTTTGGTTGTAGGTTTCCTCTCATTGGAACACCCAGAGCTGCCTGGAAATAACGGTTTGAAAGACCAGTCTTTGGCATTGAGATGGATAAAGGATAATATTGCCCAGTTTGGAGGGGACCCAGACGCTGTTACTATTGTTGGAGAGAGTGCCGGGGGGGCCAGTGTGCACTATCATACACTGTCTCCCCTAAGTAAAGGTTTGTACTAAAGGGTGTGTGGTCCAGGTTACGTTACTGAGTCTACACACTGTAAACAATACCTACCAGTTGTCTTGAAAGACAATAACTTTAGATCTACAGTATAAGGGTATTTATTTTTATTAGATTAATTAGTTTCTCATCAAAGCTTCAATTAACATTAATAAGAATACCAAAGGCCTTAGAGTTTTAACGCTGTGTATTGCTCAGTTAGATATTTTCATCAGACTGTGGTGCCACCGATAGTTAACTGGCCTACATCTACTAAAAATCAACTTAGTACTCAGATCTATACCTGCTTTTAAAGAGGACATACTTTTATTCGATGCAGATCAAACCCAGTGGTAAACCACATGGCAGTTTTGGTCTGAGGTTAAAACTTCATGATTAATAACAATTAAAAATCATTAATGTTGGTTCAACTTTAAGATTGTCCCCTGTCCCGTGTATTGAGAATGACATTAGATGTCACGAGATAAGAAATAATTTTGTAACTTTTGATTAAGGGTTGTTCATACTAGTCTAACTTACAACATGAAATCTGTTCCTTAACAAATTTAGTTGTATTGCTTAGCCAAATTGCTGTAAGGGAAGAACCAAGGGCTTTGTTAGAAATAACTTCCTCAAATTAAAAATCGTTAAACAAACAAATCTTACTAAAACAAATTAATTTAAGCTTTTTTACTTAAATCTCCGTAAAGATTTCTCCGCTTTTGGTTGATAAGCCATTACAGGAGCATATCTCAGCTCATGGATCACTTTTGTCTGACAGGACTGTTCCACCGAGCCATCACACAGAGTGGCACTGCGTACTGCCCGTGGGCCTGTAGCGCTCCCGGGCAACAGCGGCTCATGGGGGAGCGGTTCGCCGCGGATCTCGGGTGCAACCACCACAACGTCCACGACACTCTGGAGTGCCTGCGAGACATGCCGGGCTACGTGCTCATTGAAGTAGCTCAGACAATGCACGTAAGTTGATTCATTTTGATATTTACCCAATGATTAGGGGTGTACGAATAGTGACTTTTTGTTTAGAATAAAATTCAATAGAATAATTATTTATTACTAGTATACGTGTTGCTCGAAATCGAGCAATTTATTTTAATACAAAACAAATGTTACTTTTAGCTCTAAATCAATGACATGCAACCAATCCAATATTGTAAATATTTTTAATCATTAAAACTACACGTATTTACAGCTGATTATTAACAGATGTTTAAAATGATTTATTAAATCTTAATGTTATTTAAATGGGAAATTTTTAGATTTGAATAGCCGATAGTGTCTTTATTTTTAGTTCGATTCTCATCAGTTTTTGGCGGAAACAACTACAGACCAAGCCCTACCCAACGACACCAAAAACTTGAAAGTCGGTTGAAAATTGTAAGAGGAGTTCTCAAGTCAAAAAAAAACCTTAGCGTATTAAATAAGTATAGATTCTAAATATCCAAAAACCAAATTAGTCTTGAAATTTATTTTTCACAAATTGTTTCTTTAAACAGAGATTGCCTATAACATCCAAGCATGTTTGTAGCATTTAAAATATAAGCATTTAACACCAAATCTGTTTTACTTATCATTTAATCAAAATAAAGTGTTTTTGATTGTGTTCATTTGGTTTTGGTACCTGTTCCTGGTTGAGGTGTGCGCTATTTAACGTAATAGAATGAACAATACTATTACCAAACTGCAGTCTATTAACTAATTATTAGGTTACCTATAAGAAAATTTTTATAAGGAAATCGACCTTTTGTAAAGTTTTTGCAAAAAGCATTTAGAAATTTTAGCCTTTGTTATCTCAGAATGTAAACACTCGTTCAGCCGGATATTAATTGACTAGTTGACTCTGTTTATTTTTGTTGTGGGAGAGCGGGGAGAGGTAAAGTAAAGTATAATTAAAGAGTTCCTTCCGGAGACGGGATATGCAATGACAATGACGATTCATCTGTCGGTTCAACGCTACACGATAACCATATTGGGTTACTGCGAGGGTCAATCACCTTCATAAATATTTATGATTTATTTTTTTCTGTGTAAAAGTTGTGTTTAAAACTAATCCTATACTATAATACGAGGAATGTCTGAAGGGATGTGTGTTCCACGATCTCGAAACCTAGCTGTCAGATTTTGCTTAAACTTTGCATTTAAGAGTGTTTTGGCCCAAAAATAAGTTTAGAAAAAGTCTCAATCCCGTGAAAAATCGAATTTTGTCTAAATTTAAGTTTAAAAATCGTAATTTTTTACATTGGTCTTATGGGTTGCTATTTTGGTAACGAAATAAAAACAAAATGTAAACAAAAGTAAAGGATCATTAATGTTAAGCAGACTTATTGAAACAGCTGTTAACTGTGAAGAGGTATAGTTGGTTGTTGGTGGAAATATTAAAACAGAATTAAAACCAACGAGCAAGGCTCGGTTAACCAGGTACTAGTTTTAATACTGTAACTGCTCAATGTAATACTATACTACAAATGATAATTAAATTTTTTAAATATTTCTTAGCATACAAAATAATAATGATAAGAATTTTTGTCACCCATCACCAACAACTATATTAGTTCAGACAGTAATAATGAAATTAATTGAAAATTGTAATGTAATCAATTTTCTTGTCCATTTTATTAAAGAACAAAACATTTATTAACTTGTTCAAATGACGCCACTGGCTAAGGCTAATGCTGATAATAATTTACAAAATTAATAGCTTTTGGTCACCTATTACTGAGGCTACACATAACGTTGCAGCTATATTACCAAAAAGTAGCAATAACTCCCACCTCTAGTTTGTGGTCCTGAGTAACAATGGTAATTTTCAGCACAATTTTTAGATGAAATTTAAAGTATAGCCCCATGTGAGTGCAATATTGCAAATAATAACACACAAATTGTTGAAATAAAACATGTAAACTATTTCCAATGGAATATAATTTTTAATAATTTGTATTGCTTCTTCTGAGCTTTTTAAAAACATATCAGCATTGGTTGGTTTATAAGCACTTTTTGAGATCTTAGGATTCTGAAATTTTTTGTAACCAACAAACTCATCTGTAAATGCAAACTTTTACCACTTTTCTCAGAATTTAAGCACTGTGTACAATATTCCTGTAAGTTTTACTTGAAGTTTAATTTTAATAGCCTAATTATTTTTTCTAAAATCACAACACAATCACAACAAGTTAATTAATTATGCAGACAAAAACTTGAAATACCACCGTGGAGTACAACAACAATTCAACACAGCTAAAAAATAAATGTTTTTGCCGTTTTAATTTTTTAGTGCGTCCTGTCTTGGGCAGACACAGATCAAGTTATAAATCACAAATGGTATACCCACCGTCGGATTATAACATGATGCGATGTACAGTATCTATTTTTAGTCGATTTGGAAAACTATAGCCTGGATCAACTATACAAATTCATAGATAACACGAGACAGCTATGCCAAAGATTATTTCAATTCTCTAAACACACCAAAAAAGTGCAACGACTTTTTAAAAAATTTAAAGAATTGCACAAATAGTCAAGGTGGCAATGGTAACACTACGCAAACGCTATTTCTATTCAAAATTATTCTAAAAGATTGAATATTTGCAAACCTCTACTATTACACAATATTTTCGTTTCACAGTATTTTTGAAAAAGGTTTATGTAGGTGATAGAGGATTACTGAATGGACAAGAACCAAAAGTGAAAAAAGGTTATGCCTAAAAAAAAGTTACTACTTATTCTCATTGCTGGTATTTTTACTTTTTTTAGTTTATTTTTTGATAAATAATAGTGAATCTGTTTATTATGTGATTATTAACTTAAATCAATGTCAATTATTAATATTATTTTTGTAGTATATGTTAGAAAGAAGACTAGAAAAATATTTTAAAATTTCTAACACACATTTCTTGTCGTTATTCATACATTATCCTTAGTTTCTTTCAGGAATAAAATTGGAAATTATTATTTAAGTTTTTCTGTAAGTGATAAAGATAATCTTATAACAACCTAAATATTGGAAGTTAAAAGTGGAATGTGGTTTTCTCTCTAGAGTTGCAAAAGACGAATTTTCATGTTATATTTTTTATTTTGACAATTAATTATTATTTTAACTTACACAGCTCTGCCAATATTTAGTCAAACTGGGTGTACAATGTTTATCTGTTTGGGATGTCTGGTGTTTGAAGTTTGTTGAAACCAGCAAGTAGTGAGCGATCTGAGATATAATGCCCTAATTGACCTGTGGATTACACCCAACATCTGACACAAAAAAATACTCTCCACTTTACATCTATGAACTTTTTACACAAATAAAATGTTTTAAATATAAAATAAATATTAGTTTCCATAAGTTCACTGTAAATAGGAATTTACTAATCCATGTGTCGTCTGTAGCAGAAGTGGTACCTTGACCCAATCGTGCCGTTGACGCCTGTCATGGAGCTAGAGTCGGTCTAGGGGCATTCCTCATCTCTGACTACGGGAAACTCTTCCAACACCTCGGTGGTTTTCATGGCAATCACCCGATTTGAGATAGTTTAATGTAATGTCTGTTGAAGGAGTGGCTCTTGGACCCGATTGTTGACGCCTGTATTGGAGCTAGAGTTAGTCGAGGAGCGTTTCTCATCTCCAACCACGGGAAACTCTTCTGACACCTCGGTGGTTTTCATGGCAATCACCCGATTTGAGATAGTTTAATGTAATGTCTGTTGAAGGAGTGGCTCTTGGACCCGATTGTTGACGCCTGTATTGGAGCTAGAGTTAGTCGAGGAGCGTTTCTCATCTCCAACCACGGAAAACTCTTCTGACACCTCGGTGGTTTTCATGTCCATCATTGGAGGCAAGGTAGTTTGATGTGTCGTCTGTTGCAGGAGTGGCACGTGGACCCGATCGTGCCGTTCACGCCTGTCGTGGAGCCAGAGTCAGTCGAGGGGGCGTTCCTCACCTCTGACCCCTGGAAACTCTCCTCCGACGCCTCAGCGTCACTCATGTCCATCATCGGAGGCAAGGTAGTTTGATGTGTCGTCTGTTGCAGGAGTGGCACGTGGACCCGATTGTGCCGTTCACGCCTGTCGTGGAGCCAGAGTCAGTCGAGGGGGCGTTCCTCACCTCTGACCCCTGGAAACTCTCCTCCGACGCCTCAGTGTCACTCATGGCTGGCCTCATGTCTTCTGAGGCCATCTTCAGGGTCAAATGTAAATATTGTTATAGTATTCAGAAATAACATTTAAAGCACTTATTTTAGTTTTACAAATAAAAGTTATGTTTATAGTGTGACTTACATGTAAGCTAAATAATTTTAAAACTACATACGTTTTTGAGTTTTAATACAGTATGTGGCTGATCGGGTTTGAGCAGTAAATTGTGTTGGGAAGCAATTATTCTAAAAAAAAAAAAATCCTTGGAAGAAACTTTATGCATAGGGGAAACCGGGGCAAAACGGAATACTTAGGTTTGGATGGATATAAAATGAAAAATAATACTCAGAGACGTTAAAAAATTTATCTTTATAATGTTTATTTACTTGTTCATACATAGAGTCTCTGTAAACGTACACTATGATTACTACATAAAATGTTATTTAAATTTTAGAAAATAATGTCAAGTGGTCTGTTTTGTTTTGCCCCGGCTCCGGGGCAAAACGGTACCTGGTTTTATATAAGCTAATATCTTAAACTCTCAAACATTTAGTGAGTTGTAAAAAAGATATTTTTTGTTGTAACTGATTGTAGTTTTGGAACATTAAATTGTGCTGCAGTTTTCTTCAGTCCAATTTCTTTTTTTATTACTGCATCTAAAGCCATCTTCAAACTGCCTAGGGGATCATTCTTTGTTTGTTGGACTTACGGGAGTAATTTATCACCATCTGAAACATAGTAAACAACGATTTTTAGGCTTTAACTATGTAAATTCCTTCTAATTTCACCATACCTACCATATATAAATATGAAGGAAGAAATATTAATATATTCGGACATCTACAAACATACAAAAGATGGTAAATATCTTGAACTGCTGAGATTGAAGCGGCGGGAGTATAGGCATGCTCTTCGTACTGCAAAGCAGAACTACAACGCCAGGAGGATAGACCAAGCGACCAACAGCTGTAGCATGGCCTGGTCAATCATCAACAAGGCAGCTGGGAAGTCATCCAACCGCAACCCGGGTGAGGTTCAGCCAGACGACTTCAACAAATACTTCATGTCATCTGTGGAGGAAATATGTAGTGCTGTGGGTGCTAGTGAGGAAGGTGCAATGAGGTGCTTGGAAAAATGTGAAAAGCCTATGTCTAATTGTGTATTTTCTCAGGTAACATGTGATCAAGTTTTAAATATTGTCAAATCTTTGAAAATATCGGACAGTAAAGATGCTTATGGCCTTACAAGTAAGTTAGTTTTATCTGTTATACATTTAATTATAGTTCCTTTAACTTATTGTCTAAATTTTTGTATCTTTGAAGGGGTTTTTCCAAAGCAGCTAAAATTGTCAAGGGTTGTCCCTATTTATAAGAAAGGTGAGAGGAATTCGGCTTCAAGCTACCGTCCAATATCCTGTATCCCAGTCTTTGCAAAAATTTTTGAAAAAATCATTAAGTTTCAACTTTGTAATTATTTTGAGCTGTTTAACCTATTTAGTGATAGTCAATTTGGTTACAGAGAGGGACGTTCAACAGTAATGGCTATTGATAGTTTGGTAACTCAGTTGTTTTCTGCTTTAGAGAGTAGGTGTCTTGCTCAGGTCACACTTTGCGACCTGAGTAAGGCATTTGATTGTGTTTCTCATGAGGTTCTGTTAAAAAAGTTGGAATTCTATGGTTTCAGAGATCAGGAGCTTAGTTTTTTCAGATCATACCTTAAGAATAGGACACAGTTTGTTGATGTAATGGGTAAGCGTTCTGTTGTATTAGAAATTAAGCATGGCGTCCCTCAAGGGTCAATTCTCGGACCTATATTGTTTTTGATTTTAATTAATGATGTTAACAAGTATGTAGATTGTTTTTCCTGTGTTTACGCTGATGATACTTCCTTAGTTTCATGTCACAGTAACTTTCAAATGCTCAACCACTTTGCTCAATCTAATTTTAATAAGGTTGTACACTGGTTTACTGTCAATGGTCTTTTTATTAATGATGATAAAACTAAAAAGATGCTTGTATCTTTAAACAATGATTTAATGGATGACCAATTCGTAGATAGTGTTAAGCTTTTAGGTGTCAATATTGATTGTAAATTAACATGGAAAAGCCACATAGATTTAGTATGTAAGAAACTATCTAGAATTATTTACTTGTTAAGCCGTTTAAGAAAACTGGTGTCATTTGAATATTTGAAAATGTCATATTTTGCCTTTTTTGAAAGTATTCTAAGATATGGTCTCATTATCTGGGGCAATGGGGTTGGTATCAACAGAGTATTAATTTTGCAGAAAAAAGCTATCAGAATCTTAAATAGTGCACCTCTATTAGAGCATTGTAGACCTCTTTTCTTGAAGACTGGCATTCTAACTGTGATAAATTTATATATTTTTGAAGTCATAAGGAACTTAAGGAAAGATGCAGATACTGCTAGGTTAAGGTCTGATGTACATAGTTATAACACTAGGTTTAGGAGCAAGTTGGATGCAACTAGATGTAGGTTAGTTAAGACGCAAAAATACGATCATTCTTTGGCTGTGAAAATGTACAATAAGTTACCATCATCCCTTGTTAATCTTGTATCCGATAAAGTGTTTTTTGCCAAACTTTACAACTGGCTACAGCAGAATCCAATGTATTCGTTAGACGAATTTTTTGATAACAATTTTGTGATAATTTAAGATTTGTTAAATATAGTACATATAGTTCCTATTGTTTCTGTTTTGTCACATTTTAAATTTTATTGTTGTTATTCATTCAAATTTTTAAAAGTTCAAATGTTATTATCACAGCCTAATATTGTATTAGGATTTGCCTCTTCTAGAATAAATTTGTCATTATCTTGTTTACTGCTGTGTCACAAGTAGGCCTAAAACTTCATGAGATAGTTTTATAACGAGACCTATTGTATAACTGTAGTATACTTAATGGTCAATAAAATGTCTTATTTGTCTTATTTGTCTTATAAATGAGATTACAGTAGCTAGTGATGGGATTAACCCAGGTGAAAAAACCGATTCACCCGGTTCTTGCTCACCAACCGATTCACCCAGTTCTTTTTCTCCCTGTCGGTTGGGCGAATCACCTGAACAGCGTGAAAACTGTAACCTCTATGGCGCGACTATAGAGAATAAAATAAATTGTGTAAGCGAACTGAAACAATGCTTTATCCCTCTCTTAAATCATAATAATAGTAATGTTATGTTTAAATTAAAATACCTAGACAAAAATGGTGACTAATAAAACTGCTTAATTCTTTCACACAGTTATTTGGTAGAAGTTTTAGATGAGGAAACCGATTGACGTAGGTTTTTAACCTGAACCGATAGGTGATTCAGATTAACTAGCCTACTTTAAAAAAAATATACCATAGAAACATATTTATTGCGGTAAAAACTTATAATATTAACTTTTGGTTTTGAAATGTTAAACAGTTTATGAATTTTAGTAACATCATGGTAAAAATTGGGCTTTGTTTGTGTAAATTACAAACTACTGTGCGAACACAGGTAAAATTCGAACGAACGAACCAGGTTCTTTCACCTGGTACTATAGTTCACAATCACATTAATCTTTCAGGCTAAAACAACTAGCGATTCTCTTCCAGGCGCACGCACCGAGATCTTTAGCCCGGTTCTCGTTCAGGTGAATCATTCAGGCTAAAAGAACTGGGTGAATCCTAAAACCACTGAGTGAAAAACCGGTTGCTGAAAGTAGTCGGTTTTCCCATCACTAATAGTAGCACTAAAATATGTAAATTATACCGGGGCAAAACAGAACACGGTTCCATTTTGCCCCGGTCCATTATGCCCCAAGTGTAGACGTTAACCTAGAACTGCTCTAAGACTAGGTTAGGCACTCAGGAACAGTTATTTAAGCACATGAATGAACGGCCTAAAAGTATTATTAAAGAAATATCAGTGATTATCCTAATATATCAATAACTTATTTGACTTACCTTAAGGAGAAAACTCGATAAAATTACAACATAGTCTTCAAAAACAAAGAACGTGTATGAAATAAGTCTTGGAGCCGACTCTTGTGGGCTTTGATAGTTTGGACATGCGCAGTAGGGTGTTTTATGAAGTTCCAAGAGTTTCCATTAGTCTGCACCACCAAATGGGGCAAAAATTAGGAGGGTTCTGTTTTGCCCCATGGTTCTGTTTTGTCTCGGTTTCCCCTATATCAAAAGTGTTTTGACAGATTTTTTTTTTTTTAAATTAGTCTTGTCTTTATACATAACAAACATTGAACAGACAAGTATAAGTCACATGTATTCCAGATGTAAAGATTCTACATGAATAAAGCTCCTAAGGTACACCATCATCCCCCGCCTTCAAGGGTGGGCTCTGTTCCCCCTCGCATGACAAGAAAAATTAATTAAATGGTAAATATTTTAACCACACAGGTAAACTGGGTGCTACACAAACTTTAACCTGATTAAAAATAACCAAATTGATAAAAAGAAATAATTCATTTCTAAATGTTACAAAATAATTATTGTATTTTTTACATATTGGTAAAAATTGTTTGCCAAACATAAACCAGAACTTTGGAGTTAAATCAAATTTCAGAAACTCCAAAAGAAGTATTTACCAAAAAACTCAAATTACAAATACGGGCTAAAGTTGGTCCTTATTATTTTGAACTATCTTACCTGGCATGCTTTGCAATGCCAACCCAATTACAGGTAGTTTTGGCCCTTCAGGTGAGCTCGTTTGTCCGGTCACTCGTCGTCAGGTTTAGTTCGTTCACTCTCTGCAAGTCTATAATATCCTCCAGTTTTTTCTTTTCACCGAGCTCCCCTCAATACTTTAAAGTGAACAGCTGTTTGTGCAATTAATATTTTTAAATGTAAAGGTATGTTCCAGTATAAAAATGTTGCTTCCATAAAGGCTGATTTACACGCTGCCAGCTGGCGTTCCAGTGGAGGTTTCCAGCCACTGGATGCCAGCGACTAGCGCTGTGTAAACAGGCGTCACCAGTCACTGGAGAGGCCAGTTAGCCACTGTTCTGTCAGTAGCTGGAAGCTCCAGCAGAACAAAAATTTTGAGACTGGCGCCAGTTGACTGGCATTGTGAAATTAACAAATAATTTAACAGCTGATTGTTATATCATTATATACAAAATAAACTCCCACAATATTCCAGTATCTGGCAACGTGTAAACAGACACATTGTTGAAGCGCCAGTTTGCTGGCATTCCAGTCACCGCTTGCCAGTGCCTTTCCAGTCAAATCTCAACTGGCCTGCCAGTCACTGGCAGTGTGTCAATCAGCCTTAAGAATGACATGGTAACTTTGAAGACGTGTGGGACGGAGCCCTGTGGAATTTTCTTCAATTTTTCTTTCATATAGAACCTTCCCCTGGCAATAACAAACACAATTTTAGGTGAACTATCCTTCACGGTGAACATCTTTTGTCTGTAGTATAATAATCTATTTCAAATAGTCAATTTCTGAGGTTCAATCTGAACAAACAAACTGTCATCGGACAGTTGTTTATATGTTTTGATGATAAAAAAGATATTGAATGATTGACAGGACACAGATGAATATACTACAAATAAAAGATGTTCAGTGTAAGAAAAGGTCCGCTTAATCTTGACCGCTTCTAGTTAAAAAAAAAAAATCACCTGCAAGATATAAGTTAAGTTTGCTGTTCCGTTTGCATGTTAAAAATTTCACAGTACGATATCATTAAAATAATGTTACTTTTAATTTAATATGTTATGACCATTTTAATATTCCTTAGTGTTTCTTGCGGTAATTAACTAAACAAATTCAATTGACTTGAAGGTTAAATTTAGGTTAAAAAATAATCTTCTTTAAAAAACCAATAAGTGCTTTTTAAAGATTTTCAAAATGTTTTTCTAACAGCAAATTAAACCAATATTCTAGGATGGTTTCAATGATGAAATTCCGATGATAGATAGACAGTTTTCTTAAAGTCGCATTCTCACTGGCCAAACATTCATGGCAAACTTGTTGGGTGAACAGAGAAAAACACATCTAACGAACAATTACTGACCCTATGATTTACATTAGAAATAAACACCAACAAACAAACAAACAAAAGTTCGCCATGACAGTGTTTGGCGAACATGCTAGCCCCAGTGCGGACGCGGCTTAACTAAAATGAGCTATAGTAATAAAATTTTGGGGGTTATATTTTTGTTATATAAAACAGCTAGGGTTTACTTTTGATAGGCCTTAAAATGAACCTTTTAAATGAGATTTTTGTGTTTTAGTTTGAGCATACAATGACTCATACTTTATAGGATAGCTGGCACCCCTAACAATTTTGATATAAATCCACCCATGCAAGACACTGTCAATGATCTAAGTGGAGTGTTCATTTCCAAATCGTATATTAAGCCACCTTACTTATACATTCACAATTTTTTTAGATTTTTATAACCATTGTGGTTAGTATTTGTTATCACTGAAGTGTCATTATTTAATTTGTTTCCATGTTTGGTTTAGAGGGCTATAGTTCCTCGGAATACCTACTGTAATTGTTGACGGACTATTTCTTAAGCAGTGGTGGATCCAAGATAAAATTTTTGGGGTGGCTTCTACTTTTGCTGGTGGAGCCCTTCAGGGGAGGGGGGGGGGTCTGGGGTTCCCCCCCAGCAAATTTTTAAAATTCAGGACCCTGAAAATGTAATAAATTTAAGCTCTTTTCCACCAATATTGTGCATTGATAAGTTTACTTTTTTAATATAGATTTTTAAGGGGTAAAAAAATTTTAAGAACAATAGGCACTGACTTAATATTATTACAATAGCCACTTATTAAACTAAAGTAGGCGACACTGACTGTGTCGTGAACGGGTAGAAACGACATGGCGTGTTGTTGCGCCAGTACTATGGCGACAGACTACAGCGCTTCCACTGCTGTGAGCGCAGTAGCGGCGCATTTACAAATCATTCTGCTGTGATGCTTCTATTTAGCACTATTCTACCACTTTTACTGTATAATATGTTAATTCAATAAACGTTAACTAAATTTTTGTATTGATGGTACATGAAGCTACTCATGAAGCTATTTATGAATATTCATAGGCCTATAAGAATAGATATAATATTCGTACTATGTATGTTTGCGTTGCACTTTTGTTGTCATAGTTGTTAACATTATCAGTACGCTGTACCACTGTAAATAGATTTGTTGCTCAGTACCAAAGTGATAGATAGCAGACAGGTGCTATACCTACTTGATATGTGAAATTTACAATTTTTTAGAGAATCAGCTGAGGGAAAATAGCTCATTTCTTAATGTAATTATTATTTATTGAAATTTGTATGTCAATCTTCTATAATTACATTATATAATTTCACCCAACTCTATGCATTGTCTAATGCCAAATTGCATTTTGGTAACGCCAGTTGACATATAAATTATTATTTTTGTGTAATATGATTTTTAACTAAGTTATGCCCAGAAAATCCCCATCCCAGAAAATCCCAGAAAACAGACCCCTCCTTTAGCCGCCTATGTTCGTCGGCGTAGGTACTTCCTTAACTTTGCTAATTTTCTTTAGAGCTACATTTTCTTAACCATCTGTGATTTTGGGGGGGCTTGAACTTGAAAGCCCCCCTCCCCCCTAAATCCGCCACTAACCTTAAAAATAGACTTTTTCTTGTCCTTCCATCTCGATGAAGCTGCAATCGTATGTTAATTGGGATCTATTGTGCAGTGTTTGACGAGGCCAAGATCATTGAACTAAATGATGACTTTGAGATGATTGGGCCGCTGACTTTGTTGTTCCGTGCCACTGCGGAAGACCCAGTCCATACGGCCTTCGCTGTCAAGAAATACTACTTTCTAGACGGTGACATCACACCTGGGAGTGAACAGGGACTGCTCCATGTAAGTTTTGTTGTGAATCAACCTACCAAATGAATATATGAATGACTGCTTGTATCAAGAAAATATTTTTTTACTTTTGTAATTATTTCAGTTATTGTTTGTTGCTTTTACAGCCTCAAATATGCTGAAAATGCAGATATAGAATAATTATGGAGTTTTGATTGTAGACCTACTGACCATTGTTGCAGACTACTTATTTGGATTAACCCTGCTCTGATCAAATTGAAATTTATCCTGCGAACTATGGCATTGCTGGAGTTCAGGCCCTTGTGCTAGAGAACATCACAGTAACAGTTTAGTTCAAACTTATTCTTCATTGTTACATTGTTTATTAACTGAAAAAATATCCATTCACAGTGGACTGCTGATGCCCTGTAAATTATACTTTGTATTCTGAGTTGTGTGATGGATGATCCAGGCTAGGAAATTATATTTCTTATCAATGTTTCTTGGATCTTACAGGTTCTGTATCCAATAAACTGTGCACAAACTTGATTGATGTTCCATAAAACTATAAACAATGTTTGGAATGTACCGTACATTGACTTAAATATGCGATTTTCCACAGATGTACTCTGATGCATGGTTCATATATCCAGTTCTGGAGTCATTTCGCAGACATCCTGGGACAAAATACTTGTATCACTTCGCTTACAGAGGAGCCAACTCTATTGTTCCGGACCATCAAGGTGAGATTACCTAGAGCTTAATTAAATATGTTTAGCAGCTTAAACAATTGTATTGGACAGAGGCCCATTTTTACACTTGACCTTTATTTTTAGTATGACCTAGTTCTCAATCAATTTTGATATTTACCTGTAGCATACCTGAAATTTTAGCTACACCTACTAACTAAACTTTGATTAAGGGTTGTCACTACACCACCATTGCCCTAACAAAACGAACCACGCTTCTTTTTCAGGCATGACATTCTATAGAAATACTTTATTTATTATATGAATCTTAATAATTAAGTGGTCTCGTTTGAATCAATAGGTAGTCATCACAAAGGGTTTATCAGATATACACATACACAATGTGTTTTGATCGTGTTGTGACAGAAAAAGTTTGTGAGTGCAATACAACATCGAATACAACATCTAGTTGTAATTTTGATTCCCCTTTGCCTCCGCCACTCCCACTTACATTCCTTCAATACATCGCGTCTTTCGATGCGCGTAAAATAAATACATTGAACGAGATAGGAGCTCTTATATAAGGCGCCTGACGGTCACCCGTCGTGCGTCATCCAAGGTATCTCTATACGGCGATTCGAGCGACGCACGGCGAACGCAAGCCCGACGAGGGCCTTTATATCTTGAGGATGGAATACGTCACCCCTCCCCCTCTCCACCTTCTCGCTATACCAAGACTCGGCATACACACACGTAGGGACTCTGGAAGCCGCAGAATTGGTGCCCCACCGACAGTGAGGGTGTACCGATTGAGGCGCTAAAATAACGTGTCGTCTAGTTGAATTACCAGAAAAGGACATTAAAGAATCATTTTTAATAACAAATCTTTTCAGGGGAAATGTTTTATTACATTTTACATAGCAGACTCAAAATAGTTTACATTAAAAAATTTTGCTGATTTGCCGGCGCTCCACCCGGCCTTTGCCCGTCTCGGGCCAGCGCCCATCCCAGGCCGGCGCGGCGCCCCTTTAGCCCCCCTTAGATCCGCCACTGTATCACAATAATGGTTTGGATCCGGGTTTGTCGAGACCTCGTGTAAAATAATTATCCTTTTTACTTGGGATGTCCAGAAAGTAAAGATCTTTTGTGATTCGTCACTGATCTCCCAAGCCCGAGACTGTGTCATGTTTAAACTAAACCAAGTTTCATTATTGTACGATCTCTGCTCTGTTACATTTCAAAATGACGGTGCCCATTGAAACTTCCGCCAAATCTGAAGAACAATGTGAGGCATGTTTGAGTTTTTGTACTGAAGGGGTTTAATCCACATAAAGGTCATGTAAAGGGGAGAAACAATAAAGGTTCATTTGTACATTTTCTATTTTGGACAATTAACTGAAGTTGTTCATAACTCAAATACATTACCTACTTATTACCATTTTTTGTGACAAAAATCTTTAAAATTTTAGAACAAACGTAAACAAAATTTTTAAATTTAACAATTTTAAAAATTAAACAAAAAATGTATTTTTTGGAAAGTATATTTCTATCTTTGATTAACTTATGGATTCTAATTTTCCTTTGAAATCCTAACAAAATGCATGAGATCAAATTAAAAAAAGGAACCTCAAACCTTGATGTTATTGGAGTAATAATTTGGGTTATTTCATAATAACTGTGTTTTTTATTTATAAATTTGTAATACCGTACTGTACTTTGGCAATATTAAGACCACAGAAACAAAGAATAGTGGAAAATTTATATACTTACTTATAATCAATCTCAATCTTGTCATCAATCTAATTATTCAGACAGAAAGTACATAAAAATGGATAAAGTTCACAAAATTTTATTCAAAAAAGGAAAATTAATTAACATTTTTGACATTTATAGGACATATTAATTTAAACTATAAGTCTTGAAAATTTGCAAAGAAATTAAAAATGGTGAAATCTTCACTGAACTTTAGAATTTTAAATAAATCATGGCAGTTGCTCTTGCACGTAGAGATTTCTCGTCGAAGATAGGTTAAGCTCATTCTAGAGTTTGAGTCGTCGCTGATGGTTGGTGGTTGTCGCTGATGGTTGGTGGTCGTTGCTGATGGTTGGAGGTCGTCGCTGATGGTTGGTGGTCCTTGCTTGGGGGGTCATCGCTGCTTTGAGGTCGTTGATTTGGTGATGACATAGTCGAGGCCGGTAAAAGGTTCTTTGGTATATCCTGCTTCTAATTTAAATGTTTTGATCAATATCAATGGGATGAAACGTAAAATTTTCTGCTTAGCATCGGTATTAAACCTTTAATTTTGTAGAGTCCTATATTTTATTCTTTAAGTGAGGAAAGTACATTAATGTAACGACATTGTAATTTATCTACTTGCAGTATTACCTTAAAAAATTTATCTTAGAAAGAGCAAAAAAATTTTGGGTCACAATGATTACTGATAATTTTCTACTTCTAATTTTTGTTGCTGTTTCTAGGGTAATGAACAATAATGCTTTAAAAATTTTCAATTTAAACTATCAGCTTTTTGTGATGCCTTATTTTCTTTTTTTTCTTCTTTTGACACACTTTGAAAAAATAACTTGTCTCCGTTCCCTATTACTTTTGAACCTGCATGGTTTCTCACAGTTAAAACGATAATGTAGTTTATGCTCTTGAAAATTAAAAATTTACTAGAAATTATAATTATTTGTTAATATTTTTACCAAAGCAGTAAAGACAAAGTCAGCCATAGTTGATGAACTTGTGTGTACTGTATGAAGTCCAGTGTAAGCCAATCCTTGAGGGGTGCAAAAATTACTACTTTTCAGCGAGCCTGAGTAGAGCAATGTTATGTAAAATTTATTTTAAGCGGGCATTACAACAGAAATATTTAAATTAGCAAATAATAATGTGTGGAGAAGAGGAGGAAAGGAATTAAGCACACGGACATTATCAGTAGTGAGCAGTGGCGGATCCAAGGGGGTGGGCTAAGGGGGCTATAGCCCCCCCTTGGGGGCCAAGGTGGGGCGCCGCGACAGCCCGGAGTGGGGCGCCGCGACGGCCCGGAGCGGGCGCCGGCCCGTGTCGGGTGCAGGCCGGGTGATGGGGCGCCGGCAAACCAGCGCACGTTTTTCCGATATTTTTCAATGTAAACTACTTTGTGTCTGTTGTGCACACTGTGAAATAAAAACATCACCCCTAAAAATATTTGTTCTTAAAATTATATTATAATGTCCTTTTCTGGTAATTCACTGTCATTTTAGTGTCTCTATTGGTACGCCATCTCAATCGGTGGGGCACCAATTCTGAGGCTTCCAGAGTCCCTCTGTGTGTGTATGCCGAGTCTTCGTATAGTTACGAGGCGGAGATGGGGAGTGACGTATTCCATCCTCAAGTTTAAGGGCCCTTTTACAGGCCTGCACAGACCAGAGCGATACTTTATCGCTGGAGCGACGCGATACCTTCCTGGAATTTTATCTGCGTTACTTGGGCGATAATATCGCAACGGGAATAGGTGCTTCCACACCAGAGCGGGAAAAAGAGACGCGCGGGAAGCCAGTACACCTCAGGGGAGCGTAGGGTGCGGTGACTGTGTGACTCTCTAGGCATTGTGTCATAGTTAGTTTTTGTATACTGTACTGTGTGTTAACTTACCATGACATCGTCCGATAAGAAGAATCGTTGCTGTTACTACCGCGCTAGAAGACGAAAGACAGAGAAAAATTTGGATACACGACATAAATCAAGAACGGCTGCAATTTGGCGAGTACCATATGCTCTTGCCCCAGTTATGAAAAGATAAAAGAAAATTCTACATATACCTCAGAATGAACAGAATCCATGTGAATCATGAATGAAATGCGAGTCAGAGGAGCAAACAAGCTCATCTTGAACAATAAATAAGCCTTATTATATTTTGGGCATTTTAGCGCACCGTATGTAACTGATATTACTATAAGGAATATTACTGTTTGAGACTATCGAGCAATTGCTGGGCCCCCATGTACTTTACATAAGTATAATCGTTAAATAATGGGTTGTAGAACTCAGCTTTATAAGTTAGTTACATTATGAAAAACTACTTTCTCAGCCATAAGAACCAACGTAAAATGTGTAAAAGTAGGCGCAGGCTAGTTGGTAGGACTATAGTTGGTAGCACTAGTGTTACTGACTAGTGAGTCCTGTGAGTTGACTTAAAGCCTTAAGTCGATTTAAAGCATAGAGCACCGGGTATGTATTAACAACTTCAAATAAGTGTTCGATGATACACGACATATTGTCGTTGTTGTTGTTGTTGTTGTTGTTGTTGTTGTTACAACTTGCACAGCACAGACAAAACTGAGTAGTTCATGGTTTGGCCGTATGGTATCGCGGCGATAAAGCGCTGCGAATGGTGCATGCAGCGTTACCGCGATACCATCGCTACAGTATCGCGATCGCCTCAGTATCGCGTATCGCAGTTCGCTCTGGTGTGTGCGGCTCCATAAGACAACATGGTATCGCACGGACCACTGGTATCGCACGCGAATTTCCAAGAAAAAGTATCGCGAACGCTCTGGTATCGCACGGAGTATCGCTCCGGTCTGTGCAGGCCTTACATCGCGTCGAGCGACGCCGCGAGGGCTTGCGCCCGCCGCGTGTCGCTCGAATCGCTGTATACCTTATTGGATGACGCGCGACAGACGACCGTCAGGCGCCGGGTATAAATGCTCCTATCTAGTGCAATGTACTTATTTTACGTGCCTTGAAAAATGCAATGTATAATAGGGGCCTAAGTGGAAGTGGTGGAGGCGAAGGGGAATCAAAATTACAACTAGATGTTGTATTAATTTAAGATTGCGTTGGAGTGCCGCCATGTTGGATTTATTTCCCATAAGAGCAATGCTAAACTTGTCCCCGTCATTTGTCATATAATTTCTTTATTTTTTGTCCGATTGGTTCAGAATAAATAGCGTTTGAATCACAATCAAATTCCCCGTTCCTTTTGCGAGATCGATTCTTAGTAAATAATTTATAAAATTCTGTAGAAAATGTTTTAAAAGTAGTAAAAAACTTGCTTTGTTATTTCAAGTTAGTAAAAACGCTAATTTTTATAAAAAAATCCTCTCGCAAACCAAATCCGCCTTGACAAACCCTTTATTTAGAGCTATAAACCATCATTTTCTGATTATAAATAAAAGAGTTATTTGACATCCCGTTTAACATTGCTCTTATGGGGGAAAGGCGGAATTTGGATTGATTCCAACGCCCTCTTAATGTTTGGTGGCATTGCACACGCAAAGTTTTCCTGTCACAACACGAAATCAAGAACAACAGACAGTGCAGAGAAAAATGCATTGCTGTATGTGTAATGTCTGATAAACCCTTTGCGATGACTAACAAATGATTCAAACGAGATCACTTAATTAATTATTAAGATTCATTATAATACATAAAGTAGTTCTAAAGAAGGTTATGTCTGAAAAATAAGACTGGTTCATTTTAAAGAAAACGATAATCTGATTAAATAAAAGACGACGGAAAGCAGTCTAAATTGACGTTCAAGTTTTTATCAAAGCCAGAACCGTGTAGATTTGAACCTGGAGAAAATCAACTGGAGGTAAAATTCGTTAAAATAATTACTAATTCAAATAGCAATCATAATATTTTGCAAAAATAGGCTACTTATAAACTAATTATAGTATATATCGGCACTCCATCCATACTAACAAAAAAGTATATTATTATACTTTAATATTATTGATGAGGTATATTTGTATTATGTCTATAGGCCTATGTATGTACACACTATCGAGAAAGGCTCCAACGATTTTCTTCAAACTTTTCAAATAAAGCAGTTCTGGGATAAAAATGATAAGGCCTATATTTACAGATTTCCATGTCAGGAAAATCTTCTTTCGGGTACTTGTCTATTGTTATAACGCCAGCTAATTTTTTATGTTATTTTGATCTGCAATATTAAAGACCACATAAATTGAAAGAAAACTATTTACTGAGCATTGTGTAAAATTTCACTTTTTTAAGTCTTACGGTTTTTTGGTTCTACATCCTTAAAGTTAGAAATGTCACCGATGATCGCGGTAAACGCATTTCAGCCCGCGGCCTGACACCGGGCCTGCTACAAGTACTCATCCGATTTTACAATGCGCTGCGACGATTAGGTTATGTTTGTTATAGATGTATAGGTCAGAAATACTTTCATTAAGTCAAAACAAATTACACGGTAGTGATAAGTCATACATAAGACCAACTAGACAGCTATAACTAACCCAGCGTCACAGCCTTCAGCGGAGATGTGTTCGCCACGATCATCGATGACATGGCTGACTTTAAGCAAGCCCAACTCAAAAACAGTAAAACTTAGAAACGTGTAATTTTCACACGACGTTCAGTAAATAGTCTTCTTTCAATAGATGTGTTTTTAAGGCCGCACTTCGAATAACATAAAAAGTAGTTAGCTTAGTAAGTAAAATTAAGTTCTTTCATTATAATGTTTACTAATGGTTACGTTAATTAGGCCTACGTTAATTACTTTCTCCCCCTATACCATAGTATATGGAGAAAGTATTGTTTTTGTCAAAATTTTCGAATTTGAGTTGTTTGTGGATTTATCCATTTTGGTGCCCCCTGAGTCCAAAAAAGTGGTTTTCAGAGTGATGTCTGTGTGTGTGTGTGTCCGTGTGTCTGGATGTAAACAGAGCTAGAGAATGCCCCCATGGTCCGATTTTGGTGAAATTTGGTATGTAGGTCCAAACTCACAATAATTCCAGGCGTTTTTTTCATTTTTTTGAATTTTTTATTTTTAAGGGTGGTTTACCCCCAAAAACCCTCAAAAATTGTCAAAAATCAAAATTTCTCAAAAACGGCTCTAACGATTTCGATTAAAATTTTATGGTTTGTTAAGCTTAAAATATTGAATAAAATGACACCACCTGCATCTCCGAGAAAATGCGCGTTCAAAAGTTATGGAGTAAAAAGTGTTTCAAAAATCAATTTTTTGGATTTTCAAAATAGCTGTTGTCTTGAAATAAATTTTACTTATCACCATTAAATCAAGTTTAAAAAACTAAATAATCCAGTATTTTAAATTATTGCTCTACGTCAAGTGGTTGAGGAGAAAATTCAATTTTTCGTTTAGCGGTAAACGCAGTACGTTGTTAAAAGTCACAGACGAGCGTAGGGTCAAACGAGCGCTGCTCAGCTGGTAACTATCCGACTGAGTCATCAAGACATTAATATTTGAAGCTTTTAACACCTTTTTTTATATTGTTGGGAGAAAGTATGTGTCAGTTAACTGATACCGTTTATTTTTAACAATGGTCTTATGAAGTACAAAACTAAAAAAAAAAGAAATAATGAAGAAGCTGACTCATCGGTCAAAAAACAAACCAAGTGTCCAAGTTAACATGTGGTTTTGCATTGTAGCCAGTTACTTAATTGCCGGATGGTACTATAATAAAAACGATAATTTTTTTATTGTACTTTGTATTGGTGATTATGAATATTTAGATAAATAAAAGTAAAGTAAATGGATAATACAAAGCACATTTTAGAGTTGCAATTGAATTTAAAACTTAAGAAATAGTAACAATAATGAAATCATCTGTTAACAAAAGAATTAGAACATCTGATGCGACAATAAATAAACCAGAGTGCAGCATCCGCAACGGTAGTCCTACACATTAAAACTGTCTGAAAGGCCGAGTCTCATCACTTGGTGCCGACGCACGTGATTTTATTATATCATAATGGCCAGTTTTTGTTTATTGAAATGTACCGTGTCCGTGTTAAAGTCTGTGTCTCTATTTAATATTAATACTTCACTATTGAAGGATTAATGTAATTATCACTGTAAACACTTAATAATGGGTCAAAAAGACCCCAAACCATGGTAGTGAAACTATAACCCCTCCGGATCACTAGACAGAGCAGAAATATTGTAAACCACTCTTTTGCTATAAGTTCACCACATGTGATCTACATAACAAGTGCGCCAGGCCTATACGTGATCTAGTGGCTAATCCATGATGAAATGTACTGTAATAACATTTTAAAATATTAACCTACCTACCTATTACTGACTTAGTATATTAAAGTTAAAAGTGTTAACACGAGAGTGTACCATTTCAGTACGAAATAAAGATAATGAAAATTTAGATAGTAACAGTGATAGGCCTATAAAAACGAACCAAATTTTTTAAGGTTAGTGTATGCATTGTACTTCACGATGCAAAAGAAATTCTCATGAAATATTAATGATAGTAAGAGCAATGAAAGTTGGTACATTGGCCAAACTGTTGTTTGCAATAAAAATTGATTGGCGATTTAGTATTGTTTTCCAAAGCGATGGGTGAAGAAATGGCCTGAAACAGCTATTTTTAACACTTAAATTTCAAAAACTTCTCGGGGGAAGGCCCCCGAACCCCCCTCCGGTCTGGCCCGCCGATCGGGGGGGGGGGGGGGGGGCGCAGACCCTTGGTTAGCCCCCCCTTATTAATGTTCTAGATCCGCCACTGGTAGTGAGATATTTGTATTCTCATGAAAAACTCACCCTAAGCCTGAGACCTGAGGACTAGCCTGAAAAGGTTTATGAGTAGCAGACACATTTAGCATACAATGAAGGATTTGTATATAGCATGTATAGAGGACTGGTATATAGCATGTTAAAGACCACTCGCTGCATCACTGGCCATCAGTGAAACAGTCAAGATCAGACTTCTTACCATGACTATGGCCTTGAAGAAACATGCCATGAGGTTCTGGTTTCATCCTTATATAGTATTATCTGAGGAGTCGTGTCCACAGTAAATGGACCAACGTCAATTAATGGCCAGACTATGCCACCTATCACAGGTAAAGATGGTACCTATGCCTCAAAATGAGCTGGGTCATAGTACCCCACCTCTCTATACTCCTTTTCCTACCAATTGTCAGACAGTTTTTGCAGCCACATGAAAAACTCATTTCCTGGTGAAATCTCAGCGCTCTTTTATCTCCGTCCCTGAGGCCAAGGCCTTAAAATGCTCACAATTAATTTTATTTCAATTTTTTTTACAGAATTATTTACAAATATATTGTGGTTATATGTTACAGGAGTGAGCCATTTTGATGAAATGCAGTATTTATTTAAACTGGACCACTACTTCATCAAAGGCTATGGCAGCTACAACGAAACTGCCCAAGACACCAATTTCTCAGAGAAGCTCGTTGAACTGTGGACCAATTTCGTAATTCATGGGTAATTATAAAACTTTATATAAATAACAGTGTGGTACAAGGATGCTAATGTATGAAACCCTGGATTTAGTTTGACTCTTGATACTTTGATATAGATCTGGAATTCAAAGTTATTGTTGTCGTGGGGCCCAGATAGCAAGGAAGCTTGAATCAAGCCTTGACTTTCCCTCGATTTTTAATTGCAGCGTAAGCCTTGAATTTGAGCATCTATTCGAGTCCGATTCGAAATAACCAAAGATAATCAAGGCTTGAATTTGTTTCTCCCTTTAATGTCAATGTAAGCCTTGAATTTAATCATCTAATCGATTCCGATTCGAAAGCACCAAAAAGTTAAAGAAGGCTTGAACTTACCTCTCCCTTCAGTTGCCATGTAAGCCTTGAATTTGATTATCCAACTAAACTCAATTCACGTTTACGAATCGAACTCGAATCGATACCGATTCACGGCACGACGTCCCGACCAATCACAAGCCGTCCAACGCTGTCCCACAATGCAGTGCGCGGCTCCCGAGGATCGATTTCTCTTCGATTTTGTATAGATTTTTCGGGACGAGACGGGCCAACGCCATTACTTTCTTACCAGACTCCGAAGTTATCGGATGTGTATTTTACTATTCCGATTTTTCAGTAAGTTTTTTGTCTTGTGTTTATTCAAGCCTTTAAATTTTTTATCCTCTTCAAATCTCTTTAAGTCTTTTTGTTCTTCTGCAGCTGATATTACACATTAAAGTGGAATAATACATTACGTGGTTAGTGTGTAATTTATTTAGTTTAGTTTAAAACAGAAATTAGTTAAGTACAAATTAATTAGATTAACTACTTAAGTAGGGGGAGTATCTCGATTTTTAAATTATTTGTAGGCCTAATTTGTGAAATTGAGCTAGGCATATTCAGTAAGTTTATTCCATATTCTCAGTAAAATTTAAAAGTAATTTTTTTATAAGTTCTTTTTTTAGTAAATTTTTGATTATGTACTCAGAAACTCCGTTTTAAAACCCCCGATTTAAAAGGTATGAAATGTATATATGACTCAAACACATACATACCTTTTAAAACGGTGGTTTTAAAACGGGGGTTCTGAGTACATAATCAAAAGTTAACTAAATAAAGAACTTATAAAAAAATTACTTTTAAATTCTACTGAGAATATGGAATAAACTTACATATGCCTAACTCAATTTCACAAATTAGGCCTACAAATAATTTAAAAATCGAGATACTCCCCCTACTTAAGTAGTTAATCTAATTAATTTGTACTTAACTAATTTCTGTTTTAAACTAAACTAAATAAATTACACTAACCACGTGATGTATTATTCCACTTTAATGTGTAATATCAGCTGCAGAAGAACAAAAAATGTTGATTGTGTACTCAGAAAACCCCCGTTTTAAAAGGAATAAAAATGTATGTATGACTCAAAATGTGCTTCAAAAAGACTTAAAAGAGATTTGAAAGAGGCTAAAAATATATAAAGGCTTGAAAAAGACTTGAAAATCCATTGAAAAAGGCTCAAAAGAGACTCGAAAAAGACTTGAAAAAGGCTTGAAAGAGGCTCGAAAAACACTGGAAAAGGGCTCGAAAGATACTTGAAAAAGACTTGAAAAGAGCTTGAAAATATTTAAAGGCTTGAAAGTGACTTGATAAACCATTGAAAAAGGCTCGAAAGAGACTCGAAAAAGACTTGAAAAAGGCTTGAAAGAGGCTCGAAAAACACTGGAAAAGGGCTCGAAAGATGCTTGAAAAAGACTTGAAAAGAGCTTGAAAATATTTAAAGGCTTGAAAGTGACTTGAAAAAGAATTGAATGAAACACTTGATTCGAGTTGGAATCGATTTCACATCGCGGTGACTAAGAGCCTTGAATCAAGTTTGAATCAAGTTTTCAGGCTCGATTGGTAAGGTTTGAATCAAACTTTCAAGCCTCGAAAATCAAGCTTGAATCAAGTTCGAATCAAGCTTTTTTTGCTATGTGGGGGTGTGCTCGCGCCCCTCCAATACAGTTCAGTCATTAAAACACAATAAGAAAATGTAATTAAAAAAATAATTACTAATCAACTATTATCAATTTACTGTCAGATATTTTAGTTTTGAGGTAATTTTAAAAATTAAAAAGGATTTGGTCGTCCAGAATTTTTTTTTCTCAACACATTGGTGGAGTGCCCCCTTCAGTACTGGAGCTATACATTTTTTACTGTAATCATCTAACATACAAAAGGGAAAGCCCTCACAATCAAAATTGTTGTATTCTAACATATAATTACTTAAAGGATCATTAATTTTATAAACAGCTGTTCTCATTTCAATTATTGAGGGAATATTGGTAATAATAAAAACTAGATGATGTTATAGACTTGCGGGGAGTGAGCGTAGCGATCGAGCTAAACCTGACGGGGAGTGAGCGCAGCGAACGAGCTAAACCTGACGGCAAGTGAGCGTAGCAAACGAGCTTACCTGAAGGATAAAATATCTCTAAAGTTGGCATTGCGAAGCATGCGAGGTAAGCTAGTTGACTATATGCACTTACTGAATAGACTTCTCATGTTGAGGTATCTGAAACCAATCCACGGTAGAGCTATCTTTCATGGCAAACATGAATTACAAGATATGGCATATGATTGGTAAATCAGTTTTACATCATTCTCCTTGACATTTCATGAGACATTTTCTAATCAAGGATTCTGTTGTTTTTGTTGTTGTTGTTATAATTAGTTTTTATTTCGGCACTGTTAATAATTTATAACATCAATTCCAACTTTGCAACACCTAGGGTGGGGTGAACGCATTCGTTTGTGACCAAAATTTGGTAACAAACAAATGCATTGGATGCTCAGTCTTTTCATATTAATAGTAGTAATTACAATATCTTGTGAATGAGACTAAAACGGTCAGGTGAGTCGGTGACGTAATGGTACCAGACTTCGGGTCCACAGCAGTAATGTCATGGGTTCGAAGCCGTATTCTGCCAGAAATCTTTCATCAGTACCATTCACCTGTACGGTAGTGGCTCACCCCCTCCCCCCTTACTTTTGTCTAATACAATCCACCCACAGGATCAATAGTCTGTGTGGACTGGGCAAAGTCCGTAAGTGGACAGACAAAAAAGGTCTGCAAACCTCTTTAAAAAAAGTGAGCATTCTAGCAAGTAGCATCATATTTTGTTCTAAAGACTTTTGTAACTTCTTCCAATGTGAGCACTTTATATATTTAAATCCTATAGTAAAGCCATTTCAATGATCTGAAAACAAAGAAAGTAATTTTTATTAATCAACTTTATTTTATGTTCTAGGAAACCTACACTACCTTCATCCGATATAACTTGGGAAGAATCAAAATCTGACAGCGAATATCTTCATATTAAACAAGATAAATTTGTAATGGAGAAAGATTTATACAAAGATAGGTATAACTTTTGGCATAAATTGTCTTTCCGAGAGAAATATTTGTATGATAGTAAAAGAGATGAATTGTAATCATTCATGGACCAACCTTTTAATCACAGAACAACTTTTTTACTGTATATAAATTGTTTGGACACAATGGAAAAAACTGGAGTTTGAACAGCTTGATTGCAGGTACTTGAATATAACCATATCACAAACATTAAATGACAAACTTTTTATCGTTAAGTGTGTGTTAGTTTGATTTGTATTCTTTGTTAGATTGTTACATTATGCTTAAAATAATAATTTTGTAAGAAATTAAAAAATAAATATGGAAATAATGTTGTTTTATTTATGTGACAAATATTTGATTAATCTGATTATGGAGTATGCCTTACAAAATAATTTAATTTAGTCATTGGCCAGCTTTGATCCTTGCTGTCAGTGGTGGCGATATAAGGCCCGCAGGGATGCAGTGTATGGGGGGGGGGCTTGGCCGGATTTTTTAGAAAAATTTTGTCGGGGCCGGAGACTTTCAAAGTACATTTGAAGGGCCCTGCTTATCATAAAAATATTTATGATAGTAATGTCAAGAAATTAATCTTCAAACATTATTGTGCATAAAAACGGTGCTAATAACTATCATTATTTAGAGGGCTGAATTAAATATTTATATTTATGTCATGATTTGAAGAATGTGTATCGTCATAGTCATCTAGCCCCACTATGTAGAGATAACTAAGGTTTTGTTTGTAGTTTCGCGATTAATGCAACTGTCTACGTCGTGTCGGAGTCTCACGGTATGGCTCCCCGGCCAGAAGTATGACATACATACGGTCCTCTAGAGACAACTAATTTTTGATATTGGTGATCCAGTATTTCCAGATGTATGATGATTATCGTTTTGTACGATAATTTAGCACCCTGTACGATGTACGAAAGCATACAAAATTTATTTTTTATAATGGGCATTGTTTAAGCCGAAAACTATTTATCATGTGGTTCGTGCAGTAACAGAAATGTCTTGTCATATGCCTTGGTAATGAATAAATTATCCTGTTCACTCTTTGATTTGATGCTTCACTGCTCCCAATCGCTAGCCGCTTGGCAAACGTCCGATGTACAAGAATGTGCTTGAAGCCTGCAAGTGTTGAGCTAGGCCCGAATATTATTACATGTAGTAACAATAGCTAAGCTCAAAGCTGGCACTTATATTGACAGATCAATAAAAATTCTTTACTAACCTAGTTCAAAACATTGTCTAATGTCATGCAGGTCGCATCAGCGGTTCTCACGGCCTGCGGAAGGCACTAGAATAGTTTAATAAGAAATACAATAAGTGATGTCTATATCAGTTAAAACTTAGAATGATATGTCAGCAGTAGAATGTTCTGAGAAAGGTCTTTGCTTAGCATCCACCCCCTTCTGCCCACCTAACCTGCCGTGCTAAGCCTAGAGAAAATGTTTTAAAATGTATTATTAGGGGGAGGGGGGGGCGCGGGTTCTTATGGCTGCCACTGCTTACCGTTTCCATACACGAGTGGCAGAGAGGCAGAGGCAGAGGATGAGCCAAGGTTGTTATGACCCTCCTCAACAAAGTGGTGTACAAACCGGTTCCAATGTTCCTCTAAGCTTGTCGACCCTACCCTTCCTCAAGCTTATTGAAAATACATTTTTAGACTTTCCTAATGCAGCTTATTACTTAAAAATTATATAACTACGAAATGGCCGTTACATTAGAAGCTTTGTAATCCCAGTAAGACTGTTGATATACTGCAACTTGATCAATTTTTGCCACCCAAAAAGTGACCCTTCGACTACCTTGGTTATTGAAAAGATGTGGGCTATTCCTGCAGTTTGGACTGGTTTTAGGCAAGCCACCACATGTTTCTACACTATCGAACATGCTCGACCCGACGGCTAGCCAACATGTTCGACAGTCTGTTGGATACTCGATCGGGACCTGCAGTGTCTTAAACCATGTCAGACCCGACAATTGTTCGATTGGGTGTAGACCCCTTAAGACAATTAAATGTCTCCTTGCATTTAAATTCATGATTCCTAATTCTGGATATCAATACAGATTTATATATGAAATAAACTTTTAATTACCTTTTAAGTATCCTTGTATTGTGGAGGTGCACTGCGTGTTTCATGGCAACCACCACACCTTATGGTTATCTTCAAGGACAATTTTGGATTGAAGACATAAAGGTATGTATACCTGTTGTGTTCATAGTCTCCAAGGTCTTATATTTTGTGGTGTTAGCTAGAGTATTTTTAATAACCGCTAGCACCACTCAGTAGCCTACCTCTTAATTACAACAGTACCTTCAAATTGCAGCATAGGGGAGGTGGCAAGGTTAGTTACTGGCAATTTCCGCAGTGGGTAGTGTGTGTGTGGTGCATTGGGGTGACAAGAGACCCCTGCTACTAGACATCTAATTTAAGAGTCATCTTCACCCCTGGGCCATTAGCCCATTGTTGCGCAGTCGGCAATGTTAACCATACGGCTTTTAATGCAAAACATGGTATCGCATTCCCCTGTTTCGGACGCCGTTTTTCAACCGATTTTCTTTAAACTTGGTAAGTGTTTAGTTGAATAGTTATACTATGTCGCTCATACCTTGGAATTTTGAAAATTTAACAAATATTACTCTCGCAAAGTAACTCGATTTTCCTTAGGAATATTTCAAAATTTAGTAAAATTTTCAAAATTCCGAGGTATGAGCGACATAGTATAACTATTCAACTAAACACTTACCAAGTTTAAAGAAAATCGGTTGAAAAACGGCGTCCGAAACAGGGGAATGCGATACCATGTTTTGCATTAAAAGCCGTATGGTTAACATTGCCGACTGCGCAACAATGGGCTAATGGCCCAGGGGTGAAGATGACTCTTAAGTCAGATGTTTTACATCTGACTTAAATTAGCATGTGTTCAATTACAATGGAAAATTTGTGGAAAATTTTCATCAACATCAACAATTCTTGTGGAAAATATTTTTACCAGTGTATTTGAAACACATGGCCAGGAGTGTTAAAAGCCAGAGCAAGTGGGATCAGATTGTTTGGAAAAAATTACTTTTTTCATGAAAATTTTATTGATTGTTTAACATTTTCAAATAAATTGTTAGTTTTATCGTAAAAATGAATAAGTACAAATTAAAAAAAAAAAAAAAATTGAACGTCTAGAAAGAAGTGAAACAGGTTAGGGTACGAACAGAACGAGTGGGTCGCGGTGGAGGTGTAGGTCGCGGTCGCGGTCGCCGTCGACATCCATGTAAATCAAACACATTGTAGTTAACGAGGCCTTGCATAACGAGTAAGTCGCGGTGGAGGTGACTCGCGATGCCATCCAGGAGGTCAATCAATCAATCAATCAAACATTCTTTATTCAAATAATGCACATAGTACATCGAATAGAGTCACTTAAATAAACTAAATTAAATTAATAAAGGGCCTAATACAGATCCCCATAAATGTATCCTGCATGAAAAGCTATACATAATTTTTTTTATAAATTGCAGGGAGAACAAATAAACTTAACAATCAGAAAAAATACAAATAAAACTAGATACAAAAACTATTAAAATATACAAACAAACTGCAATTCTTAATACAAATTAAAGTGATTCTTAATACATAAATACTATCCAGAGGAGGGATTGTTTGTTTCCCAAAATTCATCTATAGAATATAGAGACAATTGAATGAGGTAATTTTTTAATTGTTTTTTTGAATTTTGTCATCTCACTTTCATTGAAAATGTCCTGAGGTAAATGAAATAAAAATTTTTTGCCCATGAAGCGAGTTTTCTTCTCATAAAATTTCAGTCTATGAGACTCCACCCTCCGATTTAATCTTGTGTCATATTGGTGACCATTGTTAGCTGAAATTTGATTTGGATGATATTGTTTTACATACATTATTGTTTCAAAAATATACTGTCCATAGACAGTTAGTATACCGAAATCTGAAAAATACTGTTTGACCGAGTCAGTTCTTTTTAATTTAAAAATAATCCTTAAAGCTTTTTTCTGAAGTAATAAAACTCTATCCAAATTCTTCTTTGTTGTTGCTCCATAAATGCTTATACCATAAGCAAGATGCGAATGGATTAGTGAAAAATAAATTGTTTTTAAAGTATTAATATTTGAAACTTTAGCCATTTGGCGCAACGCAAAAAGTCCTGATGATATCTTTTTACATACATGATCAATGTGGTCATTCCAAGCTAGATTTTCATCAATTATTAGTCCAAGAAACTTAGTTTTTTCTACCTGATCTAATCTATCATTGTCTAACAAAATATCAGGGGTAATTTTTGACCTAGTTTGTTTTGTGTTAAAAGAAACAAAGTTAGATTTTTTTGAATTTAGAAATAGATTTTTGTTTTGCAAAAAGTCTTTGACAACCGAAAGATTTGTAAAAGATGAGATTTCAATTTCTTCATTTGTTTTGCCAGAAATTGTGATATTTGTGTCATCTGCGTAAAGACACACGGAGGAGCTTCCATGAAACATCTCAGGTTTACAGCGATGCTTTTAAAAATCAAAATCATTTGATTTACATGGATGCTTACCTCGCGGTTTACCTGGATGCTTCGTTGTGATTGGTTCGTTTGGGGGGTGATGTTGTTCTCGTCCGCAGCATTCCATAAAAGCTGCATGTACTCCCCGGGTTGTGCTAAACGAACAAAAAATTTTGGCAGCTCAACTATTACGCAAGTGATCTCTCAGCTATGCCAGCTGTCAGACCAAATCCTAACGGCCCGATCCCGGGCCACTATTAAATGTACTGACGTAGGTGCTTTGAACTGCAGAACATATTTTATTTATTTTATTATTATTTAAGATGGTAGCTGGCTATGATAGCCATCCGATACATATACATATTGGTTCGTTTAAAGTCGAGCGGCCCCGTCGCGTACGCCTGAACCTTTCCCACCCCTCAAGGTAACCACAAACCAGTTATTACTTTGTGATTCTCTGTTAACTTAATTGTTATACTTAATTTAATTTTCAGTTCTCCATCCTGTAATAGTAATAGCAACCCAAAATACATGTAAATACGAGGTATGCCGTAAGTGTAACTCTTATTTAGATTTAAGGTTAAAATAGTTTTTTTTACATCAAAATTAAATTAACTTTAGATAATCAACAAAATGTATAACATCTACGTATAACAACGTAAATATCGCCATTCCTGTAGTGGTAATCGCGGTACTTATACTTTTCAAAATATAGGATTATTTATCTATATATTAATACGCAAGCATGTTTCGTTTCCTCCTTTTTTCTCAGCTTGTGTGCATCGTAGGAGAAATCCGCGCATACCGTTAGAAAGGTATAGTCCTGTAGATGAGCAGAATCACATTATAATTTCCATGTTTCATATGTTCAGAACAATGAAGAACATATGTTTCAGTTATAAAACCTTTTAAATCTAAATAGCTCAAGATGAACTGAGATTTTGGTCGAATTTCGACCAGTGGGCGATCTCTAGTTTTATTTAATAAGCACGCTACACACATCACTCTCCAATGGTCTGAGCTGCACTGACAGCGCGGGTGACCTCCTCGCTATGTGCGGTCAACATCGACCGCGACCTAACTTGTGGCATCGACCGCGACCTACACCTCCACCTCGACCCACTCGTTCTGTCGTACCCTTAAATTATTTAATGAAATGCTATAACAAATATGTCTGCAGTGATGCATTATTTTCTTAGTAAAAATATTTTAAGTTAAAATTTTTTAACAAAATTACCTATGGTCTATATTATGCACAAGTTGTTGTAAGGGTCAACCTACATGTCTATCAGAAATCAGAAGCCCAGCATGGTTAAATTAAGTGATATGTAGACTATTTATCAGCCCTTAAGTTATAAGGCTCACTCTGTACAGCCAGAGGACAGAAGTCCAGAGTGGCTGAGTCAAACCAACTCATTACTTACCAGTTTTATTTCTATTTCACATGAAAAATTTACACATTTAAGCCTACCAATCACTTAAAAAATACTATTGTTCTTTTGGGAGTTTCTGTGGGAATTTTAACTGTAATGTGGGGTTTACTCATTCTAGTACACACAGCATTTTGCTCTTTGGCCAGCATTGCTTGAAATATCCACCCAGTTTGTGTGGTAATCTTAAATGTGTTTTATTGAAAGACAAATGAATTAAATGCAGTAATAAAGGATTTTTTTAAATTTCTTTCATTCCATTTGAGAAGCAATATCTTACATTTTTAGACTTTAATTGAGAATATTATCCCCCTAATACAAAATGCGTGTTGGCATCAGAATTGGGATTATTAGGAATACAAGCCACAATGAATCAAAATATTACCAATGACCAAATTTAACTGCTCAACATGTGTTAGCTTTTCGGGACACAGAACTCTCTACCATCACTGAGAAACAGCAATTTTAAAGTACACTACCTTTTTTGCTGAATAATAAACAACTGATGAGTTACTTAGGGTTACATTACAATACTTAAATTTTTTCTTCTATCAACTCACTTCTCAGCCAAAGCGTCTAACTCAATTATTGGTCTTGGTCTGATGTGAACAAATTTTAAAGATACTAATTTTCAAATTGTGAACAAGTACAAAATTTGTAAAATGCATTTAATGTTAACAAATTATTAGCAATTTTCCAGTTAATGATAGGCCCACTTTATCAAAATTTATTAATGCAGCAATGTCTAGACAAGTGTTATTTTTAAATGCAGTTACAATCATATATATAATGGTGTTACCGTTCACAAAATTAGATCATGTAATTAGTTTGAGTTTTTACTATAGCCTATTTATATTTAAATTCTGAGACCAACTTCTGTATGTAACAATAAAATAATAAATACTTGAAAAATAGACAAAAACAATTTTACACAGCCTAGTTAAAATATTATAATTATATTAAACTACTAATTTAAAATAACTCATGAAAAAGAAATATTTTTTATTTAAAACTAGTTATTTTTTCTATCAAATCAATATCAATACCTGTTACATGAAAAGGGAGCATAAAAAACAACTCAGAAATTAATTAATTAATTAACACTAGTTTATTGTGCACAATGTAACAGTAACATATATTTCACAATAAGCTAATCTTAATTAAAATAAACAAAAATCACACCATAAATAATACAAAAATAGGAACCAGTCTTGAGAAATTAAAATACAACATACTTTTGAGATGAAGCGGTTTAGTCGACTTCCTCCACAGTTGGTCCGTGGCCCGCACCGGGGTTGAAGCCTTGTCCTGGGTTGAAGCCGCCGGGAGCGCCCTGACCCGCGCCGTGGAGCTTGGACATGATCGGAGAGCACTGCTTGGTCAGCTCGCGGAGTCGGTGTTCATACTCCTCCTTGTCAGCTAAGGTGTTGTTGTCCAGCCACTGCAGCACCTCCTCACACTCCCTCTTGACGGTGTTCTTGTCTGTTTCGCTCAGTTTGTCACCGGCGTCTTCGACCGCCTGCTTCACATTGAAGGTGTAACTCTCCAGTTGGTTCCTGGCCGAGATCCTCTCCCTCTGTTTGTCATCTTCTTCCTTGTACCTTTCTGCCTCGGAGACCATCCTGTCAATCTCTTCCTTGCTCAGTCGACCCTTGTTGTTCTGGATCGTGATGTTCTTGGATTTACCGGAGCTGGTGTCTTTGGCAGAGACGTTCAGGATGCCATTAGCGTCCAGGTCGAATGTGACGTCAATCTTTGGTACGCCTCGAGGAGCAGGTGGGATTCCTGTGAGGTCGAAGGTTCCCAGGAGGTTGTTGTCCTTTGTCATTGCCCGCTCTCCCTCAAACACTTGGATGGTGACTGCAGGCTGGTTGTCTGAGTAGGTGGTGAAGGTTTGCGTCTGCTTGCATGGGATCCTGGAGTTCCTCTCGATGATCTTAGTCATCACTCCACCTGCCGTCTCGATGCCGAGGGACAGAGGAGCAACGTCGACAAGCAGCACATCCTGGATAGCAGAGCTCTGGTCTCCGGACAAGATGGCAGCCTGAACTGCAGCACCATACGCCACGGCCTCATCTGGGTTGATTGAGAGGTTCAGGGACTTGCCGTTGAAGAAGTTCTGGAGGAGGCTCTGGATCTTCGGAATGCGAGTGGAACCTCCCACGAGGACTACATCATGGATGGATGACTTGTCGAGTTTGGCATCATTCAATGCCTTTTCGACTGGCTGTAGTGTGTTTCGGAACAGGTCGGAGCAAAGTTCTTCAAAGCGCGCTCTGGAGACCTTGGTGTAGAAGTCGATACCCTCGTAGAGAGCATCGATCTCGATGCTGGCCTCGGTGCTGGACGACAGAGTGCGCTTGGCTCGCTCGGCTGCTGTCCTCAACCTGCGGATGGCCCTCGGGTTTGATCGGAGGTCCTTTCGGAACTTCCTCTTGAACTCCTCGGCGAAGTGGTTGACCAGGCGGTTGTCGAAGTCCTCACCTCCCAGATGTGTGTCACCTGCTGTAGATTTCACCTCGAAGAGAGAACCCTCATCGATAGTCAGGATGGAAACATCGAAGGTACCACCGCCAAGATCGAAAATTAATACATTTCTTTCTCCCTTAAGGTTTTTGTCTAGACCATAAGCTAAAGCTGCTGCTGTGGGTTCGTTAATAATTCGGAGGACATTTAACCCGGCAATGGCCCCCGCATCCTTGGTAGCCTGTCTCTGTGAGTCGTTAAAGTAAGCAGGAACTGTGATAACTGCATCCCTAACTGAACCACCGAGGTAGGCCTCAGCAGTTTCCTTCATTTTTGTTAGAACCATTGAACTGATTTCTTCTGGAGCAAAAACTTTCTTTTCACCTTTGAATTCTACTTGAATTTTGGGTTTGCTACAGTCATTAACTACTTTGAAAGGCCAATGTTTGATGTCTTGCTGAATTTTGGGATCATCGAATTTTCTGCCAATTAACCTTTTAGCATCGAACACTGTGTTCTCCGGGTTCATGGCTACCTGGTTCTTGGCGGCGTCCCCGATGAGTCGCTCCGTGTCGGTGAAGGCGACGTAGCTGGGAGTCGTCCTGTTGCCCTGGTCGTTGGCGATGATCTCCACCTTCCCCTGCTGCCACACCCCGACGCAGGAGTATGTCGTTCCCAAGTCGATTCCAATAGCTGGCATTTTTCCTGGCATGATGATCGTCTATAATATTACACTTACACAGAATAAAAGAACTTCAGTAATCGCACTGAATAAATAAACGCACTGGAATAAATCGCTTTAGTCACTTTGTGTTGCGCTGACTCTTTCAAACTGAAGCGGGAGCGCGAGCGGCTTGTATTTATAACCAGCTGACCCGCTCTCGAAGCTTCTCAGCTGTTTGAGTCTGCGCGCCGCTCTCATTGGTTGGAGAAGCTTCTAGAACTGCTCTCTGATTGGTCGGCGTCGGCGCGCGTATTGATTTCAACTGTTGCTGCGGTTTCGTGAACTTTCTGGCAGCCGCAAACTTTCTGGCAGGTTCTTTGCTGCTTCCGACAGAGAATAATTTATCCTGTTCTAGAATCTCATAATTGTAGCAATATAAAAATGATTTTAGGATTTAAAAAAGAACATTAATTTCCTATAATTAATTATAATACGACAAATGACTAAAATAACACATAAAATAAAATATTTTAGACCACTAATATTTTTTTTAAATTGCGTTAATCTAATAGTTTGGATGCAATTAATTAAAAAAGTACCCTTACGTTTTCTGAATATTGAAAATCACAAACAGCAATAATATATGTTAAGTAAACTAAAATTTTAATTAAAATAATCTAGGTTCTAATTAATAATAAACATACTTTATTTTTTATAAATTTACACATTGTTACAACAATATAGTTTATAATATTTTTATTTATTCTTGCCAATATTTTCTAATTATTTATGAGACGAAACCAATGACATGTAACTGTTGATATGGTGAATAAATTCTTGATTGTATAACTACAGTATTCTCTTAAAATTTTCAATATGTAAATAATTAAGTTACGGTATTTATTTTTTTATTTATTATTATTTTTGTTGTTGTATATAGTGCTTTTAAAAACAACCTGGTTAAAGTTCGATCTGAGGAGTGCCTTTTATGTAACTTTTTAATGATTTTTTTATACCTTGGAGAAAAAATCGTGGTTACAAATTACCTTTTTAGTAGTTTACCATTTATTTTAATTTTAATAAGCTATTGTATTGTTTTTATCTAAATGTTTATGGAAGAGAGAGCTTATTAGTCCTAATGGTGTGTTTCTATTATATGGTACTATTGATGCATTTGATAAAATTTAGGTTTATTTAAGTCCAGGAGTAGAGTAGGCTTATAATCTGTCGAAAATTTCATGTCCCTCCAAACTGACCTAGAGTCCGAAAATTCATAGTCTATTAAATGTTATGTATGCACACAAAAAATCAAATAAAATTTGTTTTTGGAAATATATTTTGCAGATCTGTTTTAACAAGGGATGTATATTCATTTGTCTGCCAAAGATAGTCTTCGATCTTAGGTACGTTAATGGGACACAATTCACTAGAATTAATTCAAATAACAAGCATTGTAGGAATAAATTTCTACAAATTGAATACAAGAGAAACTCCAAAATTGAGCTCTCAGCGAAAAAACAGCTCTATATAAATAACAGTTTGATATAGTTTCAGTTTATTTTCAAGTCGTATTAGGTATAAATTTAATTCAAGAATGTTATTGTGAACTCGTGTGCATTACCGGTACTTTTTATCGTTATTATCTGTTAATACTTTTTGTAATATTTGTTTTGATACTATTTTCCCATCATATAGCTTTATCCATAGTAATTGTTTATCTAATAATGTTAGTTATATAGTTGTGCACTATTCCATTGACGCACGATATCCCGGCAGTTGTATCGTAGGTAGGAGGTGTGCCAAGTCTAGAAGCCAACAGAATCAGCTGTGTTTGTTTGAGTAATCAGCTGACTCACGTGCTCATACAAAACATTCGAGTAGGCCGCCCGACTTGCCCGGCCAGGCCGGCGACCTCTATTTGACCTTGCTGCAATTTCCATTCCAAACTATTAGAAAAGAAAGGTTACAAAAATAGTACGTTGGGAGTTGATGCACTGTTGCCAAATATATCCAGAAACATATTTTTATACGATATTACACTTTTGGTAAACATAACCACAAAATTTGTGACATGACATCATTTACTCACAAAATTACAGGGCGAGAGGGAGTGAGGGGGGGCATAGCCCCCTTACTACAATAACACCTCAACACTGATAGAATTTTTTAATCCCATATTTAATTTAGACACGTTAATGGTCTACCAGTGTGTGCAGTAGGCGTACTGTTGAAAAAAATCTAATCTTTGTTAATAAATAATAAAATACCTGTAGGCCTAATATTAGATTTAATACAATACTGAAAAACAGTATTGGCCTAGTAATAAAATCTGTTTTAAAACGTTGGCTGGTAGGTTATTGTTCTTGTTTTATTGTAGACTACTATATCAAATCACAACACCGTACAGTAAATATAATACCTAAGTACACGACTACTGAGAAATAAAAGTTTCCATCATTTACTTTAAAAATCTATACTTATTCAATACGCTAAGGGTTTTTTTGTCTTGAGAACTCCTCCTACAATTTTCAACCGATTTTCAAGTTTTTTGTGTCGTTGGATAGGGCTTGGTCTGTAGTTGTTTCCGCCAAAAACTGATGAGAATCGGACTGAAAATAAAGGCTCTATCCACCATTGAAATCTAAAAATTTCCGATTTAAATAACATTGGGATTGAATAAAGCATTAAACATATGTTAATAATCAGCTGCAAATACGTGTAGTTTTTGGTAATTACAGATATTCACAATATTTAAATTGGTCGGATGTCATTGATTTAGAGCTAAAGTAACATTTTTACTGTATATTAAAATAAATTGCTCGATTTCGAGCTACACGTTTACTAGTTTACATAAAATACTGTATTGCATGAGTAAAAAGCACAATAGATAAGTCCTGTTTTTAGTCGAAGTATTGGTCCAATAAAACGTCATCAAAGATTAGATTCTATCGACTTCTAACTTCTAGACTTGGCACGTCCTATCTGTATCTAGGTGATGGTGATGTGTTTGGTTCTCGGCTTTCTCACCAATTTGGCTAAGAAATAAGTAATCAGCTCTTAATTACTATCCGACTAATTCTAGCACTAGAAAAGTCATTACATATAAAAATTAATAAAAAGTAATCCGGAATTTGACTTTATAAAGAAGTTTGTTTTAAGGCTATGCACTTTTATTACTGTTAAAAATTAATTAATTATTATATTTAAATAAAAGTACAATATTGAAGAATATTTTATCACATGTTTATAAACAATATATAATGCCTTGAGATATTTTATAGACTATTTTCTTTCAATGACTATAAATGAGATTATCCAAAAAGTGACTAAGCAAAAGGATTTATCGGAAATTTGCTGAGTACGCAGGTTTGCTGTGACGTGAAGGGGGGATTTTTAATTTTATTTGCGTACTTCATTGACAACACAAATTACTGTTGGTAATCTTTTTATTATATTCAATTTATATATCAATTAGATTTTCATGCAAATAATTGAATTTATCTCATTGCCACCGCACCTCTTTAATTTATTCATAGGCCTGATAAAAGCTGTGATTGCACCGTAAGTTGTAAAACGTGTTTGTACACAATTATGTGGCGTTCCAACATTATTTTTGACTTTGATTTAGCTGGAGTAAAATAATGTTGAAACACAACAAAGTCGTGTAAATTCAACATGATACAAAATGTATGTTTCATATTATTTTAGAAATTTATTTGTTCCACCCACAGCTGCATTGCTGCATTGTTCTATCGTCCGTTAGAACGTTGTCGGGTCTGGAACGTTCCAGCAGGCCGCGTTGTGGAACGTTGTAGAACGACGCGGCGTCCCCTCCCCACCCTCCCCATCCGCTTCCCACCATCCACAACCCATCCCAAACCTCACCCAACAACAAGGTCTGTAAAGGAAGAAGCATAATGCAGTGACAACAGCTGTTCCGTCCCTCAACCGGCTTGTTTCCAGGCATTTCTAGATACTGTGTTTCCAGGCGTTTCTATCTCTGTACTTTCTTCACCACAATAATTACAGTTTCACAATAAGAACTTAATTGAAAATAATTATCCGAGAATGTTTGCCATTCAAAGTAGGCCAATCTCAGTATTGAAATCAACATAGGCCTAAATTGGAAACTTCCCAAACATACCGGTTGTCTCGTTTCACAATATTTCACAGTATGCATTTCGCTGAAGCGTGCGGTTACCGAATTTGATTGAAAATTCCTACACACCATAGGCATAGCGTTGGGGGTGGGAGTGGCACACCTGAAACCAGACCACCCGTAACTTACACCCCTTAAAATCTACACAATTATTTTTTTGCAAAAACAAATTGTGCCATTACAGGTAAACAAGTTGCGCTCTACGCTCTATCCATTTATGATAACTTCAATCATCAATGTACAGAGTGTACCAGTAACCTATCCAGACCGGAAGTCCTTAATTTGAAATACAACTCCCACTTTTTATGATATTATGGATTCTAGAAATAATTTTAAGGCTACTTTAATGTATATCTCTAATCCTAACGGTTTGGGTGATAATGGAGGTAGAAGTTTGATTTTTTCACTAACATGGAGCAAATTTTCATATTTAACACTGAAACCTTTACCTTTAACATGTCCAAACATAAAAAATATCTTATAACCTCATTTTAGATTATAATCCATCATAAAGTACCGATTATCAAGTAATTAATTTTATCTGCCATATTGAAATTTTATAAAAAAAATAAAATAATTTATGACAAAACTAATATAATTTATTATGTTTAAGTGTTTAAAAGAAGAAGCTAAAGGCATTTTTATGCTAGGCCTTTTTAGTTTCACTGGAAATTTACAGAGATAATGGATGTGAAATTTAGTACCATGTTGTTCTTATGGGGGAAAATCACACTATCTCCCAAAGCGTTAGGGTTAGGGGTACACATTAAATTGTAGTCTTAAAATTATAATTGGAATAAAAAATACCATAAAAAACGGGGATTCATATTCAAAATTTATATGACTTCCGGTCTGAGTAGGTTATTTCTGTCACACCCTGTACATTGAAATCATCAATAGAGCGCAACCGGTTTACCTATAATGGCACAATTTGTTTTTGTGAATAATTAATTGTGTAGATTTTAAAAGAGGTGTACGGGTGGTCTGGGACACCCGGTATATGAAAATGGTTTCAGTAGTGATGATACGTCATAGCACAGGTTCCTTACTCTGTGGTCATAGCGTGGTGGAAACAATTTCACCATGCTACACAGTATTGATTTGTTCTGCGTCCTTCGTAACAATTAGAGGGCCTATAGTTTAGCTCAGGTTTTATCCATATTCCTTTTTGGGGAATTTCCATAGGGAATAAGCTATTACCGTAGGTCTCATGCCGGGACCATGTTACTATTTCGTTTTTATGTGCCCAGAGACCAAAAATAATAGTCATTAAATGTAATATATGTATGTATGTATGTATGTGTCCGATAACTCTTGTAAAAACGGTCCGATCGGCACCCATTTGGTAGAGATGTGTAATCCGTGAAAATTCACAGATGCAATGAAATACTATGCACTGAAATACTATCCTCCCAAATAGGTAGTGAAGACCTGTCAAATATTTTTGGGACGAAGTGTTACTTGGGACGGACAAAGTGATACGACACTACGCGGCGAGAGTCTCTCTCTCTCTCTCTCTCTCTCTCTCTCTCTCTCTCTCTCTCTCTCTCTCTCTCTCTCTCTCTCTCTCTCTCTCTCTCTCTCTCTCTCTCTCTCTCTCTCTCTCTCTCTCTCTCTCTCTCTCTTTCTCCTCCCTACTTTCCATCTCAGTCGCTCAGTTCTAGACGTTTCTGTCGTCACGGGCCGCCGCAGAACCATTACAGGCGAGGGGTAGGTCAGTGATCACTGTTGGGTGGTGGGGAGGGGGGGGGGTTGTGGGTGGATGAGAGACCTCGTTCGCCATGTTCTATGATTCTAGGTCGACGTGAATAGTCACGATTAATTATTTATGACTTTCTACATTATTGTAATATTGTTATTCTTTTCAATATTTTGCCTTTTGGCTTACAAACAAATTTCTGATACTACAAATCCAATAGCAATTCATCGAATAGTCGTGACAATAATAAAACAGCAGTAAACAATTTTTTTTTTTTTAAGAGTTATTTTTAATTATTCACAAATTCCAGTCGCCAATGTCAATTGATAGTCTGCTAAAGTAGGTAGCTAGTTTAGGGGTAAAACGTTAAAAACCTAGACAAAACCAAACTCAATCTAGTTTGTAGTAATTGGCCCTATTAGGAGTTTTTGAGTAATTAACTACCGAATTCAGGAGATAAGGATCCTTTTGGAATAGTAAGATTCATCATAAAACTGGCTGAATGAAGTTAAATTGGTAAAATGTGTGGAACAAGAGATTTATTTAGCAGGCCCCGTGTCGGGCAATTGTTTATAGTTCTATGGGAGTCAAGTTCACGAAAATAAATAAATTGACTTAAACCATGGTTTAGACCTTAGCAAAATGTAACTTGAATGGAAACAAAGTGAAAGAATTGCAGTGATACTTCTCGACTCATTCACTGTGTCTTCTCTGTTATATTTGGCTCTGACGATTACTCTCGCACTTCTAAAATTAACGTGATGTTTTATTAATAGAAATACCACGTCATACTCAGACTTTTAAATTTGGTGGCTCCCGCTCACGACTCGCAACATGATGTCAGATAGTTATATTCTTAGCCACTAAAGAGATGGTTTGATTTTACTAGCAAAGAGACTACTCAATTTAATAGTGTTGGCTTTACAAGAAAAAAAAAACATACATGGGCCTACAACAAAATTATAAGAAATGAGTTTTAACATTCTGAGTTGATTCCCTCTAGTCCCTCCTGTAGTGACTAAAAATGAAAAAAACCGTTAGTGCACAGGGAAGTAGTAATTTTCTTCTATGTAGTAAGTGTATCCAATAACGTCAAATAAATTTGTTGCATGATGTAGATGTATTAATGTCTATGGCAAGAAAGTAGTGATTAGCCTATGCTTTGCAGCCAACGCCCTACTTTACGTGACTGCCAATATAATAATTCTTGCGCGACAGCTTTCTACTTTAGTAAAAAGGAAAGTTATATTTACTTTGAGAAAGAAAACATGCCAAATACAAAAATCATATTTATTATGTCGCTTTCAATGAGTAGCTTAAGACGGTGTGAATTCTGATAACTATAGTATTGCCGAAATTAGTAAAAATTGTTAAAATTGCAATGCGGTCCAAGCAACCTGATTTCGGCAAGATGTAACCATGTGAACATAGAAATAGGTAAATTGAGGAAATACGGATACAGAATAACCTCACTATTATATTAGTTAAATAAAATCTTTAAGTTAACAATCAATGGAACAATAGATTTGACGCGGACAGCACTGAATTAAAAAACAAAAATTAATGGACATACCACACTTTTTTCCCAAAGCTGATTTTTAAATTATTGACAGAATGTAAAATAGTATGGATAAAGATATTTATGGATAGTTAACTGATTTGACACCAAGACTGATTTGATCTTACCTAAAAATGTCATATCCATTGTTTTTCCACGCTCTAAAAAACAAAGTCCATTGGGGTTTGTAATAGGCCTACATCGAATGATAACATAACCTCAGAAAAGTGTAGAATAGCCCGAGAAGTAATCGCGCCCCCTTTAATATGTCTAGATGACCTTCATATAATTTTACCAGCTGATTTTTGTTGTTCCTTTTTATTTCAGGTTATTTTTAGTAGGTTATCCAGTTCAGGCAAAATTCCAAATTTATGACTATGTAAATCATGTTTTAAGTTGAAGTGTGCTTTTAAACCTTGCCCGAAGTAATTTTCAAAATGTCTAGCGTTACAGAACTGCCTCCAATTCTCACCGGCGAGGAGAATTTCGAAACCCCTGGCTCGCCAAGGCCGAGTATCAGGAGTGGACAAAATTTAGAAAATATAGAGATTAATAAGTCGCCGGATCCCAGCATAAAAAGCGTCCAAGGTTTGGAAAACACTGAAGAGAAGAAATCACCTAATCCGAGCATCAAAAGTGGAGAGGGTGTTGTACCGTCAGAAGCCGAAAAGTCTCCTGTTCCAAGCATAAAAAGTGGACAGGGAGTTGAAAATGTTGATCAGGAAGCTAAGAAAACTCCTCCAACGTCAGTAGATGAAAATATTCAACAGGAAGCTAAGAAAACTCCGACGTCAATAGATGAAAATACTGAACAGGAAGCTAGGAAAACTCCAACGTCAATCGTTGCTGAAGATCTTCCACAGGAAACAAAAGCGGAAACCCCTCCGAAACTCGAAGAGTTATTTAACTTCCAGGAAACGAAGCAAGAAGCTAAAAAATCAGATCCAAAGCCTTCAGATATTCCACAGGAAAGAAGAGGAATCAGGAGGGTAAGCTTCAGTGACATGGCAAAGACAACCAGCTCAGGCAGGGCGGTTTTTGGAGGAGGGTTCAGAAGCAACAAGGGGGTGAAGCAGCCGACCTTGGAGGACGACCACCCGATGTTGGGGAAGTCCCTGACGGAGACCTCCCACCCGGAGCGGAGACCGACGAGTCTGCCGCAGCAGCCATGGCTGTACGCGGTGTTTGCGCTCCTCGTGCTCACCATCATCTTGAGGTTCTTCCTGACCAACTTCCGGTTCGTCTGCGTGCTGGTGTACGCCGCTCTGGTGTCGCTGTTAGCCCTCCGCTACGTGGGACAGGGGCCGCTAGCGCGGCGGCAGCGGTGGAGGTGATTGCAGGGTGTAGTATTGCTGGGGAAATCAGAAAGAGTGACCGCATAGGCTAGGAAGTAGACATACTGATGATTCTTTGAGAAAATAAAATTGTTTACAATGTAGCCTAATTTATTTTTGTTTACCATCAACTATATGACATGTTAAACAAACTCGATCCATTGATTTTTTACCTGTGATTTTAAAAGTAATTTAATTTGTTGTATTCGGCATTATTAAAACATTGTTTTAGTGCTGATTTATCGTACATTACAATTCCAATTTCATACATTCTTCTGTAGAAACAGCCAGAGCAACGACCAAGACATTTATGAGTATTGCCAAAACAATCAGCCTTCACTAGTTTAAATACTATCGGCTAAGCTCATCTTAACATTATTTTGCCGATGCAGTTTCTGCAGGCGTTTTAGAGCTGTTCACTTGGTGCTACCAAAGAATAAATAGTATTAAAACTGTTAGTAAACCAATACAAAATTGATTGAATAAAATGAATCATTAACCCTCTGTCGGGCGCATCACGGAGTTTTCCTCCTGGTGACTATTTTTTCCCCCGATGACTATTTGTATAAAATCTAGTTTGCATCCGGAAAGCTGGTACCTCATATACCTGTTGCTAGTCTTTCTTAAAAGCGGTTTAGGACATTTCCACCCATTTGTTTTTGGCCAGACGAGTTGGTGAACGAATCCTACAATAATATCTGGGGGTAACCTTCGTGTGGACCTCTTGGTGTAACTAAAACAACTCCGTGAGCCCCTTGTATTATAGCATACTTTTCTATTTGTAAGAATACTTATAGCATAGTTACAAATAGAAAAAAAACTATAAATAACTGAACCTAATGGTAAATTTTAAAAGGGATGAAATTGGACAACCATTAAATGGAAATGTTTACTTATGTTTACATGACGGTATAGCAACTTATTTACAACAGTGTAGAGGAGAATTCTAGGATGAACGCCGAATAATAAGAGAGGACTGATGAAGTTTAAAAGGAAAACTTCAAGTTTAAATATTTCATATGAAATATAACTGAAAAATATGCTAAAATATCCCTGTTATTAAATATAATAAAATATAATTTATTTTATGTCATATTTTGTTTAATTTATGTTCAAATTGTTTAAAGACTATTTTAATAAATATACAGTCTATATAATATAATTAATTGATAAAAATGTAAAAACCAACTTGTATTGATCATTAACTAGTGATTAATTAATATTTATGAAAATAAAATAGTTTTTTATAATTATTATTTATGATAACTTTTAGTTTTTCTATTATCATATTATTGTACATTACATACGCTACTCTAAACAAGTACTGTTTGTACAGGCAAACTTTTTAATCTCTCCAAGGATTTTTAATTTTTGGCTGAATATGGAGGTTTTTTGGCCTCGAGGGGTCTATTGGAGTTGGTCCCATGTCTGAGAAAAATCCGGTTTTTGTCCTAGAGCTCTTTAAAGTTCATATGTTATTTTTACGGAGATTTTTGTAGCTACTAAATTCTCTGCTCGCTCGCTGAACGAAAAATCAGCTGATAATCCATATATAATCTAGCAAATTATATATATATATATATATATATATATACATATATATATATATAAAATAAAGTCATGTTAGTTACACAACCTACATCTCAAGAACGGCTAAACTGATTTGGCTGAAAATTTTTGGGGAAGCCACCATGTTGTTCTTTTGGAAGCAAATTTTTGTATTGGAACATATAGTTACATTAGGGAATATTAATTGTATAAACAGCTGTTCTCATTTAAAGTATTGAGGGAAGATTGGTAGTAAAAAACCAGAGGATATATTATAGACTTGCGGAGAGTATGTAGCAAACAAGCTCACCTGAAGGGCGAAAATTTCTCAAGTTGGCATTGCGAAGCATGCCGGGTAACCTAGTTGTATGTATAAATCAATGTTTGCATCTTAAAATGTGATTTAACGAATTTTTACCATAGTGCAGCACCATTGATTATATGTACACTCTTGGCTTGGCGAGTGCATGAACCAGGTCGTTCTTAAAAGGATGAGAACGAGTGATTGGAGCAAACGAACTTTGTCTGAATAAGGAAATTGACAATAATTTTACCGAGCATAAGGTTGATCCCTCTGGTACTAAATCTAAAAAAATAAACACAGTAAATATAATTATTACTGTGTTAAATAATAATCAAATATAATGATAATTTATGTAGGTATCTTGTTTTTTATTATTTATATAGCGTTATCAGCATATTAATGTTTTTTCTCAAAAAAAGAATTTCCAAAAAGTACGAAAGTCTGAAAACTAGTTAATAAAATAAACATAATAACTAAAGGAATATATTCAAACATTATTTCTCCTCCAAACTTGAAGGAACTAGACAGCTAAGCAATGTTTTTTCTTGGATTTTTGTGACTGCACCAATGTTGCACAGTGTTGAGGAGACTCAAGAAATCGATTGATACAAAAATCAATTGCACATTAGTTTTGTTTCTAGTGGCACAACTAATCAGCGACCATTATTGGTCGCTGCAACTAGTAATTAAAATGCATTTACTTTATTGTATAGGATTCAACCGCACTCAAGACTCAAAACTCAAGTGAGGATATTATCAAAGACAAGCTACAATTATTTTAAATGTTTAATTTTTCTGTGATATTACTCAAATTTAACTGGATAAAAAGAAAATGTCGTGCACTTGTGGGGCGGAGCCCTAAAGGACTTCAAAAACTATATTTGCAAAATCGTTTCTCAGTGAATACTTATGAGCAAAGAGGAACGTCCATGCCAAATTTCAACCCCGTTAGCCCTAGAGTAATTAAGTAGTCCTGTGTGGCGGAGCCCTGATGGAATTTTACAAAACCGTTTCTGAGTGAGCACCTATGAGCATAGAAAAACGCAGGATTTTAACATTGCAGGCCCCATGGTTTTTCAGATTCGTTGTTGCCTTGGTTTGTATAAAAAATTTGCCATAAGGACAACATTAGATATAAATTTTAAAGTTTTGTGGGGGGAGACCTGAAGGAATTTTGCAAAACCGTTTCTTAGTGAGCATTTTTTAGCAAAGTGGAACGGGCATGCAAAATTTTCATCATCAGATAGTGAAATTCAGATGGTGATGGTGAAAATTGCATGCAGCATGCAAAATTTTCACCATCTACACCCTATGATTATGGAGATTCTCTGATAAAAGAGTGAGTGATATTTGACAAATATATAGTAGATAAGAAACTTATTGACAACCTTACGTACCATATAATTAGTGGACTTTTCGCACTTAGTAGTTGAATGTGAGGGTTATGAAATAAAGTTATGTCTGGTGTCGTATGAGTGTAAAACATTAGTCATATTTCTAAAAATTTCTTTATTCTTTATGTAATATTTACAAAGTTTATATATATAAAGACAAGGCAAAGACAAGGCAATGTCATTACCCTAAACTAAAGTCTTTGAAAATTTGCTGGCAGGGTTCATCAAAAGCCGGGTTATTGATTATTCTTACAGCTCTTTTCTGGACTTGAAATATTGTATTAAAATTTAATAATATAGGGCTTCCCCAAATTGTTAAGCCATATGTTAATCTGCACTCAATAGTTGCAAAATAAACCATTCTAAAGATTCTAGAATTTATGGTTTTTTATAAAATCTTTAAAATTTTTTACTTAATTCATCTGTGTGCGCAGACAAATCCAAAATGTACTGTCTATATTGATACCTATAAGAATTTGCAAAAGGTTTTTTTTTTCATTTGGATTTGCATTTTTAGATTAAAGAAATTGTAATTTTTAAATTTAATTATTTTTGTCTTATTTTTTATTTTACTTTAAACCATTTTTTTAAGCATTCACCTTTTTTGAATACTTGTTTATACTTAGATCTAAATCTCTATAAAATCATCTGAATCTCTTACAATCATGGATGTGTCATCAGGCATACTGAATCACATTTGATAACTTTAAATTTACATTTTTAGGTAAGTCTGCCACGTGTATAAACAAAATTAAAGGTCCTAAAATCGATCCTTGGGTACAACCAGTATGATTTAATTCCCATTCGAATTCATACATTATGTGATGATCATTTCTGAACTTTTTGATGGTAAGATAGGTACCGATAATGATAGTAGATGGTTAATGTTTGCAGTCAGGAATGAATCCAAAATATATGTTTAGAACCTAGAACTCTAGAAGCCAATAAGTAATTACATACCATATTACAAAAATTAGTTCCGCCCAGCGACCAAGGAATACCGCCCCTGAAAACCAGAGAGGGATAAGCACTGATGCCAGTGTCACTTCTCACTTCTCTGCGCTTCTTTCTACATCCCAAATGTCAAGATGAGCATTTTATTGTATATTTTACAAAAAATCTAAACAATAATAAATCGTCTGTAAAATTATTCTGGAAATCTCTGTTTCAATTCAACCAAAATAACTCTTGGTGGTGCTGGTACTACCTGTGTTTCGGCATGGTTTCGGCCAGATCTACAAAAATCTACAAACATCAGTTTTGAATATTTTCAATATAATTATTGACTACAAATACAGGAAAATTTAAAAGTCATTGACTATACAATGGTAAAATTATCTATCTTATGTGATTTTATAAATTAAGTCAGTGCTGTAAATTCGTCGTCTATAATCAAGGGCATTGCTTTGGTCCTGTCCCACAATATTAATAAGCTTACTCTATGGCCAAAACATAGCTTTTGTTATGATGTCAACCCGGAGCCTAGCTTCAGTAGCTTGTTTTGTTGTCCATCCATAGTTAGGTTAACTCACTCAAAAATTATTAAATGAAAACTCGAATACATGTTAATTAGTATATATAACTTAGTTTTATTTAAGCTCATTTAAAATAGTTGTCCACTAAGGTAAGTAGACCAGATTGCATTGTAAGTAATCGCATGGCTAAAACAGTCGGATACCTAGCCTATACCAATTCCGCTTAGACCAGTTTTCCCCTAACTGTCTAAGGCCTACACTTTTTAAGCATTAAACCTATGTTTTGTACGCTATTATAAACTATTAAGGGTATCAAGTTGTCAAAGTTTAATTCACGCTACAGTAATCCTTCAAACTAGGCCTAGATAAAAAATATTTCAAGATTCCATTAACTCTAAAAAAAGCCGTAAGTTAGTGGCGAGCGATTGCAAGATGTTATGCTTTTCGAATATTTGTGTTTAAATGAATTTAGTTTCTAATAATGTAAGTAACATAGTAACATTCTACATAGTGTAATTAATTACACTATGTAGATAACACTAGATTTAAAAAGGCAAGTTAAAAGATTGCGTTGTTAATGACTTAAAGCAATTATGGGGGGTGATGTTGTTTGCGTCTGCAGCATTCCATTAAAGCTGCACGTACTCCCCGGGTGGTGCTAAACGAACAAAAATTTTTGGCAGCTGAACTATTACGCAAGTGATCTCTCAGCTATGCCAGCTGTCAGACCAAATCCTAATGGCCCGATCCCGGGCCACTTTTAAATGTACTGACGCAGGTGCTTTGCACTGCAGAACATATTTTATTATTATTTAAGTTGGTATCTGTCTATGATAGCCATACGATACATATATACATATAGCAATTATATAGTTAAATTTTCTACATACCATTAGACCAGGAAATTGACCTATGATGATTCCTCTTTACAGAATAATTTTTGGTTTTTAATTGTAAATAAGAATCGAAAGACAGCTCTCAAAGATTTAAAACTTCATGATCAGTGTATACCTTAGTTACTCTAAACTTATTGTTGATTCTGTATATTCTAATAATATAGGCCTAACTTCTTTTTAGGATGACAGACGCAGGTCCTAGCTCTAGTTCCAATGCTACTCAGCCAGAAGAGAATATGGGTGGAGGCAACTCTCCGTCGGCTGATCAGTCTGTTTGGCAAAGCAATCTTCAGAGGATACAACAGCGGAAACAGCAAGTGTACAACTGGCCTCACACCAAGAAACTGCTCAAGTTAGCCATCTACTCAGCGTGTCAGACGGAGGGGTGCAAATGTGGAGGCTGGAAGGCCCCAGCTCCTCCTCCAAAAAACTCTAAAGTCGATGTCACTCAACCGCTCGCCAACTTCAATGACCCGTGTCACAACTGCACTCACATTCTCGGTAACTAAATTGTAAATTAATTTGTAGACATGTTCATCAATATCCGATGTAAGCATTGTAAATGAACTGAATCCAAGATTCAGTAGTTTTTCATTCTACCGTCTCACTGCAGTTATTAAAAATATGGAGACTAGTTTGACCTCTTAGAGACCTACTCAACTTCTACCGAGGCAATTGAATATTTTTTTCATTGGTCATGTGATTTGTGTAGTTTAAATTCCAGAGGGCCCAGGTTTTTACCCTGAAGGCTCTGATAGATCGGTTTGAGTTTGATAATTTTAGCTTTGGCTTTAGGTTTTCATTACTGTAATTGTCATTATGTTGTGGAGTGTTGGCACAATAAATAAAGTACAACCAAGCCTATTTATTTCAGGTCAGCACACAACACATCTGAAGTCATTGCAGGAAGATGAGGTCAACAGGCTGTTAGGAATGGTAGTTGACGTAGAAAATATTTTTATGAGTATGCATCGTGAGGAAGATCCTGATACTAAGAAAGTTTATTATTACCTATTTAAGGTGAGTTTGGAAAACTTAGAAGCCCTTGAACAAAGAGTTTTTATATAAAAACCTCCATTACGGATATTGAGTAAAAGTGTTCTTTTTTCTCTACTATTAGTGGACAGTAAGTCATCAACATGTTGAATTGAATTACCGTATTTTGTTTTATGAAGGGTGAAACTTTTTACATTCACCTTCTATACGACCAAATCATTATTGGACCATAGGAGAACAGAGGAGTGAAAATGAGTGTCAGAAGAAGGTTTCTCTGTCTCTTAATTTGTTATATTTAACGAAGGTTGGAGTCATTTCATGAGGGGTGGGCAGACAGTAAATAAATGGTATGATGAATATATTAATCATTGTAGAGTTTTTAAGCCTCCTGTTTGCATTAATATAGGTTCCTATAGCAGTTTGGAGTTAAGGTAGGATAATTCCTCAAACAGGCCAGTTAAACCTGAAACGTTTTAAAATTGAGGGTGGATAAACCGACCTAAATTTTGTGCCTAGGAGGCTGTTAAATTAATTTTGGACAGTTAAAAGAGTCTACTGTATACGTTAATAATTAAGCTCTGCCAGTAAGAAATTGGTAAAAAATTAGAAAATACTTGCAGGAAATTTTAACAATAAAAGTAGGATCATATTGGTCTGGTTAATCAAAACCCTAAGACTCCTAGGGGATGTTCAATACTCAATGTTTTACAGCTCCATGTTGATGGTTTTCATCTTAGGTATTACAGTTTCTTGCATAATGATAAAATGTGTTGTGCCAGTAAATTGTACCTTTAAGCATTCAAAAGGTCTGTGGTTAGATTGCAGTTCTTCTACAAAACAATACAGTACTTTGATTTACAAAAAAGGCTACGGTACTTTCAACTTTTATTGCTCAAAATCAACATCAGCTACGTTAAACAATGCTATTAATTTATATAAACAACATTTGAATTTTGTAGCTACTGAGGAGGTGCATAGTGGACATGACGAAGCCGACAATAGAAGGCCCTCTTGGACAGCCCCCGTTTGAGCGACCGAGCATCGCCAAAGCTATTACCAACTTTGTCTTGTACAAGTTCAGCAATGCAGCTGCTAGGGTTTGTAATATTTTTATTTCTTGTTGCACTACCTTTCTGTTGGGAAAATTGGAGACAAAAATATATTTTTCAAGGAAAAGATTTAATCTATAACAGTTAGCATAAGCAGTATTTTGCTTACATTTTGATTTTTCCACAAAGATTTCAACTTATTTGACTTGAGGATGTAAATTTTGCCATGTTTAGGAAGAAATTAAATTGGATTTAAAATACAAGCTCTCATAATTTATTTCTAAGTAACTTCCTCAGGAGTTTAATATGAATTACCATGTTATAGGTTAATTATTGAAATAGTAGTTAGGTTTGATTTGTTTTCTGCTTTGGTGTTTCCCCTCTATGCCTCCTTGATCTCTATCACCTGGACTGTCCCTCCACACTAATTTCCTTCCTTTTTGATACTTGGTGTCAGCATGTTGTTTTTGGTTTTCCTAAAAGAATTCTTCCTGTTGGTGTTTGTACCACCTTTCATACTTCCGTCCGCCTTGAATTTTCCTACCTGCACAGTACATATTCTAGTCAACGGTTCTGATTTTCCTTTATAAGTGTAATTGTGTAAAGTTTTTGTTACATGGCAGTTCTTTATTTCTTATACGCTGTACTCCATCATTTCAAACTGTAGATATTATTTATCTTTAACAATTCTGTGATAATTTATCGGTCTTTCCTCTAAAAGTTTTAAAATCCACAGATCATAAACTAATCGTCACAATTTCATTTGCTAGTTGTTAATTATTTATCTTTTTTCCTTCTCAGGAATGGCAGACAATGTATGATTTAGCCAAGATGCTCCTGCATTGCTTGAACCATTGGAACTTTGAGACCCCCAGTGCTCGCAAGCAGACTGTTTCCGCGGAGGAGATTTCTGCATATAAAGTCAACTATACCAGGTAACATACAAATATAATCCTAGTCCTTAATAAGGTAATTTATAATAAGGTAGTCCAATAATTGGTAATTTATTTTAGATCTCATGGACTTGTAGGCTAAGTTATAGATATGGGGATAACACTCTTTACTTTTAAGTACTTTCTTATTACATGATATGTGTTGTTTGCAATCAGAAATAAATCATAAATGTCTACAACACTCAACGATATATCCACACTTTCACTGCATATAATACAGACAATAAATTTACTAAAAATTGAAATTGGCAATTGACCTCAACCGGACACTCCGGTCATCATCAGACCCAATTGATTAAATAGGCTAAGAAATAAACTGGACCTAGCTGCCTTTGTTCATTGGGCTGTTACTTAATGATCCCGACAAACAAATCAGCTTGACTTTGTCAGTAACAAAGGTCTATAAGGCGTCACCCCTTATTGTCTCTGACTAATGACCATTTATACATATTCGCCTTAAAAAATGCCTATATAACGCCGGAATCTTAAACAGAGATATAAGGGTTACGAAAAGAGATGTAATAGAAACATATCTTTTTAGATAGATGCCCGCTTGCGTTATCGAGGCTTATTTTAATGCGAATGTGTGTGAATAATGAAAGACAAAAAGTGTAATGCCTTGTGTAGCTAATATTTCTCATGTTTCCACATACAAATTTTTTATCTCTGAACAAAATAACTTAAACCATAACTTAATGGTTACGGTTTTACAATGTATGATTGTTTTCTTCAACATAACCAATGCTATTGCCATGCCCCCATAGATGGCTGGTGTTCTGCCACGTGCCCGTGTTCTGCGACTCGCTGCAGCACTTTGAGACGACTTTGGTGTTCGGCCGCACTCTGCTGCGCGCGGTTTTCCGCTCCGTCCGCCGTCAGCTCATGGACAAGTGCCACAGCGAACGTGATCGCATGCCGCCGGAGAAACGTGTCCTTGTCCTCACGCACTTCCCAAAGTAAGATGACAAATTGAACAAAAGAAGGGAAAGACTGTAAAGCCATCAATTCTGTTGTACCCTTAGAATTACACATGTGCAAAAAATCTTGTGTCCTTTTTTTCAATCATACCTTAGTAGATAATTAACATTGCAGATTAGAACGATGTACGTTTTGCTGGCTGAATAAAACTTATTCTTTGTACAGTATAAGTCGTTGTTCTATCCAACCATTATCTGTTAATAATGTACACCTAAAACATAAAATTGTCAGTAAATTTATATGAAACACAAAAGCAGCTGATCACAACTACAACTGTTAACTGTGTAATGAAGAGCATACTCGGCAGCTGTCCGTGTCTATAGTATTCTGTTTATGGCTTATAAACCTTTCTTCTTGTTCAGAATAAGTTGGAAAAGAACACAAAAATTAATGACCAAAACCTAAATCAAACAAAATATTTTTTACTGTATTAAAATCTGTAAGTTTTTCATCTTTGTATTTTTAGAAAAGTTGTGATTTTAAATGAATTTATAAGCTTATAGTTCAAAAAAAGCTATATTTTCAATTTATTGCTGTAGTTCTAAATTTGTTCAGTAATAAAACTTTAAACACAGTCTGAAAATTAAAACAAATAAATTGTCTATCTAACTGTAAGGGTCTAAGATGGCGTGAATAAACTTTCTGCTTGTGTAATTTTTTAGATAGCCCGGGGGTGTAGCTAGAATGAGGGTTTCATGACTACTGTGGTTGCAGGTTCCTACAGCTAGTGGAGGAAGAGATTTACTTGCCCAACTCGCCCATCTGGGACCCGGAGTTCAAACAGGCTCCACCGCAACACCTTCAGATTCTGCCCGACAGCAAAGGTACCTTGCCTATAACTTACTCAGCAAAAGATCTAACATATTTGTTACACAGTCTCAATAAAGTTATATCCCAAAACCGATTGTACCTCCCACAGGTTTTGGTCGTTTTCTTGCATTTCTGACGACAAATTAAACTCACGGTGTGATGTACTCTGGGTTTAATGTATTTTTCTTTGTGGGTAGTAGGCTCTCTATCCAGACTACTATGGAGTATAGCAGGACCATTCAATTAAAGAAAATTCGTCTGTGAGTCATATTTTCTTTTATCATGGCAAACAGTAACGGCAATTTTGTGGTGTTACTATGAAAGTTCTGAAAAGTTTATAAAATGCTTCCTAATATTGGTTTCAGTAGGCCTCTGTATATTTCTTAATTGTAGCATTTAGTACAGTACTATAGTGCCGTGGTGACGTACTGTATACGATTCAGTGCTGTGCAGTATTATTTTTCTGGGCAAAACTGAAATTTTCCCTACTACACAATTAATTTTTTCAATTTTGAACCAAATTTCCCCTTGCAAAAACATTTACTTCATTCTAGAACATCACAATAGACACATTTATTTTGAAGACTAACCGTGGAAATTTCACTGTATGCAGGTTTTATTGGTAAACCTCATAAAAGTTGCAGATTCTAAACTGTGACCTTTTGCATTTAAAAAATATCTACAATGATTGGTCGGATTTATTCATAATTCTCAGATTCAGACAATCAGGTATACTGTATCAAGGTTTATAATAAACTACTTTTGTTGGATTGGAAGCCATTTTAAAATGTATTATGATTACAATGTAACACACTATGTCTTCTTAGTGTTTTCTAGTTTTGTAATGGTGTGTCGTGTGCAGGGTCGCCGGTGGTTCGCAGGACAGGTCAGTTTGAGAAGCTCAGTGTCCCGCCCAATGACAAGGACACGTTCACGACTGTCACTCTCACACCTGGTGTCCGGAAGAAGGCTCCCCGTGCTGATGGGTATTTCTCTAAGCTGCATGGTCATCATTTATATTACCAAAGATAACGACTGTGATGATAATGTACCTTAGTTTGTTCAAAACTGATTTACGTTTGAATAATGGATTTCAAATCCTCCAATTTTTTTCCCATTTGTGACGCTGCAAGGCCCTGAATTCGTAATCTTTATAGCACAAAACACCAGCAGCTGATCAGCAGAGGGAAGCTGTAAGGTGTCCCTTTATTAATTTTATTTTATTTGACTCTACTCGATGTAAAATGTGCATTATTTTGATAAAGATTGATTACAAAGAATCCAACTAGCCTAATCAGAATAATGGGACATTATTACAGTTCAGCTGTTTAATTCCTCATGTCACTTTATGCATTTAGTTTTCTTTCTCCTTAACAAATATGCTTATTTTGACATTTGAGATATAAAAAGAAGGGCTTTGCAATAGCAATGAGGACAAGTAAGGTGATCACTAGGGCTACTATATCTATTCCAATCTGAATGTGTGAAATTATTAAAATAACAGCTCACTATGAAGAAAAATGGAGGAATTCAGGAAGATATGAGAGAATTTGTACATTGGTGGAAAATAAAATTCTGTCTGTTGACTGCACTAATTTCAACACAATTTTAAATGGGGTATGGCAAAGGAGTTATTCTAAAAGATTTATTGATTTAAGTAGCAAACTGAGAAAACTACATGACATTTGCTGATGTAAATAAATATTTATTTTAAGATAAAGCTTTTTTTAGGTTTGTTGACCACAAAACTGCACAAAAATATTACTTTTCTATTGTTCTGAATAAATATAATTTTTTTAAAGAAAAATTTGACCTTAATGAGAAATATGAACTTTTTACCAGTCCCATTTTTTAAAGATAGAACAAACATTGTGTGCAGGGAGAAGCAGCGAGAAAGTAGTGGTCGATCTCCAGACGTGAAGCGTCGGAAGTTGGAGGGAGAACCGGCCGAGGACTTCAGTCACGAGAAGGTGGTGGAGATCATAGCGTCGATCAGTGACAACCAGCAGACCATCACGACCGGGGTGAGTAGCCACTGCAACCATGAGAACATACAACTTGAATTAGTTTGACCAACCCTCAGTTTGAACTTTACTGGTAAAACAAAACCAATCATTTTCATAGAAACTAGAGATATCCAACTTTATACAAGACTAGCTTTTTCCCACAGCTTCGCTCGCGTTACTCGTCAGGTTTAGCTCGTTCACTACCCTCACTCTCTGTCATGCTCTCCCTGTAAATAATAAATCACTGAAGTACCTAAAATTGCAATTTTTTATTTCATGTGTTTCTTAGCAACCAATAAAAAAAATCAATTGTCAAATTTTTATACCAAAATTATTTTTTTTCTTTTGTTAAAAATAATTATTTTTAAATAAAAAGTATCCTATGTTACTTCTAGTACCGCCCAGAATATGTTTACAAAGTTTCATGATAAATCGTCTAATAGTTTTTGCTTAAAAGCGTAACAAACATCCACGCTTTCACATTTCGTCGCTTAAGAAACAACACTGCCTAAGTGACAAAATGCAAACTTTTCAGGAGAGCCAAAAAACTCGTGAAGGATATAGGCGGAGTTGTATTACATGAAGAGTACAATATAACTCCGCCTACCTCCAATAAACACTTAAAGCTATTAATTTGACTCTTTAAATGTTTGTTTTATCACCAAGACCATAACCAACACTATCTACGATCTTTTAAAAATCAATGGAAATAAATAAAAACGGTAAATAAGTTTCACCTTATGCAGAATGACATCCGTCTCTTGTTCACTACCATGCTAGAACAGAACTGGTGGAGGTGGACATTGGCGGTGTTTTTTTAGCCAGTGAGATAGGCGGTGTTAAAAGAAATCTGATAGGAGCGAATTCTGTTGGATTTTCACTAAACTACGTCGCAAGGACATGTAAAATGCATATTTCCATAGAGATACAATAATCTCAATTTTGTCAAAAATGTCACTTAGGCGGTGTTGTTTCTTAAGCGACGATTTATAATATTAGTAAGGATGACGAATACAAATATTATAACACCTGTAGCTTGTAGGGGCAAAAGCCCCTAATCATAAAATTAAAATAGTATTACCGGATTAATTATTACTTCACTATGAAAGTTTCCAGAAGATTTAATTTTTACTTATAATATTTTAGCAATATTGTTTGAATAGATCTTCCTCCTACAAAGTAGGTGTGGGCGAGTACTCGACTTACGAGTAATTACTCGAGTAGTTAGCACTTCTCGGTATCGATTTGAGTAGTTTAAAATACTCAACCAAACAAGTCGAGTAGTTGAAAACTCCGCATCTATTGGTGAAATCGGCAAAATGCCAATTTTGTTGGTGTTACTGATATTTGACAAATAAATTCAAGAAAATAGCAATTTTTGTAATAATTCATTTTCCCATCCCTTTTTAATTTGTTTAATTTAAAAAACTACTTAACCTATCGGCAACCTGGACATCGCTTGAGTCATCCATTTTGGATTTTAACTCCAGCAGAGAACGACCGGCAGACGAAAGACAAATTACATTAAATTAAAATATATTATTACTTAATTGTTTTTAATTTTATTTTATTATGTTAAAACAAAAGAGAGATGTCAAGATAATGAAATACTTCCAAGTCTTGGACTGGACTCAACTGGCATTGTGGCAATGGCTGCAACTGCACAGATTGTTAGGGGTAGTGAGTCAACATAGTTACTGCTTTAAATAATATTCATTTGTACGGTACATTTTTAAAACATTTGGAAAACTTTAAAACTAATAATTAATCATAATTTTACATTTAATTGCATCAAATCAATGATTTAAAACTGATTCAAATAACTTTAGACAAAAAAGAGCTGTGTTGGCATTAGCAGTAAGAATAGTAGTAATTCCGTCAGACAGAAGAGTGACAAGATGAACAGTCAGGTTTACCAGTGGCTAACCTCAAATAGCCCACGTAATACAATTTTATAGTTGTATGTTATTTTTCTAATTCAGCATTCACAAAAATATATCATGTTTATTAATTGATAATCAACGTATTTTTCTCTTAAATTGCTTTGATTATAAGATACACATTGAATTTATTGTTCTTTGTGATCTTTTAAGTCATAACAAACAGGCTTCATGGCTGTTCACTAAAGCTAGCCTTTACTCAGTTAAGAGACATTCTACCTACCACTAGCAGACGGCAAATCGAGGGAAATACATGAATTCCAAAATATTGAAAATTATGTGTACATAGCTTGAGTATTTCGTAGAAGTGACAATAATTCCTAAACAAAATGAGTGGTGAAGATTTTCTTATGAACAAAGACAAAGGAAGTAGATGGAGTTGAAAATGACTATTAATTCACTGGGCTGTCTAGGCTTGTGACACAAAGTAGGTCCTAACTTATGCCTAATACAAAAACTGTGAATAGGGAAAAGCATTTATTTGGAAACATTTCAAAGTAAGTGAAACATGAAAAGTGTGAAACATGAAAGTGAAAAGTTAAGTAAGTAACTGTAACAGGGGATTTTCTTTTTTTCATTGAAAGTTGGTTATAGGCTAACTTTTCAATCTTTTTATACCGCACATTCCTTTAATCCCTTTTGTTACAAAACCAAGTTTTTAACTTGGAAATGTTTTTTTTTTTAATCAGCAATATAAAAACCTATATTTTTCCTTTACATAGTGTTTAAGAAAATTAAGTGTTCTTTTGTAGGCCTTGTAGGATAGGCTAGTTATTTTAGTATATTAGGCTAGTATATTTTTATATTTTAAGGCAATTTTCAATATTTTTATGTTCACGTATTACTCGACTCGACTCGTTCCAAAAATATGATACTCGCCCACCCCTACTACAAAGCAAGCACTCTTGACAAACGTAGCACTTAAAATGGCTATCTTAATAAATAGTATACATTTTGTTTGTATTGGTAAACCTATACCTTACAAACTTAAAACTTATCTATGGAAAATAAGTTTTTAAAAGAAAAATAGTCCTTGAGCCATAATGAGCCCTAATTGCAATCGGGCATGCAAGGTGGGAATAAAACTCTTGCATGGCCCTGTTTTCCCTTCTGGAAAACACAAAATTATATAACATGTTTCCCTTTAGGAAACACAAAATTATATAAAGAAAAGCTTATGCAGTAAATAATTTGCCATTAGTATAACATAGAAAAGTGGCAATGAGAAAAACGTTATGTATGCTCAGCACCCATTTCAGAGTTAGTACACTTACAATAGTGTTTACTCTACCCATTTATTGTCTTGTTTCTCCATATGAATATTTTTGGTCCTGTTAAATTTTGCTATCTTAAGTGTTACCAAATTAATACATCACATGAAAGTAGATTTTTACTGACCATCAATATTCAGCTCCTCCAATAAAAATACGTATTTTCCTGTGAACAAAGAATCCTATTTTTAATCACCATTCTTTAAATGGAGAGTCTTTCGGGTTATTTCTTATTTTGTTGTAAAGTTTTGGATAGTTGCTTTGTCTGTGAGATAAAATTCTTTGATTTGAACTATTCTGTAATCTCTTTAAATGCCCAGTTAAGAATCTAACCTAAGCGCTTGATTTAATGTAAACAAAAAAGGTGTTTCTCGAACCACAATTCATCGCTCATTGTGCTCCTATCATCATCAAAATCCTATCATGATTAGCATTCACACTCAAATAGCAAACCAGTCAATTTCATAGTTTGTACCCATTTGCAGTCAACTTTTACCGGTAATAGTTTGTAAGGTTAGCAACGCTCTTAATAGAATTTTTAGTCAGCCAACGCCTCAATAAGTGCTATTATAATATAATACTATATTATGGAAATTACAACTCTATAGTCCGTTTTTTTAAACCTGATCCTTCGAGGGAGAGATGGTGGGGTTTGTTTATAATTGCTACTATCCCATTGGCTGAAGCCTTTTGGTTTTTTTGTTGTTTTTGTTTTATTTCACTGTTGCATACCAGCTGGTAATTTTACATCACAGCATAATGTGTATCAGTTTTACAATATTATTGGTAGCAGTTGTTTTTTAATCAGTTTACTTTAGAACTGTTACTTTTTAACAAGGAATAGATTTAAAAATGTAACAGCTGACTAGGAGTTAATGAAAGAGTACCAGGGGGACCGAGCTTAAGCTCGGTAAAATTATTACTTTCATTTCTACACAAAGCCCGTTCGCTCCGCTCACTCGCCCTCTTCCTTTTTTTAAGACGAGCTCGTTCGCTTCGCTCACTCGCCAGGCCGAAGGGTGCTACACTTTGGTATAATTTTCCTAAACTACAGGTTAAAGATGTAACACATTGCAGTATATGCAACATATCTACAGTTAACAGCTGATTTTTGTTCAATTAATAAAATCTCCATAAGGATAACATGAGGACTTTGAAGGGCTCTAGAACGAAAACTGGATTTTTCCCAGACATGGGACCAGCTCCAATCGATTTCTGGTGGCCAAAACCCCCATATTCAATCAAAAAATCGAAAATCCTTGGAGCGAAAAAAAAGTTTGCCCGGACAAACGGAGCTTGTTTTAGAGTATAAGATATTATAACTTATTTAAAACGTTATTTGAGGAAATCTGATACTCGACAAACGTTTGTCACGAGCTTAATTATGTTGTTTACAGTTCAAATTTTTTGTTTACATTTTAAACCCCTCCCCCACCCCAATTTTCTCGAGAAGGATCAGGTTTAAAAAAACGGACTATACAGTGTGATTGAAAAGTCCCGGAACGGTGAAGTATATTTTTTACCATTATAGATGAAGTAATGAAAGTTTTTATGCCAATAATAGCCATAAATATCTACTCTTTTAAGCTATTATCACTTTTTTATCCCTTAAGGGGGATGGCCCACGAGGAGTCAGTCAAAATTCTTAAATAGCAGCATAGGTCATATTTGGTATCAAATTAAAGGTCTCACTTAGCAGAGTACAATGCCGCAAACCAGACTTCAAACGGATGACCGAGACCGAAATGGCAGGCATACAAAGTTTCCATTAAAATCATATGGGTAAAACTTAAAAATGCAATAACTTTCTTAATACTCAACCTTTTGATGTCGGGTTTGTAGCTTATTACTCCAAATGCAAAGACGTTTAAAATGGTGTATGATGTGACACGGGCTAAAGAAGTTTTAATTTACACTCCCTTTAAGGGATGTCCCTCCTGGAAGTCTTACAGAAATATGCTTTGGCCCTTGTCACATCATACATAGTTTTAAACGTCTTTGCATTTGGAGTAATAAGCTACAAACCCGACGTCAAAAGGTTGAGTATTAAGAAAGTTATTGCATTTTTAAAATTTAACCCATATGATTTTAATGGAAACTTTGTATGCCGGCCATTTCGGTCTCGGGCATCCCTTTGAAGTCTGGTTTGCGGCATTGTACTCTGCTAAGTGAGACCTTTAATTTGATACCAAATTTGACCTATGCTGCTATTTAAGAATTTTGACTGACTCCTCGTGGGCCATCCCCCTTAAGGGATAAAAAAGTTATAATAGGTTAAAAGAGTAGATATTTATGGCTATTATTGGTATACCAAGTTTCATTACTTCATCTATAATGGTAAAAAATATATTTCACCGTTCCGGGACTTTTCAATCACACTGTAGATGGTTATCATTAGATGATTGTTACTCATTGTCATCATCTGGTTCTCATTTTAAAATACAAAGTTTTGCTATTATGTTAGGTAGCAAAATTTTCCCCTGTAATTTTTGTCTTTCAAAAATTGTAGAATGAGGTGAGAGTTTAAATTTAAGACGTTTGTCCCAAAGACTAAGGAACACAGCAACATGTCCAAAACCTTACAATTAAATTAGAAATAATGTAGAAAATTCTCTAAAAAAAGTATGGTGATTAAAAAATCCTACTTAGTTTACATGAAAACAAGCATTTTTGGTAAGGAGAGCTGAATATCGACAGTGAGGTAGTGTTTTAAAATTTGGTGACGCAAAAAATAAGAAAATTTTAGATTAGTGAAAATATTCATTCAATTTATGGACTAACAAGGTAATTAAAGTGTTGAACAAAGGATGGTATATGATGAAACCTGTTGAAAGAAACTGTATTAATCATGAATTGGTGGTGAGCTTTTGTCACGTTTTTTCCTCATTTGCCAGTTTACCACGTTAATGAGGTGTATGATTTATTAAAAAAACTATTTTTATAGGTCGATGTAGGTTTTGCAAATAGACAAACTGTAGCAATTATTCATACGGTGTCTTTCTAAGTACAAGATTGTAAAGAGTGCTTTGGGAGCGAGTGGGCTATGCAAACAATATTGCTAAAATATTATAGATAAAACTTTAATTTTTTGTTAGAGTCCTAGGTCTTAACAATAAACAAAATAAATCATTTATAACGAGTGTCTTAATAGTACAAGATTTTAGAGTGCGTTGGTAGCGGGTGGACTATGCAAATCAAATTGCTAAAATACAGATAAAAATTAAATCATTCGGAACCTTTCTTGGTTAAGTACTAGTAATCCGCTACACTATTTTAATTTTGTAACTACAGGCTTTAGCCCCTATAAGCCATAAGTTGATAATCATCGTGCCCACAACTTGATCATAAATGGCTATTGACTTTATTTCTCCTGTTAAAAGTATTCCGCTATTATAGCTACAGTCTCTTTGGCTCTGTTGATTTGTTCTTTCAATAATTTGCAGAAAGAATCCTCTTCTGTGGTTTGTCATTATCCGTTCTTCACTCCTTGATGTTAATAATCTTAATTTGGGAACGTCATGGTCATGTAAAATCAGTCACATTTAAGTTTTAGGTGAGGTTATTAAACAAATGAATTTAGCTCTGTATTATTCCACTCATTAGTTTAAACCACAAGATTAGCTTTATTTATAACATTATTGAACTTTTTCATAATGCATTTCATCAACTATTTCTTTTTCATGCAAATTTTGATTTTTTTAAACTGGTTACCAAAGTTATGAGCAACAGTGTCTCAGTGTGTAAATAAATCATTATTTTTTATATGTTATTTCTATTCTTTTAATCTATTTTGACATGCGAGCGGTTTAAATATGTTATTTGTAGTTTTAATTAATTTCTATCCTAGCCTTTTTCTAGTCAATTTGAAATTTTGCATTAAAAATTTTTTTGGTACAATTTTACAATCAAAATACTCCAACTAAATTTTTAGGTCCAGTTTGTGAGAACTTTTCCTGGATATGTATCACATATGATATCTTCCTGGTTAACTACGTATTTTTCAAAATATCCATCAATTGGCATACCTGAGGTTTTACTTGGTGTAGGCCTATCTTATTTTAAGTTTTAGCTTTATTATCAGAACATTAATATGTTATAAAACCCTCATTCTTCATCTGATTTAGATTAAAATTAGAAAATAGTTGAAAAATGTATATTTTTTATTATTATTCTCTGAATTTTAAACACTTTCTTAATATTAGCATATTACACGTTATTGTTTGCAATCAGAAATAAAACACAAATGTCTACAACACTCTAAAAACTGAACCACTCTATGGTTTGTTATTAATTTTATTGATTAGCTCAAACAGATTCATAAAAAATCTTTCTGTGGCATATTTGTGCTAAATGATTTACCAATTCAAGGTTTAGAGTTCTTTTAACGGTTTTTGTCTGAAGTAAAAAAGAGTGTGTTTTAGTTCTCCCACTGATTTTATGCTCTTAATAATGTATGGTCTAACACAAACACTGAATTGTCTCGTTATAAATATCTGATCTACGCTTAAGTCTGTTCTATAATGATAAGGGGAACTAGGCAAACCGAGGTTGAAATGTTTTCATTCCAAGTTTTATGGAGCTATAACTTATTAATGGATAAATGGCGACCAGGCTATTGTTGGCTAATAATGAATCATGTGTTATATCAGTAAAATTGTCAAACGACACATTCACGTAGTTCTGTTGTGTGGAGGAAGGATAGATCTAGGAAAACATGAGTTGTCATGATCCAAGTGTAAGTTATTTTTTTTATAACTGTGAACTTTGATTGATGACACACTTTGTTGGATAAATGATACATTCTGAAAATGTTTATTTATTTTAAAATGCACTTTCTTATCGCTTGGATCTTCATTTTTACCAGTATTAAATCATAACGTAGGCAAAGGTAATTTTGTAAGTTTGCTGTTATAATTTTAAAGGGTTTAAACACATAAAAAAATTGTTTCACTTGAAAATATAGGCATAGGTGTTATCATTAGTTGAATTAATTCATCTACAAACATTGGCGAGAAAGGATCTGGGTGATGGCCTTCTTTATTTCATCAATTAATTTTTATCACCTCGTCATTTTTAAAAGAAGGCTGTAAAAATTCCCCTTGTGCAGATTCTGCAAAAAGCTTTTTGAATAATGAGGAAGTGTTAAAAGATCAATTTGTGTTTCATCTGGTTGCACCTAAAATAGTTTATAAAATAATAAGTGAATTAAAGAATAAAAAATCAGTTGGATGGGACGAAATTCCATTCCAAGTATTACAAAATATTGCAGAATATATCTCTGTTCCTTTAACCAATATTATCAATCAATGTTTTTCTTGAAGGCACGTTTCTAGATTAATTACAATATGCACATGTAATCCCCCTTCACAAAAACAGCAATAAAAAGGAGCCTGAAAATTATAGGCCTGTTTCAGTATTACCAACACTATCCAAAATTTTGGAAAAGGTTGCATACAATCAGTTAAGTAACTTTCTCAATAGAAATGGAATATTTTGTAGAAGTCAGTAAGATTTTCAATTAAGATATAACACGGTTGATGCAGGTGCAGAATTAATTAAGAATATTACAGAAGCTTTGGATGGATTAAAGAGTAAGTTACTGCAGGTATTTTTTGTGATCTGTCTAAGGCTTATGACACAGTAACTCATAAAATTTTGTTAGAAAAACAACAATTTTATGGAATCAGGGGAGCAGCTCAGGGGTTCAGCTCTTTTTTGACAGCTAGGAAACAAAGCATTCTTTTTAAAAAACAAAATATAGCAATTTTATGTCTAACTGGAAGGATACACATAACGGCGTGCCCCAAGGGTCAATTCTTGGTTTCCTCTACATAAATGACTTGCCATTAAACATTAATCATGTTAAGGTAATCTGTACACAGACGATACTTTTATAGTTTTGAAATGTACAAATAATCTGGATCGTAAGTTGGTTATTAAATTCATTATCAGAATTAAATAGTTGGTTTTATGCAAATGGTTTGAAACTAAATTGATCAAAAACAGAAATAATAAAGTTTCAAACCCAACAAAATAAAAATTTATTTGATAAATATATTCCTGTTGACAATAACTTTATAAATGTTGGTAATATGGTGAGATTTTTGGGTTTGGTCATAGATAATAATTTAACCTGGAGACCACTACTTGAAAGGCTAAGTAAAAAGTCAAGTTCTCTTTGTTTCCAGATATTGGTTATAAGGAAAACTGTGGACGTAAAATTGCCTCTTTACTGCAATATGGTATAGAGCTATGGGGGAGTTAATCAGAAGTATTATATGTTTTCAGAATCCAAAAGAGATATATTTGAACAATGATGTTTTTAAATCGTAGCCAGTCATATAAATCAGTTTTCAGAAAATTGCAGATTTGAACACTTCCTTCATTATATATACTGTATTTAGATGGGTGTTTAATTTTCGTCCACAAGCAAATTGAAAATATTTTAGATGAGCAGAATTCTCATTCCTACAATACCATTCAATAACAATACAATTAAATTAACAATGTTAATTATTTTATTATATTCATTATTTAATCACAAATTTATCTGTTGATGAAACAAGAATATCTATTGGAAATTTGCTGAGTACGCTGATCTGCTGTGATAGGGGGTATTTTTACTAGCAAAGTTATAAAAACTGCACTTATGATTTGTGATTAATTTAATCAAATTTGTAATTTTTAGCTGCTTTTAAAAACACGGGTTGTTTACTTAAATAACAGTTTTTCCAGTGTAGGAAACTAGTAGTATGTTTCTATTCGATAATTCACTTTTTTAATTGGGTCGTTTTGTTGTCTTACAAAAATTGTTCAATGTAGTTTATTCTTGATATTCTGGTTTATTTAAATATCAATTTGTACCCAATGGTGAACTTAATGAAAAATTATTTTCATTTTAAACAATTACAAAAAAAATTATATAGTTGTTGCAAGGAAAAAAATAATTAAAATTGTTATGACACAAAAGGCAACAGTTTATGCATTGTTTAATTTCATTAGTAATTGTTGCTCTCCTTTCCTGTCCCATCTGACTTTGTATCAGCTGATTTTTACTATCCTATTTGCTGGTTTTGAGATCATACATAACCTATGAAAACACTAAAGTTTTAAGTCCACCTTCTTTAATCTTTTCTTTTCTACAATATAATTTTTAATTTACAGTATTATTAAATAAAATATAGTAGTGTTCATTATTATTATTATTGTTTACTTGACAGAAGGCCAATTTGAGAATTAAAATTTTCTCCTCTAAACCATGGTATGTTTAGTTACATGTACATATTAATTTTACCATATTTTGTACCAAACAATTTTTATGAAAGTCAAATAAGTTTGTTTTTAATTTAGTCAAATGTTATCCACTAAGCTCAGCGTGAACCTAAGACCACCCATCTCCCTATTAAATGTCTAGTAGAACAATTTGTAAAGAAAACTTTGTTTAACTACCTGTATTAGTGGTATTGATAATTTATAGTGAGGAAAATGCAGTCGATTACATGAATTTGCTTTAAAATGAGGATGAAGTTGTGTCATACTTATGATAGAGTGTGCTGTGGCTATTAGGGAGGATAGGTTAGTTTCTAGACTTGAATATTTATGGTTTCATAAACAGTGCAGTACAACGTCCTGGCCGGTTGTATAAGGCGATGGAGAACGGTAGCTTGTTTACTGCTTCCCTTCAGATCACAATGGCTCAAAAGTTATTGATAATTGTTAAAAGTTTTTTTTTATAATCCCCAATGTTTGTTTTATATCTAGTATATTTATGTAATTCCTAATATTTTATAGTCATAAAATTTTTTAAATAAAATAATTTAAGGTGTGGCACCTCTTTGTCTATGGCCCGGGGCAATCTGCTTTATCTGCCCCCCCCCCCTCCCTCTCGGCGGCCCTGGCATTTCAGTAGGTAGTCTGTAGCGAGTTCAAATTTACCAAAAGAGTGCAATTAGGTGTCTAAAAAACCTCCATCCCACAGTGCTGAAAATACTTGCGGTAGTCAATCTCAACAATTTGGAAACCGTCACTTTCCTTCATCTTAAGTCATCAGAAACAGAAAGAACAGGTGGCCTAATACACAGTTATAACGCCAGACATACCTCTAGTTATCAACTTCCAGCACCCAGACTTACTACCACAGAAAATAAACGCTATGCTGGACCTACTAGAAAATGGAGCCCAACTAGACGAACTGAAGAAGACGGAAAAGCAACACTTTGGACGACAACTCAAGAAATTGACAACGAAGACTTGCTGCTTTAGCAAGTTTTACTCACCATAGTATGAATGAATTGTAAATTGATGCAACATGTACTTTTATGTATCAATATGTATTTTGACCTTTGTCTCTGTGACTTTATCTCTGTGAGAAAATACAAAATAATGTCAAAAAACAATAAAAAGCAATTTGTCACGCAGGGCCCGACAGTGTTCCAAGAGAACCTGCTGCGGCGGCCGCGCGACGAGGTGGCCAAGCAGGAGGAGGCGGCCGGTGTCATCGAGTTCTTCCTCGTCGGCAACTCGCTCACCAAGAAGGTGACCAAGCAGACGATGCTGTGGCTCATCGGCCTCCAGAACGTCTTCTCCCACCAGCTGCCCAAGATGCCCAAGGAGTATATCTCCCGTCTGGTTTTCGATTGGTACGTCGGAAAATAATCTCTAGATTAACGAATTAGCGTGACCCACCCACTGAGACAGGAGTGGTGGGCCCTTTAAAGAAGTTTATAACATGACTGGGCCTGGCTCATTTTAAGCAATTGACAGCAATTGACCTCTAATTCTAAATATAAAATAATTTGCTAAAATAATTTTTTTATTATTGGTCTCAAAAACCTTTTTCCATTTTCCTTTAAAGTATTAAATATGTAGCATAAAGTAGTTTACAGACAGTATTAAACTGTCTAATGAAAATTTAATCCTGAAAATGCCTGTTTTCTTAACTGTTTATAACATTTTTCTGTTTAGTTTCATGTTATATTCTCAAAAACAAGATTGCTCTTAAAAATCAGTCCCTTATTATTAGCTATTAAATAAACCCAGACAAGTATTGAAACTAAATACCCTTCAAAGAAAATCTACTTACTAAACAAACTTTCAGTTACATTTCATGATTAATTTCTTTATCGAGGGACTTTGAGGTATGACTTTTCAGCTCTTCCATTAAACTATTTATCAAGATTCTCTTAACATTTTGTTTAATTGTTGTTGATCTTTCTTAAGGAAAATAAAATATATGTATATTACAAAACCAAAACTAAAATCTAAATATTTTTGTTTATCGATTTGAATCCAAATTTGCTTTATATTTTTTAAACTAGATTTTTTACCAATGGTTAGGGTCCTATAGTTATTTAGGTCTGAGATTTCCCACTGGCCGAAACTGGACTAAAATTTATGTCATCTGCTCCCTATAATTGAAACATCTGTTCTTCCTGATTTGCTAGCATTTGTTATTACAACAGCTGCCTAATGACTCAATAATTACCCTTCTTCAATAAGATTGACATTGAAACATATGAGTTATAATTTTGGAGGCCGATATGAGTTATAATGGGTTGCTGATTATCTATAGGACACTCCTTTCTAACATTATGTTCAGATTTTTTCTATGATGCTCACAAGCTGAGAGAGAAGGAGGAAATGAATTGTGTTTGCCTATTAATACTGTAATATAGATTTTACTACTCTTCCAGTAATCAGAGAGGGTTAGAAATTTTGTAAATGGTCATTGCTTCAGTGAGCACAAGACGCTGGCACTGATTAAGGACAAGCAGCCGATCGGTGGCATCTGCTTTCGCATGTACCCGACGCAGGGGTTCACGGAGATCGTGTTCTGTGCGGTGAGCTCGCACGTGCAGGTCCGCGGCTATGGGACCCACCTAATGAATCACCTCAAGGACTACCACGTCACCATCGGCATACACCACTTCCTCACCTACGCCGACGAGAACGCCATCGGTCAGTCAACCATCACCGTTTGTCAACTGTCTCCATTAATCTGTGATAAAGTGATATCAATTTTTTAATAAAACTGTGATGATTGTCCTTACATGAAGATTTAAAGACTATTTCAAGGTTTTTTATTTTTTACTAAGTTTAATTCATAGTAATTTCTTTATGCTTTACTGTTCTTAAAAGTAAAGAGTTTCAAGTATAAAAAAAACATCCAAATGATCGATTATCAACAATTTCTTACTTCTTAACTGGTTTTTGAAACCTCCACACTAAAATATTAGTGTTTTTATGGACCATAATAATCATTCAGACTCTTATGCAGCATTAGATACATTTTTAAAACACTCTTTTCAGGGTAAATGTTTTTGCACTCTGTTGCCCTTTTTTACCACAAAATTCGATTAACTTATTTGAATTTGTATGCGTTATTCAAATGCATTCCCCTTTCAGGCTTAACATATTTAAAAATATATTAAAATTAAATGATATTAGTTTTTAGTCTTGCACTTACAAGTTTATGATTTATTCCTTTGAGAAAACCTGTCTGCCAAGACTACATTAAACATAAATTTTGCTGTAGATTACCTTCAGAGCCCATAGGCTGAAGGAATTTTCCATCCAACTATAGCTTTAGATCAAAAAGGAGTTTAACTTACCGTGTTAACCACAGCAAATAAATATGAGATTTGTATTCGAACTTGTCTTCTAGAGGCATATCTCTCTAATATTAAATTACCTTGTTGACATGCCGTATTTTTGCAGGCTACTTCAGGAAGCAAGGGTTTAGCAAGGACATCAAGCTGAACAAGTCGGTGTACCAGGGCTACATCAAGGACTACGAGGGTGCGATGCTGATGCATTGCCACCTAAACCCTCGGATAGTCTACACCGAGTTCATCGCAGTGGTGCGCAAGCAGAAGGAGGTGGGAGACGGTCACTTTTACCAGTATTATATATTACTGAGAAACACGTATTGAAAATAATTCATTACCAAACAGATATTATATCAAATATGTATTAAAACAATCGTTAGAGAGCATTTAGTTTAGGTCTTGAGTGGTTGTGGCTCTCAGTTATACACAACAAATTGTGGTGAAAGCTCTCTTTACCGATCTCGGATCAACCGCCCATCGGATTAACCGACCGTTTCCTATGAAATTATAAACTTTTGCCATGCAAGCAGATTTTGCGATAATGATCTTAAAATAACTTTCATGTTGAAACAGGTTGATCATGTGTTTCCGTAGCAAGCCAAATGTAGTCAGTTGCTCACAATATTTTGTGCAGGCATTGTTTATTGTGCTAACTGTGTTTGCTAAATTTCTTTTTTTTCAGTATTGATACCATAACTGTGCGTTATCTTTATTAACTAATTGATTGTGTAGAAAAAATCTATTGTGTTGCAACAATTTTTAACATTTTTCATTGTTTTAATGATAATAACACATATTTCTCATATTTGCCGGTTTAACCGACCTTTTTGTAATATAACCATTGTCTGGTCCTGTAAAGGTCAGTTAAGAGAGCTTTTATTGTACTTTAGCCCAATCTTTGATGCAATTACTCAATTATTAATCGCTAAGCAAAAGTTATACATTGACTCTCGCTACTTGAGTTGGTGATAACTCGAAATCCTTGGTATCACAAATTATTTGCAATCCCTTGTAAACCTGCCTAACACAAATAAAAAACCTTATATAACTCAAAAGAATTTACTGTTATATTTAACCTCTACAAATCAAAGTTTACCTCTGTATCTCTAAATATTTTCTATGGACCTCTCTTTAAGATTACAAGCGAACCTGCGCACAGGTTGAAACGACCTGGTGATCGTCTAGCCGGACTAGCGTCTTTCTGCTGTCACTCTACTTTACCTTTTTAAGTCAAATTTAATTAAACTCAAACTATTCTTAAGTAGAACCATCCATAACTCAAAAAAAAAAATCATAGTCCCTTGAATTTTGAGTTAGCGAGAGTCGAATGTATCGGCTATTAAATGAGGATCAGTTTGTTCAAAACTTGATTATGATGATTACGTCAAATCAGTAATAAAACAGTTATAGTTTCACTAACTATAAACTTAAACTTTCCTTCAACCCTCCCCCCTTCCTTAGTTAAATAATTAAATAAAAAACCAGTGACTTACTAAATACCTAATTGCTGGATGGAAAACTTACTCATTTGAAAGTTAACTGTAAGTTGTGATAATTTTGCTTTTTATTGTTTGCTCAATTTAGATTCCCTCCACCCACCATGTTGCATGCTGCCGCTGATGTGTCGCCAACGTCTTTTTATTCTATCTACGCCAGTGGCATTTTTTTATGTTTTGTCGGGGAACAGTCCAAACCTCAGTCTTGTTACTATTTAACATCGACCAGTTGTTAGAAAGCATCATAATTTAATAATCAAATGGCAACTGGGTCCAGAATTGAACCTTTAAAAAGCTACTGACTTTTCCCATGTCTGATCCCCATCCTCGTGTCAATGTCCGCAGATCATCAAACGGCTGGTGGACCAGCGTAAGCAGGAGGCTCACAAGGTCCACCCGGGACTGACGTGTTTCCGGGAGGGAGTCAAAGTGATCCCCATCGAGAGCATCCCGGGCATCCGGGAGACCGGGTGGAAGCCCTCCGCCCGCAACACCCGCGTGTCCAAGTTCAGCGAGGAGTCAGCTGATCCGGACACTCTGATGAAGTCGTTCAAGATCGTGCTCAATAGTGTAAGTGGTTACCGGATTGGTTTCAACATGTAGCCTTGTTTGGAGAACATTCATACAAAAAGTAGAACTGTATTATTTATTATTTATTATTAATTTTTTTTTTTTTTTTTTTTTTTTTTTTGCTAGTTGATTATGAAAGTTTGAAGTATTAATAAATGATTAGGAATAAGCGGCACTTCACTAATAATTGCAAAATTATTTACTTTTTTTATTGTCCTCATAATTAAAGAAATTTTTTTGATCTAGATTTAAATTGAAACTACATCAACTCACCTCTGATGTCGATATTGTTGACTTAAATGGGAATATCGGTAATCTCGATTGTTATCTTTAATCACCAATGATTCCATTTAATTCTCTATTTGATCAAGATCTGAAATGTCATCCTTTGGCATTTTTGGGTTAAAAATTAATGTTTTTTAAGAGCAGTGAAAGGGTTTGGACTCCAACGCTACTGTGTCTAGGTATATTTTAAGGAGAATATGAATGAACTATGAGAGAGTAATGGGTGTGATGCCTCATGAAGTTGTTTCTGATTAAGACCAGCTAATACATTTGTCAGAATCATTTGTACTACCCAGAGAAGGAAATTTTAATAAGTTATATGTATTTTCAAAATCTGATGTTTCAGATTAAGAACCACTCGATGGCTTGGCCTTTTCACAAGCCTGTTGATAGAAAAGAAGTTCCTGACTACTACGACCATATCAAGTATCCCATGGGTAAGAATATTTAATACATTTTCCCACTAATTTGTTTTCCTGACAGTTAATTAACTACCTTTCTAAGGTCATAATTGATGAAACGGTCAGTCAACAGTACAACCTTGTTATTTTTCAAATTAATTTCATTTTCCCATTCCTCTTCTTTGACACATCCTTTCGTGCTAGTCTTTAAGGTTGGGAAAATAACTCATGTTTTGGTCTCCATCTGATGCTGTAACACTAAAGTGATGTGCAGAGCTAGTAAGTACAGTACACTCTCGTTCATCGGAACTAATGTGGCAGACGGCCGGTTCGGATGTCAAAAAATTCCGATGAAGCGGAGTCCGTCGTGAGTCATCATTTCCGCCCGAACGGTGACCTATCGTGATTGTATTCACTCTTGTTTTTAAGATAACACGAGATTTTATGAAAATAAAGCACTGAATGACACTTTGGGAAGCGGTCGAAGCGGATGTTCACTTCCTGCCCCCCCCCCCTTCCTCTTTCTATTTTTGTGCGAATACTCCACGACCTAGTAAATCACATCGATGGGTACAGATTATGGAAAACGCCTGATGACATTTGATGCAAAATGTGATACTTCACTGTTGTGCAGATAGAACGAATGGAAATTGAAGGCGCTAAAACGGAAAAATTATTTATTTCGTAAGGGAAAAATAATTTATAACATCCATATTTTCAGTTCCGATGAAGCGGGGTTCCGATGTCGCCGAGTTCGATGAACGAGAGTGTACTGTAGTATTCAATCCAAAATTTAACCAAAGCTTTTGACCACAAGGATGTGCCATGCTATTGCTACTTCTTTATATGCGTGCAAGGTTGTTTTCGCTTGGCATTGCAGCTACATGCCATTTGTAACTAGCTGCATGCCACTCCAAAGGGTAACCTGCACACTAAGGACATTTTTGTCATACATAGTTCATGTTAAAGGTTGTTATTGAGATTATAACTAATATTTTTAATTATATATTTTATATTAAATATTTTTGATTATAATTAATCTTAAGATGTCTTTGCTCAAGACAGTGTTGATACTAGTATATTTGTTATAGTGTACAAATTAAAAAAATTATTTATTTGACAGACAAGCGCCCTACACACTATTGGAACCTGGCTTGATATTGGACCCAACATCGAATATGACATGCACTGACAAGACTATATTTCAGTTGGATGGCGCTGTCGAACAAAACATTTGACCCGACCAACCGCCAAGCATGTTGAGGTGGAGGCCTACAGGCTATCTAACATGTTGCGTCCCAACATGCTCAGCTGACACATTCGATAGTGTGTGAGGGGCTTTATGTATCATTTAAATGTGAAAATGTATTGGAAATGTTACTTATCTACAAATTAAGATTTGTAGAAAATGTCATTAAACCAAAATTATGAGTTGTCCAAATTTAACTGGTAGTGTCTCAGTAATAGAAAATAATTTATGTGTTGTGTGGGCTCACCAGTGCATAATACTAAATATTTGTTGGTGAATGGATTAAATTATAATTGGGTAAAATATTCTTATATTCTAAAATAAAACCATTCTTCAAACTCTAGAGAAGTTAGCAAAGAAATAATTTTAGTCGTTAATGTTTTAGGGATTTTAGCTTTGTAATACGAGCTTATTAGCATTTAGTCAAGAAATTTCACTTGTCACGGTGTTTACAACAATCTAAAACATATTCTGACCATTTGACCTTTCGCAGACCTGAAGACGATGAGTGACCGCCTAAAGGCAGGCTACTACACGACACGCCGCCTGTTCATCGCAGACATGACCCGCATCTTCACCAACTGCCGCACCTACAATTCTCCAAACACTGAATACTGTATGTGCGCCAACAACCTCGAAAAGTACTTCCAGACCAAGATGCGGGAGATGGGCCTGTGGGACAAGTGATTGGCATCACTGAAACCGATCACTCCCACGGTACTTCCCGGTCTTTTGTTCGAGTATAAGTGCACCACATGTCTGCCCTTCTTGTTTATTGGTGCCATGCACTCATATCTCGATTTTTGTGATAGCTTTCAGAGTTTATTTATTTCGTAGTACATTAACTTGAATGTATTTAGTTCAGCGAAATGTTTTAAGTAATTCGGTTATCATTTTTGTCCATTTGCGTGCCTTCGGAATGGTGTAATCTTTTTCATTGAGGAATTTTTCAAATCAAATCGAATGTTCTTCATTTAAGTATTGTAAGCCATGAAGCAATTTAAGTTATTTTGCAAAATCAATAGTTACAAGATTATTCTTCATATGAATTTAAGAATGTATTTTTTTTCAGCAAACTGTTTTTCATTGTTTAGTTAAAATTTGTGTCCATTCAACCAATAATAACTAATGGGTATAACCATAGCCTTCAAAATGGTTTAATCTACTTAAATGTAAAATTTTTTTATCTAATCAAAATTGCTCTTCATTTAAGTCGTGTATACAAGTAAGCAAGTTATTTTACAAAGTCAATAGTTAAGAGATTAGTCTTAATATGGTATTTGTACGATTTTGTATTATTTTCCAGTGTCTTAATTTAGTAGGTTGTAATTTTACTGTAAATAAAATTATTTATATTTGAGGTTTCTTTTTTTAAATAAACTTTGTACCCAAATAATATTCAGAAGAGTAACTTAAGTGAACATGAATGTAAAATTAAGCTTAATTTTACTCTGCAAAACAGCTCATTTATTGAATGATGGTCGGAGGGAATAAGAGTAAGAGGGGAGAATTTTGCAGTTTTCAGGAATTACTGTCTACTAAATCTTAATAATGATTGCTTTACTATGACTTTGTACCTCCGGGGTCAACGTAAACTACGGGCTGGCAGGATCCCTTGCGCCACTGCTGTGACACCACGATCGGAGTCTGACCGAAGCTAATGTAAACTATGGGTCTTCAGGCCTCCTTACGCCACCTCTCTGATGTCATTATCGGTCTGACCTGGGCCAACGTAAACTATGGGTCTGCAGTAGGGCTGTGCGAGTAGGGATTTTTGAGGTCGAGTCGAGTCGAGTTTTTGAAAAACTGGTGAGTTTCTAGTTTTTTTCAAGTCAAGCTTTCCTTAAAATGATCTGTTTGCAAAAAAAAAAAAAATGTTTTTAACAAATAAAACAGAGATAATAGTACTACAAATTAATAAACAAATCAACCCTAATGAATGATAACAATATTTTGTATTTATATGTGTTTTTGTTAGGCCCTACATTTTTATCGCTAGTGTTTAAAATATAACAGACTAAATTAGGTAAACTCATTTAAATTGGCCTCTCATCACATCCCATTTATTACTTTTTCACCTATTACAGTACTGTAATCATCACAGAGGTACAAAACTAAACAATACGATGTCCATTGACTATGAGTGCAGAGTTCATTCTCATTGGCAAAATCTATACTTATTTAATGTGCCAAGGGTTTTTTGTGTTGAGAACTCCTCCTACAATTTTCAACCGATATTCGAGTTTTTGGTGTTTCTGGGTTTTGTCTGTAGCTGTTTCTGCTAAAAACTGATGGGAATCGGACTGAAAATATAGGCGCTAACCACCTTTGAAATAAAAAAATCGCACCATCGTAAATAGGCTTCAAACGCTCGCCTATGCTATGAGAAGTCTATTGATGGTAGTATAGACTAAGGACGATGGTAATCCCTTCAATCGCCGATCGTACAAAAAAATGACAGGGGCGGACCGCGAGTCAAACCCCGGACTCTATAGGGAGCGGACTCTCCATCCTCCCCTGTGAAAAGCAGGTAGGCGGACTAACCACTGGACTGTGCATGGCATGCAACTTTTCTGCAAAAGGCACATAATATGTGCACTTAAGATTTCCATTGTCACAATGTTATGGCCTTTTAATTTTTGACTTGTACCACTATACTGTGAAATTGAGAGAGGAAAAATATTGTAGAGTGATAATTTTCTTGTAAGGTTAATTAGTTAAAGTACAATTAGTTATTAAAAAATAAATCGTTTCTATTTTACTTAATTTTATTTTGATTTATATTTTGCCAGTCCCAGAGTGTTGTGTGTGGTGACGGTGACGTGTGTTTATCTGCCCGCCTTGATGTTGGTGGCAACGAAGAGATCATAGTATGTGTAGCTGGCCTCCTCCATGATGGAGAAGGCCAGGTTGAAGCACTTGCGCAGCGCCACCTCCTCGGACGGGTGCATCTGGTTGTCCATGGCGAGCCGGATCGTGGCGATGATCATCTCCTGGAACTCGTCCACGTAGCTTGAGTCCACCTCCACCTTGGCATGACACAACATGCACTTAGCACTCTCAAAATTAAAAAATTGACTTAACGGATGTTCTAAAACTTCATAAAAATCATTAACCAATACACAGTAAACCCCTATAAACTGTGCTCTATACTTTCTGCAGTCACCATAGGTTTTGACACTCCGGGATAGCCAGAGAACCCGAATGAGTGCGCTCTTTACAGTGCTCATCCGTGCGTTTCACAACTCGATAATCAAACATTTATTTTGTGTTTCTATATTGTTTGTATACACGGGATTTACTGGACTAGACTACTGGTTATTAGATTAAGTTCTGTCGCTACTACGACCACTTCTCTTAAGGCAGCAACACACTACCGGACTTTCCACTGGGCCGCACATCGGACGGAGCATCGTACCGAACATTACAGGCGGCGACATACTACCGGACCGAGCGTCGCCCCGAACGCTTGCATTTAAACCAATTTACCCTCCCCGACGCATCCTCTAGCTCTCTCAGAGCTCTCGCTCTAAGCCTTTTGGAGGTGGCCTTGTGCCAATCGCGCGCTTACTGGGTGTCTCACTCCAGCTTCCCCCCAAAAGGGCGAAAATGAGTCAGGATGTCAGGGATCTGGGGCTTCCGCGACCTTCGGGCGCGGTTGCAGTGTAGCCGGCGCCTTTGGCGTGCGGGTTTCCAGTGACCTAGTTATTCCGCTTGGGAACCAACCATGACCCAAGTAAAATCTAAAATGGGAACCTCGGGATCCGGCTCAAGCCCCTGGCTTCGGCCAGTCCGGATATTGGGATGGCCTCAAGGGGGCAGAGGTTGCCGGCATGCTCGGCACACAGCTTCGGCTGTGGGGGGCCCTCCAGCCTCATCTGGGGGCGTTGCTCACAAACGAAAGCTGAGAAGTAGTTGGATAGTGCTGCCTCTGACACTCACAGTGGTTTGTGTTTTGGGTTCACTGCCGGTTGAGTACCACAGGCCTGGTGAATTCCAGGTTTTGTGGGGGTCTAAACCGCCTTAATGTGATTTGGGGCACTCGTTCCATAATTCCTCCTGTCACAAGACAAGCCCGGTTAAGGCTCACGCTAGGTACGGGCTGCCCGTGAGGATAGGGGGAACCACCGTAGGGCTTCGGACTTAAGTTTGTAGAGATTACAAAACCCTATGGAAGCTAGGGAAGTGCTCTCGCTCACTCACGCTATCCCTCTTTCTCTAAACTTCCTTCATCTCGCGCAGTGAATTTGTCCAGTACGATGCTCGGTCCGACGTCTTGTCCAGAGAAATGTTCGGAGTAAATTTACCTCCTTGTACGGTGCAATGTTCAGTACGGTACTCGGTCCGATGTACGGTCCGGAGGCAAATGTCCGGTAGTGTTTCATTTCATTTCATTTCATTTATTGTCACATAACATTTGATTTTACAGAAAAAATCCTGCTCAAACAGGTGACTAGTCGGCACATGATTTGACTTAAATCTAAAATATAAATATAAACAATATTATATATATATATATATATATTTAACATAATGGGTGTTGTATCAATTTAGAGACTGAAAGCATCATTTAAAAACTCTTCAACGGAATAGTAGGCTCTTTGTATCAGGCAATTCTTGAGCAATTTGAGTAATGATCTCTGTTTCATGTTTTTCCAATCATTAGGAATTTTGTTAAAAACTTTCATTTCCATATAAATAGTTATTTGTGCTTCTAGGGACTAAAGTACAATTTTTTCTCCCTGAAGGGAAAGTGTTGTCGCCCGAAGGCGAAGCCGAGGGCGACAATTTCCCTGAGGGAGAAAAGTACTTTAGTCCCTTGATGCACACAACATTTTTCCTCCACCTACACGAATAAAATTTAGGCCTAATAGGCCTGCCGTAGATAATTTAACTTTACCTCCATATGATCCCTTGCTCCGTCAAGCTGGATCTGTCACATCAACATAAAAAACACACAAGGTAGGCCATATCAATTTTGAAGAACACGAAAAAAACAAAATATAATTAAAGCCTAGTCAAAAGTTTTACACTTATGTTTTGGACTTGTTAGGTTAATATAGCCTACCCAAACAAAATGTAAACAAACACCTATACTGCCACTGCCATCTCTAATACCCAAGCAGTGAGTGAGCAGCAACTACAGCTGCTAATAGTTAACAATGAGTAACGAAACAAATACAAGTAACAGCTGACTGTGGCTCACGTTCTTTTTAATCTCTCTTTTAATGTTATTCTTATGTAACTAACTTTAGCCCCGTGGTACGAAAAAACTCGAGTTTTCCCTAGGTAGATAGATTAAGGATTCAAGTCACATGGGATAGAAATTAGTACTTTACTAATCTATTCCAAGGAGTAAAATACGGCTCTAGATAGTAGGTGGAGGAAAAGGTACTTTTTTCTAATAATTTAGTGTTGTGCAAAGGATATTGAAGGAGATGATTTTTGTTCCTAGTGTTGTATTTATGGTCAAAGTTATTTTTCAAATATTTTTCTTTGTTAATAAAAACTTGCTGAAACAGAGTTTAAATATACAATGTAGGAACAGTTAAAATTTGAAGCTTTTTGAATATTTGCTTGCAGGACTTTCTAGACGGAGTCATAGTCATTATTCTCAATATATTTTTTTGTATTTTTAGCACTTTTTGAATGGTGGATGCTCCTCCCCAAACTGAAATCCCGTAACTAATTAAAGAGTGAAAGTAACCATAATATAGGATTAATTTAGTCTCCATGCTTATTACATTAGTCAAGCAACTCATGTTAAAGCAAACAGAGTTTAATTTTTTTGACAAAATGTTGATATGTTCAGACCATGTAACATGTTCATCAATAGATATCCCTAAAATGTTTGCTTGGTTATATCGATTGATTATTTTGTTTTTAAAACACAGTTCTAAAGGTTCAGTTTGTGATATTTTTGATCGATAATGGATTAAACTAGTTTTAGACTCATTTAGGACCATTCCATTTACCCTTAACCACCTGTCTAGTTCTCCCATTACTTCGACAACTTTACTTTTTAGATTTTCCAAGGGTTTTTCCAAAATTATGGCTGTGGTATCGTCTGCATATAATATTGATTATAATATTGTGTCGCCACCATTCACCGTATACAAGGACGTAAATTTACGCCGAACATTTCGCCGCACAAGACATTGGACCGAGCAACGTACCGGACAAATCCACCGAGCGAGGTGAAGGCAGTTATAAGAGAGTGAGAGGGGGAGAGCGTGAGTGAGTGAGAGCGCTGAGGTGGTGGAGAGTATAGGGGCTTTCCCCATCACGAGCGTTCAGGTGACGCTCGGTTCGCGTTTGGAGCAAAATTAACCCTGACACAGTACCGTACATCGGACCGTACCTTTGATGTTTCGCCAGGAAACCGCCTCCAGAGAGCTCGGTACGATGCTCGGTTCGGTACTCGGTCCGGTGAAAAGTCCGGTGGTGTGTCGCCGCCTTTAGGAAACGACCGTCAATAACACACATTAGTACAATGTTCGATCGGAATTTTCGGTCATTCACAATCCATTTAACTATGTTCAAACGCTAGCGACCGCTTTTAGCGAAATTCCCATAGGGAATAAGCTATTACCGTAGGTCTCATGGTAAGACCTAAGCCCGGGACCATGTTACTTTTTCGTTTTGAGGTACCCAGAGACCAAAAATAATAGTCATTAAAATTTTTATATATATAAGTAGATAGTACTATGGGGTTCCTAGGACACTTTTGGAGACAATCAAAAATCAAACAAATTTCACAGTTTTTTAATACAATTATGCAATATTTTTGCCATTTTTTGGCCAATTTGTAGTCTAACATTATTCTAATTTTTATGAAAAATATGCAAATTTCATGAAATTTTTTACAAATATGCCTAAATTTACATAAAATTGTCTTCAGAATAAAAATTTTTCTAAAACAAGTAAAATTTTGTCGAATACTGAATAATTATTCAAATTAAACTAGAATAGTTTCTTTATCATCAAATGTTTTAATGTTTGTAATAATTAAATGTAAATCTTTCTTATTCTATTCTTTAACTGTTTTAATGAATGAATATTTTAAGTTCTATTAAAAAAAAATTTCAAATTTTATATATTTTTTTTGAAATCTGAAATTATCATGGTCCCAGGTCAAAATATATACTAATTATAGTAATTATTGTGCAAATTTAATAAAATAAACCTATTTAGTTCATAAACTACGATTTCAGTTGTTAAATAATGAGTCTTGTAGAATATATTGGTTGAGAACATTCTCTTATCACTCTTATCTCTCTTATCTGACCGTTAAAATAATACTTCCTGTTACAAACTCCAATACTTTAAACTATTATAACTTTATTAATAATTAAGTTATCTTTAATCTGAAAATTGCATTGAATTTAATATTTTTTTCTCTTTGATATAATACCTCACAACTTAGGTTTTAAATGAGATATAAGTTTTTTTGTTGTTTCTTAAATTCATTAATATGTTAATTGATTTATTTGTAAAAGTATTTGAAACAAATGTTTAATTGGTTGATTTATGATGGGCTATAATGTATTAATAGGATTAAAAATGATATTTATTTAGTATAGGCAATTGTTGCACTATCTAGTGGAATAGTCATGAACTACTAGCGCTTCAACTGATAAACCCATGCAGTCTTATCACTCAACGGAAGTCTGGTTAGCTCATTGCTAACGTTCAAGTCTCATATGCCTGAGGTTCCGAGTTCAAATCTCGAAACTTCGGGCATAATTTATTGAGGACATAGTTGAAGTCCAGTGGTTGGTGGAAGGTCTTTATCCGAGTGGCCATAGGATAATGACTGTGAAACAAGCCGTGTGACAAGATACTATGGTGGGTGCACCCTTTGCCTCATCCATTTCATCCTTCATAATCACCAATCCATTTCCATTAACCACCAATCTATTTCCATTAATCATTTCAATCAATCGCCTATCGTCCATCCCATTAATACAACATTACACTTACAACACCGCACACTAAAAAATTCAAATAATACACTCTCCTCCACCTAGCACAAAAAAAATCTAAAAATCAAATAATTCAATAGAACCTGAAATGATGCCCCTGGGGACATAAAAACCTGGAATGTGGCAGTGATGGCTTCAAATTCAAAAATACAAAATATCATAAAAGCTAGGTGGTAGTGACGAGTAACTAAGGCGCCTATTCTGAAAACACGCACACTTACAATACTACACAAAATACACCATCATATCCATTCATTTTGTTTTATTTTTGTAAATTTAAAGCTTTTTTAAAACAAGTAAATTTTAATATCTGATTTTTAAGAATATAGATTAATTTATTTCAATTATATCATTTTTGATTATATTATATTCAAGTAATTTTTCAGATACAATAATAATATAACAATTTGTTTTACTAGTAGCTACTATATCATAATCAAAATCTGCATTAATAATAATATCATTTTTTGAACTTGAAATATTTGTTGGATTTTTTGTAGTATCAATTACATAAATTGGTCTATTTTCTAGAAATTCTGTTGGATTATAATACATTTTACTACTATTATAATAAACTTTTTTATAATCTTGATACATTTCATACATAATTCTAAATTTTTCATTGAATATGTCAAAGTTTTCCAATTCATCAGGGTAATAATGACCATTTAGTTTTACTCTTATATTTTTTATATACATACTATCAAATTTAGAAGTATCATATAACTGATCATTTGTTCTTGATTTTTGAAATCCAATTATAATAAATTTTGGATTATAAATATTTCTATAGATATTTGTTATATCCAAACTTAAATTCTTTCCTGTAATATTTTTTTGTTCAATGCATTGCCAATGATTAAAATGAAAATTTACTTTTTTAAATTTGCTTAGTTCATTAATTAATTGAATTTTACTTGTTGTTTTGTATTCAATTATAGGAACTCTAATAAAAAATTCATCAACTGTTATTTTACCTTCAGCTGGTAATGTTGCATTATCATAAGTTCCATCAGCCTTTTTAGTTTTCCATCTAAAAATTGCATCATTATCTTGTGATCTAATAAATGTTATATTAAAACCTCCTTTGTATATTGGAATATTTACATTTTCAAAAAATCCTAATCCAAAATGAGATAAATTACCAATTGCTTCAAATGCTTTACTAAAATTTGATTCAAAACCATTATTAATTTGATTTATTTCTGATTTTGAATAAGTTATAGTACCTTTAATTGTACTTAATAGACCAGGATATTCAATTTCATCAATCAATTTATTATGTTTTCTAACTTCAATTTTTGAAAATAAAAATGGAACAAAATTATCAATTAATTTTATATTAGCACCATTATCATATGCAGTTCCATCAGATTTAGTCAATTTACCAGATATATAAAATTGAAATTTAGAAGTACAAAATCCATCTCCAAAATCTATATTAAATTCAGTTTTTTTATTAGGTTCATTTAAATGTAATTTAGATAATGGATAGAAATTTTTGTATTCAGCTCTTTCAATATCATTTATATATTTTTTGTAATCAGCCATTTATTAAGGATAATTTTTTAAATCACAAGCTTTTTTAAAACAAGTAAAATTTTCATAATTTAATTTTTATGATTTTATAATGTCAAATTTTATTTATGTATCAATTTCATTTTTACTTTTAAAATACTCAATTTCTGTAGCATGATCAAGTATAAATTTTGCTGATATTTTTTGATGTTCTAAAATTAATTCCCAATTTAATGTAAAAGCATAATCATGAATGAAATATTCAGTTAAATCTTGATATTTACAAATCAAATCAATATAATCTTTTAGTTGATAATTTATGAATTCAGTAATAAAATCTATAGTTAAATTTTGATGTTGAGCAATTTTTTGCCAATTTAATTTATTTTGAAACAATCTCATCATATTAATACTCAATTCATATTTTTCAGAAATATCATCCCAATCATCTTTGTTTAATTGATTTTGGTTTCTGATAATGAATAAATCAAATGAACTGTATAGAGCCATTTATTAGGGAGAAAATTTTGTAAAACAACTTTTCTTTGAATTACAAATACAACATTTTGATTTAATTATATTTATATTTTTTAATTTTATTATCTGAATATCTTTAGAATTAGTTTTTTGTTTACATTTAAGACAATAAATCAACTCCATTTATATAAAATAAATTATTGTAATTTATCTATATCTCCTTTAATTAGTATTATTTCTGCATTTAATTCTTTTATTGATTTATTGACTCCATCAAATAGAAATTTTAGTTCTTTTTCTAATTTTTCTTCTAAATTTTCAACATGTTTTCCAATATTAATTAAAAATTCTAAAATTTTATTTAAATCTTTTTTAGTTTCTGAATAATCACTACCAATTTCAATAATTGAATCTAAAACTTCATCTAATTCTGACTTAACTATAACATCATATTTATTTATACTTGGTTTTACATTAACAATTCTTTTACCATTAATATTTATATAATTTTTTGATAAACCAATAGCATTTACTAAATTTTCAGTCTTTTTTACATGACTTTTAAAACTTTTACTAAAATTATTAAAAAATGTATTTAATTTGGAATTTATATAATCTTCTTTAATATTAATTGGATGTTTTTTCTGTCTTCCAAACAGATCAAATATATTTTGTGAATCCATATTTATTAAGGATTAATTTATTTATTATGTTATCAAATTTTTTATTTTTATTTAATTCATTTAATATAAAAATACATAAATGACCACAAATTGGTGGATCATTATAATTTTGAATTTGATTATCATTATAAAATATATTATCTTTTCCTAAATATTTAACTAATTCTATTGGTGGTTTATTAACTATATTTCCATATGAATCAAAATAATATTTAATTTTATCTTTTTTATAATAACAAACCCAATGAGTTCCATTTCCATCAAATGAATCTAAATTTATAATTCCACATTCAAATTTATTAACTTTATTAGGTAATATATCTCTCATAAATACACCTCTAAAATATTTTATATTTTTACACAATTTTTCTAATTCACCTAATGTTAGTGGTTCAAAATTTTTTTATAATTTTGTTTCATATATTTTAATGTTTTTTTATCTAAACCAGATCCTTCTACATTTTTTAATTCATGATCTAACCAATCAACAAAATTTCTAAATTTAGGAATTATAGATTCTTTTACTACTTTTGCTCCCTTTCTAACATTTGGTGTATAATTTTTAACTATAGGTATATTATCAGCAAAATCTAAAATTTCTTTTAGTAATCCACCATTTTTTATTTCTTTTAATTGATTATATGAAAATTCAAATCTTAATCCTTTATTTAATTTTTTATGTTTATTTAGTTTATTAATTTGTCTTTTAGATAATAATATAATATCTTTTCCATTTTCATTAAATTGATCAATATTAAATTGAATTATAACTGATCTTTTATTTTTAAATGCTAATTTTATTTTTGATTTTTTATTATCTGTCAAGTTTATATTTGTTTTTTCCATTTATTAAGAAAAAAATTTATAGTTTTTTTATAATATAGATTAACTTAATTAATGAAAAATTTTATTAAAATTTTAATCCTACTTCTAAACCCATACCACATTTTCTTTTCATCCACATAGCACCTGATGTTGGTAATGCAACTAATCTTTCAACAATTCCATAATCATTTGATGTTACTATATCCCATGCTTTATCTTGTAAAATTTTATCAGCTATTTCATTTCTAGATTTTGTATCTTTATGATCTCTATAAAATAAATCATGTTCTTTAGCAGCTTTATCTAAATCATTTATTCCAGGATCACCTCTTTTTACTCTTTTATTTAATTTAGTTCCAGGCCCTAGATATTGATAACCAGGTACATGTAATTCAAAAGGTAAATTATTTATAACATCATTTAAAATACCTGATCCATCTTTTAATAATGGTGATGAAATATTTGCCAAAATTCTTTTTAAATACTTAATTCCTTCAGGTTTTTCAATTAATTCATCTAATTTATTTGATATAAAGTCTTTAATTTCTTTCTTTTCATTTAAAAAATTATTATTACCAGCTTTTTCTTGTGCATATATATAATTAATAATATTATCTAATTTATTTAAATCATCTATAAATCTATATTCAATTTTATTTTCTGTATATTGTCTGATTCCTGAACCTTCAATTTCCCCTTTCAATTCCCAAATATGTTTAATTAAATTAATATATTTATCACCTTTACTAGATTTTGGTTTTTTACTATTTGGATCATTATTTTTATAAATTGAATTAGTTTCCCATAAAATCTTTGAATAATTATTTAAATCATCTTGTGTATATAAATTATTATCTGGTTTCTTATCATAAGTTAACAATCTCCATAATCCATGTGTTCCATTATATTTTTTATCATCAATTATTAAATCATCATTATCAATTACAGTTATTTTATCACCAATCATAAATGATTTTTTATGTTTATTCCAATATAAACCAAATTTATCATCTTTTGTTCTTGGTAAATATTTTTGTGCTAATGGACCAATAATTTTATCTAATGTTTGAGGTGAAATTAAGTTTGGGTCAATAAATGTCGATTCTTCTTGAATTATTGGCTGTCTGATTGGTCTAAATGGAGTACTTGAAGGTAAATTTAATTCTTCAGTTTCTGGTATTGATATATTAGCAAAATTATTAACAACAGGTACCAATTCCATTAGGTTTTTATTTTCATTTAAGACTTCACCAATTTTATTTTCAACTTTACCAATCGCTGATGTTATAGGTTCATATGCTTTTTGTTTAATTTTTTCATAATTATCTTCAATTTTAATTTGATTTTTAAATTCTTTTATTAATTTTTTCTCAATATCATCTAATTTTTTAGCTTCATTAACAGATATCTTATCCATTTATTACAAAGAAAAATTTAGGTTCAACACAAATCATGTTAACATAAACACAAATCATGTTAACACAAAAACAAATCATGTTAACACAAACACAAATCATATTAACACAAAACATAAATCATGTTAACACAAACACAAATCATGTTAACATAAACATAAATCATGTTAACACAAATACAAATCATGTTAAACACAATTTATTTTACTTTATTTCTGTAATTTTCATTAAATATATAAATACTAATGAAATCAATAATACTAATAAAATAAATATTCTATCAATTATTGACTCAAATATACAACAAGCCATTATCATTATTTAATATCAGAAAAATTTTTCATATATTTTCCATCATTTGATTTTTTCAATAAATTAATAGTTAAAAATCCATAGTCTTCTTTCCAACAATCATTACAAATAGTTTTAAATTTATCAAATTTCATATCTGATCCAACAAAATTATTATATATTTTTTTCATATAATATTCATTTTGTTTAAAAATGCATAACATATTTAAATTATTTCTAATTAATTGCATATCAACTTTTGAATAACATTGTGATAAATAAATACATGATATATTTTTATGTCTACCCATTATAAAATATTCTTTAATTTTATCTTGTTTTTCTAAAATACAATCATCAAAAACTACTAATGAATTTGGTTTACATTCATTTAGTGGAATCACATCATCACATGAAAAATGAGAAATTTGTTTATTAATATTTGATTGTATATTTTTAAATCTTTTTTGTAATAATTTATAAGATGGTTGTTCTAATGATTTACTAAAAATATATAAATTTGAATATGGAATTAATCTTTTGTAAATAAAATTTAATAATAATGTAGTTTTACCAGATCCACTTGTTCCTATAATTAATAATATAATAGGTTGATCATTTTTATTATTTTTATCATATGATTCTAATTTTATATTATCTTTTTTTTCTAAAAATTTCTCCATTTAAATAAGATGAAATTATTTAAAATAATTGGTCATTCATCCAAACTAGAATTAAGATTAGAACATCCAATACATTTAGATGGAAAATATAGTATTGGTTTAAGTGGATTTTATTCAGATAATTTTATATCAAATATACCAAATGATTATAAAAACTGTTATGGATATTCTATTAAAGATGAAGATGATAAAATTATAGATCAATATTTTGATATAAATAAAGGAAATTATACAATTGAAGAATTAAAAAATATTTTTATTAATAGTTTAATAGAATTTAAAAAGAAAATTAATAAATTTGATGAAAATGATTTTATACTGAAAAATGATGGACCATATATTATAATAAAATCTCCTGTTAAAATTATAGTTACAACAATTATAATTGATTTATTAGGGTTAAATAATAAAATAATTGAACCAAATGTATTAACAAAAGGAATAAAACTACCAAAAATTAGACCTTTTGATGTTATTGAAATACATTGTAATTTAGTTGATCCTAGTTTTGAAAATCATAAAGATCATTCACATTTACATAAAGAATCAGAAATTATATATTCATTTTATCCAAATGTTGAATATGGATCAAAAATTAGTGAAAAACCAAATGAAATTGATTATATTCCTTTAAAAAATATAAATAAAATTCAAAATATTGTAATATCTATTCAAGATAGTGATGGAAATCTAATAAATAATGAAAATATTAAAAGTATTGTATATTTAAGATTAAAACAAAATTTGTAATATAAAATTTATCTACATAAATAATAAAAACAATAATTGATTTAATTAACAATAATTTTATATTTAATAATAAATTAATTGTATTTAATAAACCAAATAAACCTTGGTTTAAAAGAAAAGATATTTGTTATATTTTAAAATATAAAAATTCTAGAAAAGTTTTAATTGATAATGTAAAAGAAAAATATATAAAACTTAAAATATATCAAGTGTAACCAACAGTTACATTTACATAATAATGATAAATTAATTTACATAACAATTATAGGTGTCACAAATTATGACACCCTAGAAATTGATGTACAAACATGTTTTTCAGATGCCCTAAAACAGGGCGTCAATAAAATAGATAATAAAACAATGTTTATTTATGAATCTGGTTTATATATTAATTTTAAAATAAAAAAAGTAGAAAACAATAAGGATAAATTAAAATTTATAGATATTTTTAGAGGGGACAATTTGTCCCCCCCCTATCATATAATGAAAAAACATACAAAACTTATTAAAATTAGGTAGGACCCAAAATGGGTCCCATATAAATTAGAATATTTATTTTAAAATTTTTTAAAGGAGGTAACCTTATTATACAATAAAAACTTAAGGGTAACAAAATGTTACCCTTCTTAAACATTCAAAAATATTCATAAATATAATAAATTATATACAAATTTGAGACCCGTCTTAAAGACGGGTCTTACTTATAATGATAATAAAGTAAAATTTATAGATATTTTTATGTTAGATATTCAATAAATTATTGAATATATTTAAATTTATTAAAGAAAATATTTAAAAATATACATAAAATTATAGTATAAATTCAATATCATATGGTTATAAATTATTAATATAATTTTTATCATTTTCTTTAAAACTTTGTTTAACATAATTTTTTATTATATTTATAAATGGTTCTATTATAAAATTAAACTTATAATGATATACAAAATAATTTTTATATTTAAAAAGATATATTAAAAATTTATTTGATATTTTAGTTTTAAATAGATATAATTTTATATCAAAATCATTATTTATTAATTCTTTTGGAACAATTAAAATTTCCATTTATTTATAATTATTTTTATACCCCCAAGGTAATGTATCAATTTTATTTTCACAAATAAATCTTTTGTCATCTCTATTACTTAAAGCTAATTTATTTATTGTAATTGTATATAGTTCATGTTTAAAACTTCTAATACAAGTCATTTCTCTATATTGTTCTTGATCATCAAATAAACATTTCTTAAAATCATCCATATGTAATGTTTTATCAACAACACTTTTCTTAATTCCTTTACATTTTACAGGATTTTTATTATTAAATTCATAACTATATAATTTTGATCTTAAACCACAATATTCTTCTAATATTTCACCATTTAACTCATCTTTAAATTTACCAATTATTTTTTTATTCTTTTCACTATAGCATTCATGTTCTTTCTTATAATCACTTGTATCAAATTCATTAATATTTTCTTTAATAATTTTATATGGATCCTTTTTAAACTCTATAAAATAACTGTCTGTGTCCATATATAATAACCTTATATTTGGATCAAACTTCTTTAATTTTTCATAATAAAATTGATACATATGTAATTTTGATAAATCAAGTACTGAAAATCCTATATAGATTGGTTTATCAAACTTAACCTTTTCTTTTATCATATGTGAAGCAATACAGTCTTTATCAAATATACTAAATGTTTTAAAATTAGGTTTTTTTGCTTGTTTTAATGAAAACTTTTCGTCACCTAATTTAATATCACATCTATTTCTAACATTTTCCATAGTTTTTCCAAAAACACTATTATTCATCAATTTAAAAAAGTCTTTTTCAAAATCTGATGTTGATTTGGATCTAAATTTGGTATTTAATTCAATATATTTTTTCATATAATCATCTTGATCAAATGCTATAACTCTATTAACTTTCTTTAATTTTAATCCTTTTTGTAGATAATATTTTAAGTTTCTTGAATGAATAACATAATCTTTTTTATCAAATAATGTTGTGCAAAGTTTATTATTATAATGTTCAGGTGCTAATGGTAAATCTTTATGATCATCATGTAATTCAATAGGATATTCTAAATCAACATCTAATATATATCCATATTCAGCATTTTCATCTAATTCTAATATTGTTTCTTCCCATTCATTTAATGTATATGTATTAGGATTCATCCATGTTATATCTTTATAAGGTAATTTTTGACTTAAAGCCCATCCATATAGATTATTTGCATCTATATATAACATATAATTTTCAGGTTTTGTTTTATCATAATTTTTTGTATATTTATTGTTTGCTTTACAATATCTAGTTATACATTGTGAAATACCACCTCTAATACCTTTTTCAATCATTAAATACATATTATAATCACTTATTAATTCTAGTTTAATTTTTGTTAATTTTAACATAGAATCCCAAGCTAATGATGGTGATGTTAGATAATGTGCTGGATCTAATTGATAATTTTTCAAACAAACAGATCTAAAATTTTCAAATATATCAGCTAATAATAATACATCCTGAATATTATACAAATCTGAATAATTACCTAATGTTTTTATTTTTAATTTATTCCAAACTTTTATATAATGTTTATAATCATCATCACTTATATTTTCATTAGTTAAACAACTATAAAATTGATCTTTTTCTAATATTTTATCATAGTTTAATTTTTCGACATTATCAATAAATTCATATGGAAATACACCTTTAGAAGTTAATATTTTTAAAGTTTCATTATCATATTCAATTTTATCATTTTCTTTTATAAATTTATTTATATGCTTAAATTCTTTAAGATTTTTAGCTAATTTTTCAATTGATGTAGCCATAAATCTAAATGTATCTACAAATGAGAATTTTATAAATTTTCTAGGTTTATCACCTTCAAATTCATAACCATAACCAGAATTTACTGAATAGTTTATATATTTTTCATCTGTATTAGCTAACAAATCAATTTTACCATATTTTTTAGCTAATTCTTTTATAAACAAATGTGTATCATAATTTGAACTATTATGACAGAATATAGGAATACTTTGAGGGAATTTTAGATTTAAATTACAATTTAAATGTGCAGCACCCCTAAATTTTCCTGTTAAATGGCAATGATCTCTTACTTTTATTCTTTTATCATCATCAAAACCACTATTTTCACAAATATGACAAATATTAGTTTTTTTATAATTAATTTCTTCTTCATTAGTTAAATTCATAGGCTTTTTATTTTTTGAATTATATTGTTTGGCTATATATTTTGAAATTTCATCTAAATATTCAAATAATTTATTTGGTACATTTATTAATTCTTCTTCATTTTTTGCTCTATAACAAATAGGTTTATACATTTTATTAGTTACTCTAGATACTAAATAGATTGTAAATCCATATGGTATATGTTTTTGAATTTTATTTGTATATGAGCAATTTGGATTATTTTTACAATTATCAATCTTTTCTAATATACTTTCAAAATCCATATAAATTACATATGGATGTTCAAACTTTTTGTAATAGTTTTTAAAACTTACTTTTTGACCAGGAAATGGCATTATAGGTCTACAAGGTTCTAATGATTTACATATTTCTAAATGATTATTCAAGTCTTTATTTTTGTAGAAATGAGTCAAACATCTTCTACAAATATATTTTTTTGTTTTATGTTTTGATAATTGAGAATATACCAATTTATTTAAATCTGTTATTAATATATAATGACAATTATTACCAATTTTATAATATAATAAATCAATTTCTAATTTTACATTATAATATTCAGATATTTGTAATGGCACTATTTTTTTATCTTCATCAATTCTATAAATATTTATTGACATTGATGGATAGTTATATTTAGAATCAAACGATCTTTTTTCAAATAATTTAATATCTTTTAATGTTATTGGATAATCAAAACCTTTAAAAATATCATCATTTATATATTTTTGATATTGTTTAACTCTTTCAGCATGTTCATTTGGTTTATCAATAGCACATCTAATTGCATAAATAAAACAATATTCATCTTTATTTTTAAAATTTACACAACATTTTTTATTCTTAATTTCATTTGGTAATTCTATATATGATCCAGCATTTAATGAATTATTTTTAGATAATTTTAGATTTAATTCAACACATCTTTTTAATGACCAACCAGAGCCTTTTGATGGTTGATTTAGTTGTTCTCTAACTATTAATTTCTTAAATTGATCATCAATAAAATCATCTATATTTAAAATATCTGAACTTTTTATGCAAAAATACATATTACTATTTTGAATTTCACCATTTATTAATTTTCTTTCATATTCACATTCTAAAGCCATTTGTCCTTTAATATTTTTAAATTTTTGTTTTTCTATCAATTTTTTTATTTCATTTCTTTGAGTTTCTAAATAATCATTAATATCTAAATCATCATTTGAATTTGTTAAAATATAATCTTGAAAATATCCTTTTAATGATGAAGCTTCTTGAATATTTATTATATTTTCTTTTGGAATTGGTCTATTTTTAAAATAATTATTTAATAATCCAATTAATTCTCTTCTAGTTTTATTAACAATTTTAATACTATTTTTAATTGCTAAATTTTGAATATATTTTAATGATCTATATTCTAAATTATTTGGATTTTCTTTAATTTTGTTTAATCTTTTAATTAGTTCATCTCTAGATAAATTTTCATAATTTCTGACAGATAATTTTTTTGCAATTTCATTTAATTTTTCTATATTAAATAATGAATAATTTGTAAGATCAAATGTTTCTTTAATATTTGTTAATTCATCTAAAGTTTTATTTTTATAATTATATATATTATTATTTTTACACCAATGTTTTAATTCAAATATTTTATTATCATATTTTTGTTTATTTAATAAATGTTTAGTTGAGTTATAATGTCTATCATAATTTTTATATAATATATTTTTATTACAGTAAGGACAATTAATATTTTTATTTGTTCGTTCCATTTATTAGAAATAATTTTTACTTAGAAATAAAACTCTTAAAAATATGAGAAGTTTTTCCACTTTTTTCTAGGTAATTTATAGTTTAAATTGTATTTTTTCAATCAATAATCAACTTTTCACAAGTTAATTTAAGTTTTCTAGAGTATTTTTTCAATAAAATCAATAGTCAACTTTTCACAAGTTAATTTAAATTTTCTAGAGTATTTTTTCAATAAAATCAATAGTTGTATTTTCATAAGTCAATTTAAGTTTTCTATAGTATTTTTTCAATAAAATTTAAACTTTTTTAAAACAAGTAAAATTATTATTTTTATCATATTTTTTAATTTTCTAGTTTTGTTATATTTTTGTCATGAATTTTAGTTTCTAAATGTCTTAAATAATTATTAGTCCATTTAATATTTCTTCCACATTCACAAAATTGTGGTTTTAAAAACATTTCTCTAATACATTGTATACAAATTGCATTTTTTCTATCTTTACTATAATGATAATTATTAAAATTTGAAATATCTTTAATTTCTTTACATTTATGACATTGTTTTTCATTTAATTCAATAACTTTAATATTATCATATAATTTTTTATAATACAAATCCTTACATTCTTTACAATAATGATATAACCCATCTTTAGTATTTTTATCTTTATAAAATTTAGATATATCTTTATATAATTTACACCTTAAACATTTCTTTTCCATTTATATAAAATAAAATTTACAAATTGGTTTTTTTCAATTCATATTCATAAAAATTTCCAATAATATCTTCATTATTTTGATCTTTTATACTATATGTAACTGGATTTGTATTATTAATTTTAGAAATTATAAATATTTCTCTAGACCAATTATTTTTATATTTATTAGAAAATGTTGATTTTTTATTTCCAATTCTAACTCTATAATTTATTTTAAATTTTGATTTGGTTATTGTTTTTGGTGGTTTATATTTAAAAACAGTATCTAATAAATCCTTTTCATTATTTTTATTTACTTCAATTGGTTTCATTTTAATTGTTGAATGATATGAGTTATTATATTCTTTAACAATTTTTGGTAAAATATTTATCCATCTATAATTTTTATTAATTTCAAACTGTATTTTCATTTTTTCATTTTGTGTTCTATTATACCTTTCTATTATACTTGATTTTTCTTCATTTTCTGTATGATACAATTTAATATTATATTTATTTAATATTTCTTTAAATTCTTTATTGATAAATTCTAATCCTTTATCTGTATGTAAAAGATTAGGTGATTTATGATTAATTTTAATTGCATCCTTAATTATTTCTTCAAATGCTCTAGAAACTGTTTTTCCATCTTTTTTCTTTAATGGTTTTGACCAAACATATTTTGAAAAAGTATCTATCACATTTAACATATATTTATAACCATCATTTTCTTTTTCATAATTTTTCATTATAATTAAATCTGCTGCCCATAAATCATCAATACCTAATGTAATTATTTTTCTTTTTAGAAATTTCTTTCTAATTGGAGCATGAATTTCATTTGCTTCAATTATTTGTTCATTTTTAGTTAATTCTTTTTTAATTATAGGTTTAACTTCTTTTTTCAAAATTTTACTTTTATTTGTTTTACAAATTAAACATTTAGTAGCAATTCTACATAATCCATTTTTCATTTCAACGATTTGTGGATTAATATTTTTAGTTTTTTTCTTACATTTGTGACAATGAATTGGTTCATTCATTTATGTATAATTTTTTTTTAAATAAATGGATATGTGTTATAGATGTCATAATCAAACTAATTTTACTATTATTGGAAATTGTGTAGGATGTAATATATGTAAAAGAATTATTTATGAAAAAAAGATTAAGAGAAAAAGTAATAAGAATAAACATCTTAAACATATTTTAAGAGAATTTAACCATTTTCAACCATATAAAACACAACAATTAATTAATGAATTATATATTTTATGTATTTCCAATCATTTTGAAATAACACCTAAGAATATAAAATTATTTTTCAAACAAAGGAATTGTACAAATTGGATATTTTACTATCAATTTTTAAACAAAATATACAATATTGATTTTGAATTGAATAATGAAGATAAAGAAAAAATTACACTATTTTTTAATAAATATTTATGTTTTAAGAAAAGTAATATATCATACAAAAAATTATTACCTATGATTTTTAAATACTTAAATATGGATTTTTGTATAAAACCTAATTATGATAATGACTTTTTAACATATCTATCACAAACAAGTTTGTGATATTTTTTCCTATATAAATGGATCTGCTAGAAGAAATTAATAATGTTGGAGAATTAAGATTTAAAGAATATAAACCATTAAAAAGTTTAAATTTAAATAAAAAATATAAAATTGAAAAATTTGAAAGAATTAAAGATAAATATGGATATACAATTATTGTTGAATTAGAAAAATGTAAAGTACATTTACCAAAAAGATTTACTAATGTAATTGATGATAAATCAATTAAAGAATTAAATAAAAAGATTTACATTTAATTGTCACTAATATTAAGACTTTTGATGATAAAGAAACTGCTTTAGTTAAATTTGAATAATTATTACAATATTATTGATACTAAACCTTAATTTTACTTGTTTAAAAAAATTCAAATTTTATTGAAAAAATACTATTAAAATTTTAAATTACCTTATGAAAAGTCGACTATTAATTTTATTGAAAAAATACTTATAAAAAGTGATAATTTTACTTGTTTTTAAAAAAATTTTATTTTGTAGATAATTTTAGGCATATTTGTTAAAAATGTCATTAAAATTGCATATTTTTTATGACAATTTGACAAAAGCTGAAAATTGGCCAAAAAATGGCAAAAATATTGCATAATTGTACTGAAAAACTATGGAATTTGTTTGATTTTTGATTGTCTCCAAAAGTGTCCTAGGAACCCCATAGTACTATCTACTTATATATATATATATAATATATATTGTATATATATATATATTGTATATATTGTATATATATATATATATATATATATATATATATATATATATATATATGATGGTGACATGGTGTATGGAGCATGGCTTTTTCACTTTTTTATAAGATAGTTTCTATTTAATGTATAATAATTCAAATGCAATCTGCTTAGTTTTTTCAATCATTTTTTAATAAAGACAAATCATTTTGTGGACATTTGAGAACGATCTTTGGTCTAAGGTTAAAGCCTTATTCGGTTAGGCGTGATGTCATGCCCCCTCCCTTATTCCAAATTGCCAGGACCCCTGCTGGTTGACTCATGGCTCACGTTTGTCACTGCTGCCACTCCCTCGGCTACGTCCCATCGATGCTTGTTGCCAACTTTACCACTGCTAATAGTGCTCAAAATTTGCCTATCGATGCAAATATAGTCTTAAAATTATATTTTAACATACCAATATATTTATAACCCTCTTATACGAGTGCTAAGTCGTATCATACTCCATCTTCTAAATCATTAAAAAGTCATACAAAAATCATTAATAAATAATTTTACTTTTATTAACATTGTTTTCACCTTAAATTGCATTGCCATTTACAAACTTTTTAACATACTCTCCTAATACACGTGCAACCTATCTATATATTTATCTATATATCTATATATCTATATATTTATATATCTATATACAATCTAGGATGATTGTACTTTTTAAAAAATTCACCGCATAAAAGAACATTTAAGAACAGATGAAACCAACATTTAATTTAAAATCTATGTATCCTCTGATATGAAATTTGATATCTTGTGTATTTTTAACGTTAGTATATAGTTACCAAAATCATAAAGCAAATTAATTGGGTATAATATGTAATATTTTGCTCTTAACTCACTAAATAAAGAAAATATGTGTTTTTACTCCAATGAACCTATACTTCCAATGAATATACTTTGAGTAAGCTCAGCCATATCAGGATAAATGTGATAGGGTTGTTTTGACTGGAATAGTCACCAAGCAGTTGATTTTGAAACACCCAATAACATATTATTTAAAATATTCATTCGAAATTCATAAACTAAACCTAAATTGCATTTTTTTAATCATTTTTTATACTAATATTAGTTTAATGCTTCTCTATTGCGAAGAAGTTTAGGAATTAAGTTTATCACCTCGAGAATGAATAATTCACGAGAGAAAACTTGTCATCCCTGAAATTAAAATCTCTTCAATCCTAAAAAATTCTTTAGGAGGGGCAGCTCCTTTTTTAACGATACTATTAAAATTCAAAATAATGACATGATCTAGATTTTGGGTGGGTAAATTAAATTATATTAAAACAGAATAACCTAAAATAGTTATCGTGCCTTGGTTAGCTTCTTCACGTTTTCACCCTAATATTTATAAAACAATATGAATTTATTAAATTAACTAACAATACAGTACAATTTATTAATTTTTTGTCTAGTCGTAAAAGGTGTTTTTGTTATTAATTTGTATGGATAAAGTTAGACGTTAAACCTTCGGAAACTGGACAACCCAACAGGGGATGGATTACTGGAAGCTGTGAATGGAAATACCTGATGTTGAATTGGAACTGATTGACTGAACTTGGACAAATAGTTAATTTATTCATTAAAGGTAATGAAACTAAAGTCTACGTATATTAAAAGTTTTTACAACCTAAATTTATTTTATAATTTATTTTTAGGCATAATAATTCTTGGGTTGACAATCTTTAAAGGAAAAATTGCAAATTACTTAATTAGATTGAAGTTAATTATTATTACAACTAGCATCAATGATGACTTTTCCAATTCATACTCATCAAATTTGGTAATTTAATACTTATTAATTATATTATTAATACTTATTAAATTTATCTTTATTTTTGTTAATCCAAAAGATAACTCACATAATAAAACTGGTTTTCACATCTCCAATCTATAATCAATTTCAATTTTGGTGGGTAATAATTTAAGAGTATAATGTGTTACACTGATATAACGGATAGAATAATGCAATTCTTAAATTTATTCATATAAACTATTCCGACATATTGAACCTGGTTGGACAAATCTAACATTTTACAATAGCCTACTATTTTAAAACCATTTCTCTTGGGCTTATATCAACAATATATTTTAAAATAAATGTATACTTGTATGACGTATTATTTAATTACTTGTAATATTTCTATTGGTGCATCTATTGTATGAAGTTTTTATCTGGTGGTCGAAGATAAAATTGTTTAACTATATGACAATATTGTGGTTGATTCACTTAGCTTTACGGTTACTCCTTTGCAATATCATGCCGAATGGCAATTTCATTTTTTTTCAACCATCTGAGAAGCAATGGATATTTTAAAATAAATGTATACTTGTATGACGTATTATTTAATTACTTGTAATATTTATATTGGTGCATCTATTGTATGAAGTTTTTATCTGGTGGTCGAAGATAAAATTGTTTAACTATATGACAATGTTGTGGTTGATTCACTTAGCTTTACGGTTACTCCTTTGCAATATCATGCCGAATGGCAATTTCATTTTTTTTTCAACCATCTGAGAAGCAATGGATATGAGGATTGATGATATGAGCAAATGTATAAATTGATTACAGATCGTCGTTATTGTAAGCTTTGATGTAAAACTCGCTGAATCTCTTGCCTCAACAATATTGATTAAACATCCCAATTCTGAAATTTACTTACGTATAATTGGTTTGTAATTATATTGATCAATCGATTAATTTTTACAAATATTGTTTTTTAATATTTGATAAATCTGGGTAAGCTTTTAGAATCTTTTTTATTGCGTATGGAACATTATTGGACGCTTTATTACTGAGACCCATGATTAGATTTATAGTTCTACAAGTTATGTGCATCAGAATTATAAATTAAGCTAGGAGATTAAATCATAACTCTGCATTTTCTTAATTTCTAGAAGTCCACATTGCTTACATTCTGGGCACAAAAGGACCTCGGAGACCCATACAACGTAAGAGGATCAAATTACCACTAACGCCCGAGTTGCTACCCCTTTATGTGTCTGCTGATATTCAAGCAATTAAGTACAGACCCTATTTAACTCAGCAATGCAACGATGTATTAATACAAGCTGTATCTTTTTTGCAAAATATAATATACGATATTAGCACTCATATCCCACTGGGAGAAATATGCGTCATCCTACAGTTGGGTTATATTAAAATTAAAATTAAATACGAATCAAAATACAAAATGGAAAAGTGTTTATCATATAGGCCTACTATAACACGAGGAGTGTCCGTGGTGAAGTTTTCTTTTACGATCTCGAAATCCAGCGGGTCAATTTTGCTTCAACTGCATTATGGAATGTTTTGGATCAACAATAGGTTTATTAACATCGACCCGAAGAAAAAAAAAATGTAATTTTTAACATTGGTTTTATGGGTTGCTATTTTAGTAACGAAATAACCACGAAAGTGTAAAAAATATGAGCACTCTCTTAAGCAATGTATCTCAAACTTTTAAGCAATCATTATAAAACAGCTATTAAACGTGAAGCGGTATAGTGGTTTTTTTCGCATAAACTTAATACATTGATTGCCACATACGAGAATCAATAGTAGTATTTCATTGTAGTATTCCAATTCAAAATCATAACGAAACGAAATTTTTTTCTATCATAGAGGCCTATATAAATATTTGTTATCCAGAAGAAAGCTTTTGTCAAAGTTTGAAGAAAATCGTTGGAGCAGTTTTCGAGATCCTTGTGCATACACACATACATAAAAATATATCTTACTCCTATTAGAGAATAAGATAGAAAATTATTCTTCAACCATAATCTAAACAAATAAGTTAAATAATGCTAAAAATTTTCATCTAATAAAAATAAAACTGAAAGGAGACCAAGACAGTTATCATGTACAGTAATTGCATTTGTTATACTTTTCAATATATATTTTCAATTTAATTTTGTTAAAAATAATACAAAGTACAAAAACATTCTATGAAAACATTTCTATCGTATGTTAAACGACTTAATTACATACAATTTTATATTAAAGGACTATTTGGTTTTAAAAACTTCAATTACAAAAAAACCGTCGGGTGGCGTACAATATTGATATGAATAATTGATTTGTATTTGATGTTATACGTAATGCCATGCAATATTAATGTCGTTTATTTGTAGATAATTAGAGAAATACAGATTCTGTGATTTTAAAAGAACATTCTTCTTTTATAATACAACTAATTAAATAAATTGAGTCGGCATTCAGTTACACAACACTGCAAGAACATTGTCATATACAGTTAAATGTCGCATAAGAAGCCCAGAAGTACAATAGGTGGTCGTCTACCCGTTGATAGACTATTATATGCAGGGTGAAGTATTTTGTTCCATAAACCGATATACTATTTTAAATTAAATATCTCTGTAATCGTGATACTTCAAGTGATATTTTTTAAAGTTTTGTGATTGTAATAATGTTCTATTGTACTGATTTAATTGAAACTATTATAAGTGTTGTTCGAAATTGAGCAATTTATTTCGATACAATACAAGTGTTACTTTTAGTTCTAAATCAATTACATCCGACCAATCCATAATTAATTGTAAATATCTATAATCACCAAAAACTACAGGTATTTAGAGCTGAATATCAACAGATGTTTAAAATGCTTTATTCAATCCCAATGTTATTTTAATGGAAAATTTTGGTATTTCAAAGGTGTATAGCGCCTTTATTTTCAGTCCGATTTTCATCAGGTTTTGGCGGAAACAACTTCAGACCAATCCCTATACAACTACACCAAAAACTTGAAAATCGGTTGAAATTGTAGGACGAGTTCTCTACACAAACCCCTTAGCGTATTAAATAAATATAGATATTTTGTTTGGGGTACACAGAGATTATATACCGGACAAATTCGGTACCCTGACATCGTTTTCCACTGCTGTCCTCAGAGTCTTACGACCATTTTTGAAGTTTTATGGCAGTCATTTTAATGCAACATAAAACAATCATTTTGATTTTACAACAGACAAAACCAACTAAAAAGTTTGTAATTTTGTATAGGTTTTAATCAAAATAGTGTAATTTACATCCATACCAGTAAATATTATTTTGAGTCACAAGCGTACCCTAGTTTTATGTTTGAATATTTGTTCAAGGAAAACTAAATTCAGTAATATATTAATTCTGACTTTTTACATTTGGAACCAAAAATAGAATTTCAGAAACTAACACATCATTTTGAAGTTATGAGGGAATTAGAAAAAAAATATCGAGTAAAAGAAAATTACGAAAATTTGAAGTCTTTATCATAACTCTATTTTATTCCTTGGGAAAGCCAAAATCGTGGAAGAGGTGTTGATTTAATGGGCATGCCTCAGGCAAATTCCACACAGCTTTCGTTAAAAGGATTCCCACTTTTACACAAAAAAATACCAATTTTGTACATTATATCTTGTACAATTATGTGTCGGAGTTGGGTGTGTCGGTGGCGTAATGGTTAGCACGCCGGACTTTGGGACCAGGCAGCGATGTCGTGGGTTTGAATCCGCGTTATACCAGTGAATTTTATCAGTTCCTTTCACCTGTACTGCAGCGGCTTACCCCCATTACGTTGTTTACTATGATCACTAATCAATGGCGTATGTGGATGGGGCAAAGTAAGGCAAAAAGAGGTCGGCCAACCTCTTAAAAAATGTATTACAATATTTGAAAATAGAATTCGTTTTCATAAATGTTTCATGATTTGGGAATAATAAGAGAAATACTTACTCAGTACAATTAAGTAATAACGTCATAATCCTATTATAAACTTCTCTTTTACACACAAATTTAATTTGGTAATAGAGTAAGGTAGATTCCTTAACCAATATCAAAAATATATTTAATATAGCTCATAGAAGCAACTGATCGATATGTTAACAAAAGTAGCTTAAATAATTTTGTATGGTTTTTGAAAAAATTATCTTTTGTTGATAAAACAATATACAGCGTTCTAAACGGACTATATACACTTTTTGCCACTAATATTTAACTTTTATATTATTTATTTATTTGTTAGTGAGACATTTTTTCCGAGTATTATTTGTTTTTATCTTTAAAAAAAGTTTACATAAAAATGTATACTGATAGCTTCTTAGAGAGAAAGAGAGAGATAGAGCAAAAAGTGAAAGAGAGGACCTCAATCCTTTATTTAAAAGATAACGGTATCCGTGTAAGGATAAGCGGCTATACGGCAAGATTTAGGTCGTAAATAAAAGGTGGACGTGGATTTTTTCTTTTTAAGACCCACTTATCTTTTCACTGTTACCATTGGTTAAGAAAAGTATTTTAATTTTCAGCAATTATTTTAAAACACTTGTGACAAGTGTTCCGCTGTATTGTATTTTAATAAATGTAGATTATATTTTAGCGAAATTCCTCAAGGGAGGATTATTCAAGGTAAAATCTACCGTAAGACTAACACCGATACTATATTACGATTTAGTTTTTGAACCAACAAAACACCACCATATCATTATGAACAGTAAGAACACGTCTTTCGATTATTTAAGAATAATATGCCTATGTAATTTGGTAATTTTCAAAGTAATTACCTACCTGTTTCAATAATTTACCAGACTCAGAGTAAACTGCCTGGAAGTAAGGAAAGATGGTAGTAAACTAAAACAAAATTTATAATACATGAAAAGTTTTAATAATTAATGTATTTTTAACCAATAATTTAAGTCAAATCAACATAATTAATCACATAATTATTATATTGTGTATGTATCACGAACAAAAATTTCAAATTTCGCATTGGAATGGTCAAGTTAAATACCATGTAAATAATGTAAAAACCCTTCAATACGTAGAAGAACATATCGTTAATACAAAGATATGATATTTTTACTTATAACTATGACTAAATATTAAGTGCAAAATATTTCGTTGAGTTCTTGGGTTTCCATCACGGATCAGGTTGTTGTGTTGTTGCGAACGTTGTTGTAGTGCTTGTCGTAGAAGTGTTTACGGACATGGCGGTGGATGTCCTCCGTGGTCAGTTTGAACAGCGACTTGATGTCCATCACGACGATCGGGTGCAGGGGCTTCATGTACTCGAAAATCACTGACAATCTGCATAACATTTTCATCGTTGTCAATAAATTCTGAATGATTTGGTTCATATCCGGCGTGAAGGACCACAAATCAAAAAGAATAAAACTTTCTATGGATAGATTTTTTAATGAAATTTTCCAGATCATGTGAGAGAAGAATACTTGCCAATTTGTCATTTCCACAAAGTTTTAGTTTTTTATTGTTTTTTCCAATTTTAGTAACCAAAAGAATTTTTCTATATCAACTTCAGATGTGTCAGTTTCAACATTTTTCTGTGTAATAATTTTTTATTTTTTTTTATTTGTTAAAATAAACTGTTGTTTAAGAACTAAGCTGGATTTTAAAAGCTAACATAAACATTTACATGAGTTGCATTCCCATGTATTTAAATTGTTTGATTAAAACTATGAAATCTATCCTAAGACTTATTTATTCATGTGAGAAAAGTTTGAAAAAATGGTATTTCTTACCTCTTTTTCCACATTATTGGACTTTTAGTTGGTATATGTTTCGGCAGCAACCTCTGTGGAAAGTTCAGATAGAAAATGAAGTCAGGTTTTAAGAGATCTTTCGGCCATTTGAAGACGTCACATGTTAAAGGGGGGAGCGAACCATTCGTGTACAACTGTCCCAGAGAGAAAGCAATCTTCTCGGTCCAGTACCTCAATAGATAAACAAAGTTGTTTTAAAATAAGTTAAAAACAATCCTTAGCAAAAATAATATACGAACTTTTTAAATGTATATAAATGTTTTTTTTATTATATTGGAAAATTTTTCTGTGTCCTATCTCTAATACGAGTAAGGCATATTTCTATTTATGTACTGTAGGCCTACACTGATTGTAAATATTTTCTCCAAACTTTGTAAATAACAGAGTTTTGATAAAAATAATATGTGTACATGTCTCAGAGCTAAGAAAATGTATTTCGTTACGACCCTTTATTGAAATTTAAAAAATTTTAACATTGGTCTTTTGTGGTTAAAAGTTATTGGTCTAGTGTAGCCCCCCTACGACTATATAAAAAATTGTGAAATGCAAGTAAGGGAAGCGAAAAAGCTCGTCTTGAAAATAAACACATTCTTTGGTTTACCATTTTAGCGTGTTTTTAACGTTTTTAAAACGAAGGATTGTTTAAGTTTTCGAGCAAGTACTCGACCGGTCAGGTACTAACAATTTACCTGTGTATCACTAGATTAATGCTTGAAAGAAACTTACCCATTGATTATGATGGGCCAGTTGGAATTAGATTTTGCGTATATGGACACAGCGTAATCCGATAGAAGGTAGAAGGCTCGTCGGAGCCACGCCCCTTTCGGTAAGCGGCCCTGAAACCTCTGTAGGCAAGGGGCTGGGTGTATCAGCAGCCTAGCGTTCATTATTTCTGCCAGCCCTGAGGATATTATTTCTCGACCTGCAGTACCACGGAAAGTTATATCATTACATTTATACCTTTAAATATGCACCATGTTTTAAAATGTTTTCTTGAACTTACATTTACATGGACACAACTTAAAAATTACATAAGAATTATTCTTAAGTGTTCCTAGGACAACTCTAAAACTCTTTTATACTAGTTGCGAAGTTGACATTGGGTACAGCAAACTGTGGTAAGTCTTTTGGCTGTCCACTATGACAATTTGCCTTCCTTCAAAATACATTCATGTTCAAGAAAGCGGGGATGAATGCTTGGGCATGGAAACCCCTAGCTAAAACATGAGTTAACAGTCGGTTGGTTGATAATTTAGGGGGTTGAGCGGACCGTTGCACAGGAGCACGGCGGTTGGCCCCCTGAATTCTCAAGTGGCCATCTGATGCCCTGTCTCTCATCCTTTATCTTCCTCGATGTCCCATCATTCTGGGGGCTTGCGCAAAATGACAATTAGAGGCAGACGTGCTTAGTGGTTCGGCCGGGGTCTCCTTATGCACCAGTAACAACAACATTCTTGAGTTTTGTTTGATGTGACCAAAGGTAGTTAATGTGCTGCCTGTTTGCAGCGAAACATGTTTCCAGTTTATTAAATGGTTTTGTGCTGTGCCTAAAACCAAAGTTTATCATTAGCTTTTCTTTGTCAAAAACCTGTACCTGGTGTTTCATATCTGGAAATGTTGGAGCAATGGTTGTTTCCGTAACTTGAAGAGGACATGGAAGACTTCGTGTTTCATTAAGTCTTCAGTTAGGGGTTCTACCTCACAGGCATAGTGATGTCTGAAGTTTTTCAATGAAGTAACTCAATGACGATTTTCTGGTGAAGTGAGGATGACTTAGCTATCCTAAGGTGGCCAACCCGTTCCCCGGACTTTGCTGTATGTGATTGCTTTCTCTGGGGTCATGTGAAGGACCTCGTATACATCTCGCCACTTGTTCAAACCCTGGGAGAGATGCAAGACAATATTTGCATTGCAGTTACAACAATAAGCCAAGACATGGGCCATAAACTATGGGCAAATTTGGAAAATTGATTGGAAACTTGGTTCCCTGTAAACGGACAACATATTATTCATATAAACACAACTTAAGAAAATTTTCCTTTTGTTTTCTGCCACTTGAATCTCTGTCCAAATATTTGTAAGTTCAATAAAACATGCTAAAAACTTTATTAATATTTTATTTACACCCGGTATAATCTTCTATTATATATTAATACGCAAGCATGTTTCATTTCCTCCTTTTTTCTCAGCTCGTGTGCAACGTAGGATAAATCCGCGCATACCATTGGAAAGGTATATCTAACTCCTGGGCTATTCCCCACAGGCTTTCAAAGTTTTAATGTTAATCTTATAAAGAAAGGAGAATTGAATGAATCATTAGACAGCTGTTGTAAAAATAACTGCTAGAAAATTAGGAAGAACAGATGTTTTAGTTCTAAAATGTTTTTAATCTTCTAGGGGCCAGATCAACTTAAATTTCGATCGAATTTCGATCAGGAGGCGAACTCTAGTACATATATTATTCTATAATATATTGCAGTTATCTATAAGTATAGTATAACTTGATTAAACTTGAAACCTGGCCTTACAAGCAGGATTAACCATTTATTTCATATTCAAGATTATGACTTTTTTGTTTATAACCATGTTCTTGTTTGAACACTTTCACGATGCAAATTCACGCTCTGCTGAATATCTGAATTCAAGCAATAGTTTTCTTTCATCAATGTATTACAAAGCCAACTGGTTATGTATTTGGTTGAACTCACTGGAACGGTGATTTCCCTCTATCACGATCACGGGCCTCGTGCCTGTATCTCCTCCCCGGTCCCGGATTACGGGATGAGAGCAGTCCCGCAGGAATGCCACCAGGATTTCCTTGGCAAGAGGATCCTACATAGGACAAAGTAAGATTTGAAATACCGGGTGTCCAATGAGTCATTCCCTGATTTTATAGCTTTACTGTACGGACACAATTATAGCCACATGCAGAAGGGAATTAAATCTAGGGAATTAAAACAAGGGAATTAAATCTAGTTTTTTTCTCTCTCATTAATTTGTTAAACTCAGCTAATTGACAGCAAGGCAGTCTAATTATTAGTCACTACAGAAACAAATCGTAAATTCCCGAATAAATTGCCACCTCATTCACCACGCTTAACCTCTCTGGATTTCCCTATATTCTCTGATTTGTCAGATTTAGTGTAATCTTCCCACGTTCCTAATTTATAAACTCTAAAAGAGAAAATAATAAATGCAGTGACATCCACTGCTCAGTAACCATTAACTGAAACCAAAAAATGGTTTTTAATTTAAAAAATTTAAAAAACTAAAAAATAAAGTAACTCAATGCGCACACAGACGAGTATTGTGTTCGTGCATTGCTGTAAAAAACCTTCAGAAGTGACTTGTTAAAACTGAAAATAATACTTTATCTTACCACAATTGTTTTTTTACTATCCGGTTTCTTTATCAGGACAAGACTTAAGGGCACCCGGTACATAAATATTTTTCAGCGAGTATTCTAGAAATTCAGATTTTTCTTGCCTGTACTAGTCTACATCTGACAAGTTTGCAATAATCCTATACTTTAATACGAGCACTGTCTGAAGGGATGTGTGTTCCACGATTTCGAAATATAGTGGGTAGATTTTTCTTAAAGTTTGTATTTAAGAGTGTTTTGGCATAAAAATAAGTTTAGAAACAGTCTTAATCCCAGGAAGAATAGAATTTTGACTAAATTTAAGTTTAAAAATCGTCATTTTTAACATTGGTCTTATGGGTTGTGATTTTGGTAACGAAATAACAACGAAAGGTATACTAAAATAAAGGAACATTAAATGTTAAGCAGAACTTTTGAAACTGCTGTTAACTGTGGAAGAGGTTGTTGGTTGTTGGGGGAAATTTAAAAGCTCTATTACCGTGACACTATATCAAAACTGAATAAATTAAAACCAACGAGCTAATTCACATGAGGACAGATCATAAAAATACAATAAAAAATAAAAAAACAAAAATCTTACTATTAAGAAGAAATCCCATTTGTTCTTATTAACAATCTACTTTAAAATCTTTAATATTTAATGTAAATAAAACATCAATTAAAAATGTAATTGTTTTTATATTTTACTTTTATTTTTATGTAATTGTTTTTTTCGCCCATGATTGAATTTATTTTTTAGGTAATAAAATCTTTAAAAGAGCAATAAAATCTTCTTCCTTAAGAATGACATTGAAACAACAAATTACTTGTGTGAATTTAGCTCTGAAGGAATTTTGCAAAACATTTTCTTAATAAGAACCATTGAGCAAAAAAGAACAACCATGTCAAATTTCAACCCCGTAGGCCCAACACTCATTTTAAAATCATGTAGGGCGGAGCCCTAAAGAATATAAAAAAACTATATTTCTAAAACTGTTTCTTAGTAGACACCTTAAAGCAAAACGGAACATAAACGTTAAATTTCAACACCGTAGGATTTATGGTAATTTTGAGGATTTGTGGGGGGAAGCCCCTGGAATAATTTTGAAGTCCTATGGGGTGGAGCCCTAAAGAACTTCGAAAACTATATTTGTAAAACCGTTTCTAAGTGAGCACCTATTTGCAAAACGGAGCATCCATGTTAGATTTTAATCCCTTAGCATATATATGGTAATTTTGATGTTCTGTGGGGTGGAGCCCTAAAGTAAATTTGCTAATTGTTTTTTAGTGATCAAATATGAGCAAAGAGGAACGTTCATGTCAACTTTCAATCCCGCGGGCCCAGAGTAATTTTCAGGACTTGTGGGACGGGGCCCTAAAGAATTTCAAAATATATATTTGAAAAACCTTTTCTTAGTGAGTATTTTTGAGCATACTTTTTGAGCAGAGCTTTTTGAGTATACCTATGAGCTAAGGGAACGTCCATGTTAAATTTCAACCCCGGAGGCCCTCAAATGTTTTTGAAGTCCTGTTGGGCAGAGCCCTAAAGAACTTCGAAAACTATATTTGCAAAACCGTTTCTTGGTAAGCACCCATGAGCAAAGAGGAATGTCCACGTCAAATGTCAATCCCGTGAAGGCCCTAATGTAATTAATTCTGAAATCCAGTGGGGTAGAGCCCTAAAGTACTTTAAAAACTATATTTGCAAACCCTTTTCTTAGTGAGTACCAATGAGCAAAGGGAATCATCCATCATATTTCAACCCCGTGGGCCCTAGAGTAATTTGAAAGTCCAGTGGGGTGCAGACCTAAAGGGCTTCAAAACTATATTTGCAAAACGTTTCTTAGATTAGATAGATAGTACCTATGAGCTAAGAGAATCGTCCTTGTCAAATTTCAACACGTAGGCTATACAGTAATTGTCAGCATCTTTGAGGTAGAGCCCTAAACAATTTTGAAAATTATAATGGTAAAACAGCTTCTCCGTGAGCACCCATGAGCAAAAAGGAACGTCCATTTCAAACATTTCAACCCCGATAATGCCCTAAAGTAATTTTGAAATCCAGTGTGGCGGAGCCTTTAAGTGCTTCAAAAACTATATTTACAAAACCGTTTCTTAGTAAGCACCCATGAGCAAAGAGGAATGTCCATGTCAAATGTCAATCCCGTGAAGGCCCTAATGTAATTAATTGGGAAATCCAATGCGGTAGAGCCCTAAAGTACTTTAAAAACTATATTTGCAAACCCTTTTCTTAGTGAGTACCAATTAGCAAAGGGAATCCTCCATCATATTTCAACCCCGTGGGCCCTAGAGTAATTTGAAAGTCCAGTGGGGTGCAGACCTAAAGGGCTTCAAAACTATATTTGCAAAACGTTTCATAGATTAGATAGATAGTACCTATGAGCCAAGAGAATCTTCCTTGTCAAATTTCAACACGTATTCTATACAGTAATTGTCAGCTTCTTTAAGGTGGAGCCTTAAACAATTTCGAAAACTATAATGGTAAAACAGCTTCTCCGTGAGCACCCATGAGCAAAAAGGAACGTCCATTTCAAATCCAGTGTGGCAGAGCCTTTAAGTGCTTCAAAAACTATATTTGCAAAACCGTTTGTTAGTACCTATGTACAGTAAAAAAGTATATAGTAATAAAATACGAAATAAAGTAACTGCACTTAATACAACCAAAGTACACCAGCCTAAAAGTAATAGTACATCACTATAATCTTGACAATGTCAAACATAAATAAACATTATATCTCACACCTGGTTACTTCTATAATTATAAGCATTTTCTTGAATGAATCATCATGTGGCAGATGTAACAAACCTAATTCAATTTCCATAATCATATGTTAGAATACAAAAATGTTGCTTCCATAAGAATAACATGGTAACTTCGAGGACGTCTAGGGCGTAGCCCTTTGTGAATATTAATATGAAAATAGTCAGACTTTCCTATTTTGAGCCTAAAGAATGAGTATACCAAATTTCAGTGCTCTAGCTAGTCGGGAAGTTGGAGAATTAGTGATGAGTGAGTCAGTGAGTGAGTGAGTGAGTGAGGGTTTTGCCTTTTATATATTTAGATTGACAACTGTAAATTATAATGTTTTCCCCAACACATGCGTACAGTATAGTTTCACAGCCTAATAACTTATTCATTACCTTTCAAAGATAATTCCAATGGATAAATTAACATTTCAATTAACTAAAATGCGTAAGGATTAGTTTACAATCTGCTGTTTGAAGTTTCGCCTTTGAGCACAACTATTTATCTTGCCAAACAAACTTAATAATCGATTATATCCCTTTGACCAAAATGCCCTTAGTAATGATTTCGTTTAATTGTTTGTGTTTTAAGTAGACATATTTGTTGTTGTTTACTATGAGTTTTCATTAAACGCAAAACTCATAAATAAACTAATATCATATGAGCACATCAATGGATTCAGATCTAAATATTTAATTCTGGTAATAAGTTTTACTATATCGTAGGTTGGTATTAAATATATATATATATATATATATATATATATATATATATATATATATATATATATATATATATATATATATATATATATACCTTCCACTCACTCTCTTCTTTTTAAGAGAAATATAATATTATATGAGTATGTTATAAGATACTGTATTACAATATAACTGCATAGTTCGATGTAGGTTGAACCAACTTATAAGTTCCTTACCAACCATAAGATTGATGAAAATAGTGAATCTTACTAAGATTTGAATTTCAAACAATGTATAAGGATTTAGTCCGTTCATTCGATTATGCAAATCAAGAAACTGCAAGCTTCTACAACATACTAACAGGCAGGCTTCGTCAACAGTAAAGGTCTGTAGGTTCACATTCAGCAGATACGCCTCTTGGTTGAGGTGTATGAGCTTTAATGTATTCCTTACTTTAGATTTGCTCTGCGTTTCGAACTTGAATTGACTCAAATAAAAATCAGCCTTATTTTTCTTAAATGTTGGTCTTAAATGTAAAACTTCATTTAACTTATTATTTTCTATAATATTGTAAATAAATAATTTAATATTTGTCTTTTGTTGTACAAACATATTACCCACCGGGCTACTTCGAAAATAATCGAGTAGTTTTTCATAGCTGTTGTACATGGAAAGCTCTTGAGGGATCGCATCTCCTACTTCCTCTGAAAAGAGTTTAAATTTACCAAGTAAAAATTACACATTATTATTACAGTTATATATATATATGATATATGACTTATATATAAATGATGTATATAAGGCGATATATATAAGATATTAAGAGGGGGCTAAAGGGTCAGTCCTACTGAACTTTGCTGAAACTACCTGAATACATTTCACATTGTTTACAAGCATACTGAAGGCGAGAAAAAATATCTATAATAGCTCTAGTATTCGGTGTAAAACACTGTGGACAATGAAACGCTGCTGCTCTTCAGCACGTGTGAGACCCAAGATTTATTTAGATGATGGTGAGGAAGAAGATTTGGCCGGGGATAGTAGGCTTTTAATTAAGACTGCTATTCGTTGGAACATTCATTCAAGGCCTGGGCGGCTGCCGACAGAGTCATATTGGTATTGGGGGTGTCCCGGGTCAAAAATTCATCGAGCAGTGTTTCACCTGCTCCAATTTGTCAGCTGTATCTTAGGTCCGATAAAAATTGGACTAATTTTCAATGTCCCCATATCAAGCTATAATGGATCAAAGTTGATCCAACTTTAATCAACTTTGATCCATCATAGCTTGAAATGGATTCAAAATATATATAAAAATTCAAATCTAAATCAAATATCCCAAGTCTTTATCTTTCAAGTTTGTTAAAGCTCCTCTCACTTTTACTGGACTTAAACTTGGAAAATTGGAGCAGGTGAAGCACTTCATGACGTTCTGAGAGCGGACCTTTAGCCCCCTCTTAATCTAACGTCACATAATTTTTATTATTTAAATTATAAGTACAGTGTTAAATACTTTTTATTTAAATCCACTTGATTTATAAACGTTACCAAATGAGTTAATGGTAGAGCGTTTCTATTTGATAGAGTATTTTGATAGGTAACATTAACTTATAATTACTTTCACATATTAAAATTATTTCAAAATTACTGTTGATAATAATGTATCTTTCTACGTATTTCAATAAATATTTTGAGGAACTATATAGAATTTCATCTCTCATTATCACATTAAGAGCCGGTAAAGGGGGGGGGGGGAGTGATTTACTCCTTCAACACTTGAAGCTTGGATTGGCCCAAAACATTTATAATAGAATATTAAAGTTTTCCAATAAAAGTACAGCTAAATTATTTTTTTGCTTGTGAGTAAACATTTTTATTATTAAAAAAGATCTGATCCCTCTTTTATTGTTAAAAATTAAATATCCATGCAAAGCAAAATTTAATAAAAATAAGTAAAATTTGTTCATTTACTTAACAATGATAAAATCTTATATTAATGCTGCTAAAGGTAACTGTGCATTAAAGGTAAGAACTATTTTAATGAATACTAGGATCTTTTACAACTTTTGATAGTTTTTCCATACTTAATATTCACAGACACCAACTTCAAACAGTTGACCAAACAGGTGGGGGGGGGGGGGGGGGGTGTTGATGACATTCGTCTAACAAACTAATTCCGATATGCATGTTGTAAACTGACAGTTTAAACGTAGTTACAGTACAGTGAAAACTTCATCGTAGCAACAGTGTTTTTTTTTTCTATGACAAATTAATGTATCAATTAATAACTGCTATTTCGAAGCGTTTTCTGATTAGATGTTGTAATCAAACTAGTCATGTAGTTGGATACAGGTTCCTACCGATTGGGGCTTGAGTTTCAATTGCTTATCGCTTGATTAAAATATGGTATTTTAAGAGTGATATTTAAATCTAGAAGATTTAAAAAAACCTGCCATAAAATATTTTAAATTAGTTTTAACTGCTTACGTAAAGTTTAATTTAAAAAATATACAGGGTGTTTCAGAACTCCCTACCAATATTTTAGGGCATTGTTCCTGGGTTAAAAACGTATCTAAATATCGTATTTAAATTGTCCGGAAGTTTTAAGTTACTCACACAGCCGCCATTTTGTTTTTTACACATAATAATTTTTATTTCCGTAACGGATGGTTGTATTCAGATCATATTTGGTATAAATCTTTTTCATACCAATGTACATTCCCAAGGAAAAAATTAATTTTTTCCATTGTATATTTTCAAAATGGCGGCCATTTTAAATTTTCAAACTCAAATATCTCAAAATCAGTAAATTTTACAAAAATTTTACAAGACACAAAAAAGTTGCCAAATTAAATTGCCCAACCAATGGTGCCAAGTCTGTAAGGATCTGACAACAAATAACGGAGTTATTGCGATTTTTCTTCATAAAAACATGGATTTTGCATTGAATGTAATGCAAATAAGGCCATTTTAACAGCAAAATCCATGTTTTTATGAAGAAAAATCGCAATAACTCCGTTATTTGTTGTCAAATCCTTACAAACTTGGCACCATTGGTTAGGCAATTTAATTTGGCAACTTTTTTGTGTCTTGTAAAATTTTTATAACATTTACCGATTTTGAGATATTTGAGTTTGAAAATGTAAAATGGCCGCCATTTTGAAAATATACAATGGAAAAAATTAATTTTTTTCTTGGGAATGTACATTGATATGATAAAGATTTATACCAAATATGATCTGAATAGAACCATTTGTTACGGAAATAAAAATTATTATGTGTAAAAAACAAAATGGTGGCTGTGTGAGTAACTTAGGACTTCCGGACAATTTAACTATGATATTTAGATATGTTTTTAACCCAGGAACAATGCCCTAAAATATTGGTAGGGAGTTCTGAAACACCCTGTATATCCCATGATAAATTGTTATACCTAATAGCCTACTTGAATTCTAAACAGACTACCATTAAGTTGAAATTTGATGAAATAGACATTATTATAAAAATGGTGTAAATCATCTATGTTAGGGTAAAATTAAACAGAGATACTTTAAAAGAGTAACTTAAAATATTGTTTTCGTTTTGCATTGACATTAATATTACTTTCACCAAATGTAAAATAAATTTCATATTAAATTTTCAAAAGCTTAGACCTGTTTAGAATATTACACTGTTTTACAAAATGAAAACTAACTATTCTCAATCAAACTTGACAAATACAGAATCTTATTTTATACATGCAAACTGTCAAATACTTTTGGAACAATCTCAACTACTTACCACAGTTAACTACAAGGCAGGAACACTGTAAAATGGCAACTGCGAGCACGGACCATGTAATCATAATCATAATCAGTTTATCAGAGCATCAGATTGTAAACTTTCTACAATAGGCTTTTGTTCCGAACATAATATTAGAGTGGTCTAGTGTACAAATAAACATAACATATTTTAATATTTAAATTTTAAATGCGTATTTAGATTCAGGTTCGACCTTTTTTTGTACACATCAGGCCAGTTCATTATTTTCACTCCAATATAAATCTTTACAAAATCTCAATTTTTGTTTTATTCAGTGAGTAAAAGCAAATAAAAAATATATCCTGGTCTGCGCACTTGTTCTACTTCTATTATAAGATAGTTACAACAGTTAACCAGAATACAGACAGAATAGATGACAAGTTAGTTAACAGAATTTATTAAGACTGTTAATATGAAAAAGCTTGGATGGGAATGAACAACATTTATATATCGATGTATTTGCAGAAAAATAATATTCCATACTTTGAAACAACTGTATAACGTTTATAACAAGAATGGTATGCTACACAATATAGTTCCAACAAATTACTTTTTCAATTTAGCTGGCCACTTTGTTTACCCTCACCAGCTGAAACTAGATTAAATGTCTGGCTTATAGAGTTTGATTGTTTGGTGAACTTTTCCTTATTGTTGTATAGTGATCTTGTAGCATTCATATACTGTATAGGGTTTTTTTTTATTTAATCTCCTACTAGAATATTTTGGCGGGGGACGTATTTAACCTAAACAAAAAAATCTAAATCGTGACAAAAGTTTTTGAGTAGCATTTCCTTGAAAAACGTATTAATCATTTCTAGTTTCTTTCAGAAACTCCTATTCAACTGTTTTATTTTTAAGCTAAACCTATGACTTGTTTAAAAGTAACGGTACTTAGGTCACTGATACAAAATTAACTGTTACAAGGGATAATAAAACTGATAAAACAAATGTTGTGATGTAAAATCACCACCTAGAATGCAATAGTGAATTAAAAAAAAACTAACAAAAGAGGCTTTAGAAAAAGGAATATTAGCAAGGATAGACAAGCCCCTCCGACCACTATTTCTGTCCCCTTCCGCAAAGGATCAAGGTTTTAAAATTTGGGCTATAGTCATTTTTACATACCTTGGTAATTAGTTAACGCTGTTCCTTGATGAATTTTTCATCGTATGTTGAAGTAATAAAAATATGAAGTAAAACGTCAGAACAGCGACTCTCAGCTTTGGAATGGAAGGTTGTCCAAACTGTTTGCCTTTCTGAACACACATTCCGTGATATTACGGTTGCGTCAACACGAACGTTGTTGTAAACATCTGCTGACATCACTTCCTTTCCATATTAAAATAAACTACATGGTATTGAGTCGATGTATTAAACTTTATCTATACAATAACTGAACGAACGTGAAGTCAAATGTATTTCATCATTCACAAAAATAAAGCTTTTTTAGTTTAATTTGTTTCTTTTGGGTTACATTTGAGGTTACATTGGTTGCGTCAACACGAACGTTGTTGTAAACATCTGCTGACATCACTTCCTTTCCATATTAAAATAAACTACATGGTATTGAGTCGATGTATTAAACTTTATCTATACAATAACTGAACGAACGTGAAGTCAAATGTATTTCATCATTCACAAAAATAAAGCTTTTTTAGTTTAATTTGTTTCTTTTGGGTTACATTTGAGGTTACATTTCTTTTGCGTTACATTTCTTTTGGGTTACATTTCTTTTGGGATAGAATATTCCCTTTTCAGACGTATGATATTTCTCTCTGGTATATCAATATCATGTAGGCCTACTCTTGCACTTAGTTTTGGTTCAATTTTGGGTGACAGTGTTACAGAGGCAAACTTGAGTGTTCGACCGTTCATCTGTACCTTGATAATTATGGTGCTAATAAGTTTTTTACCAACCAAATTTGTAAAAAATTACAAAATCTTGTCCAAATTTTCAGTCAATCTACACAAAATCTTTTGTTGATTGATCAAAATAACCCCCGTTGCAGCAGATCTGCCTACTTAGCGAATTTCCAAATAAGTAATATTAATTTTGACCAGATCTTTTTTTAAGCATGAAAAAGATTTATTTGGACCATATGAAGCCATGGTACTAATTTTCATTTATTAGTCCATAAATCAAAGAGTTTGCCTATTCTCCATATGATTAACATATGAAAGGTGTATGCAGGTTTGCTGCCACGATAAGTACAAATAAATACCCCCGTCGCAGCAGACCTGCGTACTCAGCGAATTTCCAATGGAATTTCAGATTATTTACTTTCCCCTTAAAAAACACCATAGGATCAAGTATGTAGGTTTGCTGCCATTGGGTGTTGTTAGAAAATCTAAGTTAATCAATAATTGGTGAATGTAAACTAAAATTGTATCAAACTCTGGGAATTTTTTATTTTTCCCATAAACCCCATTAGGGTGAGTATGTAGGTTTGACGCCATATGGGTTTTGTAAGCAAGTATAAGTTAAACCTTATATAGATAATGTATCTATTAAATTTGATTAAGTTATGTCAAAAAATAAGCAAGATACAGGGTTTCTTGATTTCCCTTAAGAATAACATGAAAAACACATTTTTGGATTTTCTCCGTAACCAGTTATGCTATGATAAAAATTCAAAATACCAAATTGTTTGTTTTTTTAAACTCTTTTAAATGGTTTCAGTTAAAATTAATGAATTTTAAAAATTAAGGTCCAAAAATTCCAAAAACCCATTTTTGACCCCTTTGAAACCCCATAAAACCCCGTTCCCATGGTCCGATCATTCTGGTTCGCGAACTCAACCTAGTAGGCGCTGGCTTACACCCCTGTACCAAATTTCATCAAAATCGGAGGTTCCGTTCAAAAGTTATCGTGTTCACGGACACATATATATATATATATATATATATATATATATATCAATTTGAACGAACTGTGTTTTTGGCTTCTAGGGACCTCAAAACGAAAAAGTATCATGGTCCCGGGCTTAGGTCTTACCGTGACTACTACCGTAATAGCGTATTCCCTATAGGGAAATTCGCTAAAACCAAGGTTTTTACCATTAATGGATGAATCTCAACCAAATGATGCTTAATACCAAGTTTCATAAAAAAATATTGGTTAATAATAGTGAAATATTAACACATCTTTTTTTAGGGAGAGGCAGGGAAAATGCATTACGCACACAGGTGGCCAGCCTGTGGTTGGGACTCCCCTAAAAAACGGGTTTACCCACTAAAAAACCTCCTCTACTACTTAGGGTTCTAACCTGGAATTGTTAATCACATTACGTCAGGCTAGGCCTAAATTTGGCTTAAGCCCATGGGGCTCGCTCCTTATCCAGCTGTTTGGTCAAGGGATCTGGGTCACTTCGTGGTCCAAATCGGTTTTCTTTTCCAGGAGGATGCCCCGGACGAACTGTGACAAACAATCCCAGTTGCCCTCATCCTCCATAATCTTTTGGCAGACCGTGTCAACCGAAAAACCACCGAGTTTTCTTGTGGCCTCCAGGCGGGGCCTTTCCCAACGCGAACAGCGGAAGAAGGTGTGTTCCGCGTCATCGGGAACACCCGGGCAGTAGATGCAATCTGGTGAACCGGTCTTGCCCATCCAGTTCAGGTACGACCGAAAATAGCCGTGACCTGTCAAAAATTCGGTCAGGTAGTAGTCCACCTCCCCATGCCGCCGTTCCACCCATGGTTGGACCTGCTTGATAAGTCGCGCAGTCAATCGTCCTCGGGTGTCGTGCTCCCAGCTGTGTTGCCACTGCTGGAAGGTTCGGGAGCGCTCTTCTGTTCTTGCTGTATCCTTGCCGATCTCGCCTTGTCTCTGATAAATCGCCTTCCTCTCTCCTACCTTAACACATCTTATTCTCAATAAGATTAACAGTGAAGCCCCAAAATACAATGTCTTTAGACTTTTTAGTTTCTCGGTAACCAATTGAGATAGAGTAAAGCTTCAAAATACTAAATTGTATGGTTTTTTAAGCTAAATCCAGTGGTGAAAATAAAAATTTTAAATTTTTTAAAATTACATATGCAAAATGCAAAAAATCTATTTTTGGTGTAAAAAAACCCCAAAAATACCCCTTCCGGTAGGTCGGTATATCTGGTTTACGAACTCATCCAAATAAAGGTGGGATTATTAGACATCTCTAGAGAATTTGGTCTCGATCGGACCGTTTTTACGAGAGTTATCGTGTCTAGGGACACATATACATAATTAATTAGTAATTAATATTAATAATAGTAATATTACTTACTATTATTTTTGGTCTATGGACACTTCAAAACAAAAAAAGTAACATGGTCCCGGGCTTAGGTCTTACCCTGAGACCTACGGTAATAGCTACATACTTCCCTATGGGAAATTCGCTAAAAGATCTATGGGAAATTCGCTAAAAGATCTATTGGAAATTCGCTGAGTCCGCAGGTCTGCTGTAACGGGGTATTGCTGTCTTCAGGGGCGGACTGGCCCGCCGGCCCACCGGCCGCCGGGCCGATACGCTTTCTCAATATTCCATCCAATGTTTGCGCCCTCGTTCAAAAAAATATTCGTTAATATTCAAGCAATGAGCCGAGACACCTTTCTAGAAACAAAAGGAAAACTCAGAATGAGAATTTCAGCAGGGAATAGCAAAACATAAAGTCGGGTGTGATACCTGAAATTGATACTGACACTGTCGACAAACGAGAGCAAAGCAATTCTTCTCTCTCGCACCTGTAGGCCTACTACCGAGTACCGACCGAGTAGAAGGCACTTTACTCTGTGGTCTGAGCCAAGGAATCTAAAATAAATAAAGAAAAGGTAGGGGTCAAGACATACAACACCCTCTATGCACCATATGTTCTTTTGCACCTATGACATCATAATTATCATTACCAGTATTTAGTAAATGGTGACGTCATAGGTGCAAAAGAATACCTGGTGCATTGAGGGCGTTTCATGTCTTGACCCCTACCTTGTCTTTATTTATTTTAGATTCCTTGGTCTGAGCGGCTCAAAACAGCTGTGCGCTTCCCGCGCATAGATCTAAACATGTTATATAAGTTCTTGTTTGTTCATATCTATGTTCCCACCAAGATGACTGTAGTGCCACAGGTGAACTACATCCCTTAAGAGCAATTGTGTCAGTTTCTGCGACATCCGTGGATGTCGCCACATAGTTTTTGTTGGTTAGTGTTAAAAACCAACATTTTACTCTTTGTTACCTGCAAGTGTTGCCAACGCTGCAGAAAACAACAATCGCTCTCGTTTGCGTTGGAGATTTTTTGTCTCAACTATTACTAAAATAAGGAATTTCAAAGCAAAATGTGGTAGATTTTATGTTTTTATATTTATTTTGATTGATAATTGTTAATTTGGTCATTACCTAATGGTTTGTTATTAACTAATAATCCAAATGTAAAATAGAGTAATATGGTGTCGTTGCAATAAATATAGTATCCGTGGCAAGACTGCTTCAGTCTATTTTTCAATCAGCTGTGTTATGGTAAATATTATAATGTAACTTGACTTCCGTTTTAGTTTTTACGCTTCATATCCGGAACACAACGAAAATAGCTATTCAGCAGACCTTGGAAGCAGTTATGCTTTTCCTCTACAGACCTTGTGTTCCCACGTCATTTTATGATGAACCCGAATAAAACTGCACTACATCGGTGTCGACTGTGATAAACTATATAGTCAAGCAAACATTAAACTAGAAAAGAATGTATACTGTCAATTAATATGTTATTTTTTTAACTGATTTTAGCCAATAAACTCTTCAATTTATTTTGATAACTCATCACACAGGATAAAGTGACATAAATAGTATTGTAGATTCACTACTTTTACAACATTTACATTAGATTTTGTATGTGGTCATTTGTAGACTTTGCCTTTACATAGTAAAAGTTATTGTGGTGAGAATAAATAAAGAAAAATACCTGAAAACTTAAAATTAAATAATAAGAATAAACAGGATTTTCATTTTTAATTCATAATTACTTGATTCCTTGATTGATTTCAGACTATAATAATAAAGGTTACAATACCTCAACCCGATAATCTTGTTGGATTGAAACGTTGAGGTATATTTTAACCTTTATCACATTATTTGTATATGTGGCTAAGCTGACCCCTATTAATTAGTTATTTAAATAGGCTCGCTATACCATTAATTGGGTCAAATTGTTTATAGGTACAGATAGCCAGCCCAAAGTAACAACGTAGTTCTATCTAGGCTATAATTTCATTCCTTTTGTAAAAATAGGTCAAGTAATCAAGATTACTTTCCTTTAAACATATGAGATTTCATTACTTAGGCCTTAAATCAATAAAAATTATATTTGCGTTTTTGTAGATCATTACATTTTAGTGAGTTAAACAGTGCTTTTATTTGTGGCTAAGGCTTATTTATGAATTATATAAATAGGCTGTATATGTTACTAATTGGATCAAATTGTTAGGCCTATATTTTGGTACAGTTATGGGGTCGTCCATAAATTTCGTCATCTGAAAATAGGGGGGAGGGTCCAGATTGAAAATGACGGTAGGGTGATGTGCAAGGGGGGGGGGTCGGCTTGGATATGACGTCATTTTAAATATGATGTTTTATATCAAATTTTTACAGTAAAACAATGATAAATTCTAACACAACTCAACTATTATAAAAAAAATCTATAAAATACATTAGACTATATTTAGTTGTATTTAGGCTTTGTTTCATAGTTTTTTTTTTTTTTTTTTTTTTTTTTTTCTACTGTGAAAGTCATTTTGTCTTTATTTCTGCAGGTAAATTCAGATTTGATTGGTCAATTTTTTAATTTTATCAGGTAGTATTTAAAAGGCATTAATTTTACTTAAAACGAAGGTTTGTTAAAAATGACGTCATTTTTCTGAGAGGGGGGGGGGGGTCAGACAAATTATGATGGTAGGATGATTTTAGGGAGGTGGGGGGTCCAAAAATGGCCAAAAAGCGATGACGTAATTTATTTACGGTCCCTATCCAGCCAAAAATATCTTCACAGTTCTACCTATTCTATAATTTCCTTTTCATTTGTAGAAGTATATTAGGTAGGCCTATTTTACTGTTGCAAATAACCTGAACATTAAGCTGTGTTTTGAAGATAAAAATTTAAAACTTTTAAGTTAGGCCAGATATTTTCTTTAAGTTATGGTAAAGCTTAGATAGTTCTAATTGGCCCTGCCCCTAAATAGCCTACCTTTTATGCATTCACACATAAAGAATTTTGATGATTAAAATAAAATAAATAGAAGGCCTAATGTTATCTTTCGATCTAAGAAGAAATTTTCCGATTCCAAGCACATTAACCTATGTTTTTTGCAAATAGAAATGTATCCCAAGGGAAAAGAGTGAAAATATTCAAATATAATGCAAAATAAGAACCTAATACAATCATTTTTATTGTCTTTGGATACTTATTGTCAGAATAGCATCTAATCGTATATAGGATGCCATTTTCCATATTTTTTCCGGCACCCCCCGGTGTGCGCCTTCAGGCTTGTCAAGGTTTACGCCCTAATGGAGTACCCAGTCCGCCCCTGGCTGTCATAAATCAATAATCATAAATATACGAAATTATTCATTTTCGTTGTTATTGCCCCAAGATTGATTGATTACTAAGTGGTTTACTTACCTTTATCGTCTTCAATCCTATGAGTAAAATTCATGGGATGTCGTCCATGGACATGTGTTAAAAGACTTTTTGTGATATAACAACGCCCCATGGACTGAATTTTCAATTGATGTTTCTCATCTGGGTGTGATCATGGCACAATCATGCTGAAACCGTGGTAACCCATCAAGTTACTCATAGGCAAGGAATCAAAAATAAATAAATAATCTCTTTACTTATTTTAGATCCCTTGCTCATAGGATAATAATAATAATGATAATTGAAGACGATAAAAGTATGTAAACCACTTAGTAATACGACATTAGGTATAAACATGTTTATTAGGATCTAAAGCTAAGCTAGTTATAAAAACTGGCATATATTTAGTTCGTTGAGAAAATATTTATCAGCTAAATCATTATGTTTTGTTTTTTCTTCTATAAAATTCAACGTTAAGCTAGAATTCACCACAACATAACATTTATACGTTGATGCTTTTGGGCTTTTACTACTAATGTTTACCAATTAAAATGGAGTTACTTGGGTTTGTTCTCTTTTGTTTTCAATACAAACTCAACTCAAAGTTACCGTAAATTTATAACAATTATTATTCAAATTCAAATGTATTATTTTTAATTAATTAGTTAACCGAGCCTTCTCGTTGTTTTAATTCACTATTGTTATAGTGTCATGGTAATCAAGCTATTAAATTTAAACCAGAATCTTCACAGTTAATAGCTGTTTAAAAAAAACTGCTAAAAATTCATGTTAATATTTTTTACTTTTAGTTGTTATTTTGTTACCAAAATAGCAACCTATTAAAACAATGTTACAAATTACGATTTTTAAACTTAATTTTAGACAAAATTCAATTTTTCCTGGGGTTGAGGATGTTTTTAATTTTATTTTTGGGCCAAAACACTCGCAAATGCAAAGTTTAAGCAAAATGTACCTGCTGGATTTCAAGATCCTGGAACAAACGTCCCTTCGGACACTCCTCATATTATAGTATAGGATTTTACTTGACCTTCATTAAAGTCACTCCAGACATACTTAACATTTAAAACAGCTTACCAATATGAATTTAACAATTATTTTAAGTTTAATAATTATTAAATACTTTTATTTTTAATTATTGAAGAAACTTTTTTCAATTAAATAATGAATAAATAATTTTCATGAAAATCCTTTTTTAATAAGGGGGAAATATTTTATTGGTTTATATTGTTTTCTACCCCCTACTTTTCTTGACGGGTTGAGTGACAGCTGTAAGACCAATTACTGTACCTTTTCCTGTACCTTCCAGAAATAAAATGCACATAAGGTAAAATGTATTACATGGAAACTCTGTAACGACTTTGGTCGAATTCAAATGTATGTTACAAGAATAAACTTTAAAGTAAGTAGATGTCCAAACCATTTGCATGGTTACCTGGATACACGTTTAGTTTTCTCGTACTGTGTTGCTTTCTCAGCACAAACATTGTAAATAAATAAATATCGGTGAACTTTCTTTCCCGAGGTTGTCAAAATTCCAAAATAAATTTTGAATATTTTTGTATATTTTTGAATTTTTCACCCTACAGGGTGAATTGGGGAAACCGGTCGAATTTCAAATAGATTTTTAATCGTTGTTGATCGAGTTAGAGAGATTTGGGTCATGTCTTTGTCTTTGTCATTATTGAGTAGGTTTACTTTTTTCAATTTTCTTCATTGCCGCTACTTGGAAAGTTGGGGGGGTTAAATGTCCAATTTGTGTCTAGAATTTCCGATAGGTTGTTGAATTCATGTTTGATTCCAGTCGATAAAGAGAATAATAAGTTTTTAATTTTGACCATCCTACTGGGATTAATGTATAATATGAAGTTTTTTTATGTCCTTAGAAGCTCAGGGTTTTAATTTTTGTGAGTAAGATGATATCTTCCTGTAGTAATTCGCAGTCACGTGTATGTATAATTAAAGTGTTTCTGTGGAAACAGGTTTTATGATACGTTGTTTTTTTTCAATAAAATCGCAATTAAGTGATAATTGTGCTTTCATATTCGTGATTAGGTATTTGTTCGGTAAAAATTAAGTAATAATTGGGAAGTGTGGTGTTGCATTACAAATGAAATGACAATATTTTTTTAGTTTTCGTATCACATGCAAGCATAACTGTTCTTCCTTTGTAACTAATGTTTCTCTTGGAATAAACACAATTGGTATGTGTATTCGTTGCAATTATCAATATGCTTTATCACCTTGGTGTAGTCTGGAAAATATAGACCTACTGATTTTCTAGGTTGAGGCTACAAATTTGATTATTCCACATTAATGGAGTTGCCATGAAATAAAATATATTTCCTAAAAATTTATTAGAGGTATATTGATAAATATAGCAAGTAAAGTGTTGTTGAATATTTTGCACGAGACGATTTTCAATTAATAGTTTAATGTAAGTTCTTCATTGTTATTGCTAAAGTAAGTTCCTCATCTTTTGCATTTTTTGACAATTTGTTTTGACAAGTTTCTTAGGAGGTACAAGCTGTTCGGATGGTTTATTTGCATTGCGTTTATTTTCAATTTCATGGTATTTATCCAGGTAGTAATTGTAAGCAATATAAGTCCAGGTTTAATGCGTATTTGCATAAGTTTTTTTTATGCTAGAGTATGAAGTGGTCCGAATGTTATTTAGTTCATCTTGAACAAGTACAAGCTCTTATGTAGGCCTACTCTACATATGTAAATTGATGCACATTTGAGAGAAATTATTAAGGTTGTTTTTACTAAATTCTTATACTGGTCTTCCACAGAGTTTAAAATTAGGTTAGTGTGTGATTGCAAATCATTTTGATTTTAATACAATCGTGTAGGCCTAACTTGTTTAGTTTAAGCCATGTTGCAACACCAAGTACAGAATTTTTCTAAAAAAGTTAAGCCTGTGGGCTTTTTATTACTGAAATTAGTCCTAGTAAGATTAAAGTGTTTTCCATGAACTGATCATTGATTTCGGTATTTATTAATTTTTGTAATAATTTGCGTGACTTATGAATTTTACAAAACATTTTTGAGCTAGTATTGTTTTGTATGCATAGTAAGAGTGGTTTATATGAATTTGAACGAACGGTGTTTTTGGCTTCTAGGGACCTGAAAAAAAAAGAATCAAAGTCCCGAGCTCAGGTCTTACTGTGACTACTACAGTAAATTCAGTGTATTCTACAGTGTATTCTCTGCAGGGAAATTCGCTAAAACAATACAGCAAGCATACATTTATTCAAGATTGAAAGATCAGTAGAAATGACACACTTCGAAGCCGAAAACATTGTCAAGATGAGTTTTAACGCGTTCAAAAACAGAATATTAAAAAATAAAAAAGCCAAACTATCCTGTAAGCGTAAATAGTGAAAACATTAAAAAATTGCACACTAATGCAATTAGAAGCCGGCGTATCTGCACGTAAACAAGATGGTTTAAGCTTGTGTTTAGGATTATTACACGACCGTTTGCCTTCTTATGGACTCCAGACGTCAAGTTGATGTTGTTTATACTGACATGTCGAAAGCATTCGACAAGGTAGATCATTTTCTCCTTTTGAAGAATATGAACTTTTATGGATTTTCAGATGATGATACGATAAATTATTTTCATTTCCTACTTACAGAACAGACGGCTATTTGTCTCATTTTTATGGTATAAGTCCGACTCTTTTGTAACCCCATCAGGAGTTCCACAGGTCAGCAACTTAGGTCCTTTGTATTTTGATATACAGTATTTATCAACGACCTAGCTCTCACATTGGAAAGCAATTTGTTAATGTATGAGGACGATTTAAAGATTTTTTCAACATTTAAGCAGGTTGCTGATTGTGCAATGATACAAAACGACTTAAACTCACTTCATCAGTGGTGCTCTAGTAATTAACTCAACCTTAACGTTTCTAAGTGCTCAACAATGTCATTTTTATAGAACTTTTACATCCTATATTATTTCCGTATAAGATCAATGGCGTAGTATTAGAAAGAGTTGATCGATTCAGAGATCTAGGAGTTGTAATGACGTCAGACTTACAGTTCAATGACTATAATGTGAGTATGGTCAACAGGTCACTTAGAACACTAACACTAGGGTTTATAACCCGAACGTGTAGGATGTTTCAAGATCGTTACACTTTTATAACTCTCTGCAATTCCTTAGTCAGATCAAATTTGAGTTTGCGAGTATCGTGTGGTCCCCTCATTCTGAAATGTACAATAAAATGATTGAAAGAGTTCAGAAACGATTTTTGAGGAGTTTGTACTTTAAAATATTTGGAGTTCGTATTTATTCTATTTATACAATTAGATACGGCAAACTTTTAAATATTTTTAAATTTCATCGCTTGGATGTCTGAAGGAAAGTTGCGTGACTTGTATTACTGAAAGGTATCATGATTGGGTCCGTCATGGCATGTGCCGCGACGCGAAGGACGCGCTAGTAGGCTCCTATATGTAGATTATGCCAGAAGGCTGGGACATGCCACCTCGCCTATGTTGGCAGCATTCAGATCATTAATAAGTGTCGCTAATTATGTGGAAGTATCATCACGATTAAGTGAGTTTAAGAGAAAGTGTTTCAATGTTTTAACTATAAGGAATCTATAATATATGTTTAGGCCCTTAGCACATATTAGGTCGGACTTATGGTCCTGAATTGTTCTCAAATATTCATGTCAATTATAAATAAGCTATTAATTGATTGTAATATTTACAACTATATAATTCTACTCAGTGTTCTTATTGATACATATTTTAATGTTCCAGAATGTTAATCTAACATTGTTATGTTATTGGATTCTTATGAAATATTTTTTGTCACTTTCGTTAGTTTAAGTTTTTTCGGGGGGTAAACTTTAGCATAAGATTTCCTTATAATCGTGCTTAATGCCTGTAATTGCTACCTTTTGCAGGAATTTCTTGTGTTGTATTTTGTATTTCATTGATGTATTTTTCCACAGTAATTCAATATTTAAGACATTATCTCATGGGTTTTCCCAGACAGCAATGAACGTTTACAAGAAGTTTGCACATCAATTTCAGTAGTGTGTTTTGGTTACTTCTGGACCGGAAGTCGTGCCATCTGCCCGAGCAGCTGCTCGAGCAGATGGCGTCAGATGCTGGGGTGCAGATGGCGAGAGCATATGCCCTGAATTTGAAGTAGAATTGGGCATGATTAAGAGTTAGTTGAAAAGTAAAATTCAACTGTGTTAACTAAACTCTAAAAGTTGAATAAAAATTAAGAGTAAGATCAAAACTGAAATTCAACAGTTATAACTGGGGGCCTGGAAAGTATGTCAAGGTCATCCAGAGTAAGTTTTAAAAAAGCCTACCCAACTACCACCAGAAATAGTTCAAAGTTGAACTAGTTGGTGATAGTGGGATAATTCATTCGTGCTATGGGAGAGGTGTTTATTGTTTGAAAATTGGCGATTGAATGAGAAGCGCCGCCTAGGGAGAGGGCTTATAAAATGGCAACCTTCTCCCCACCACCCCTTCCCCCACTCCTTTAGACCAATAACCGGTCGCCGACTCTATGTGGTGAAACTGAACTAGACATGGCGGCCGCCATGGATAAGTCTAACCTCAAACCTTAGCTTAGCTGAAGAGAATAGAGGAGCATGAAGTAGGAATTGTGGTGACAGCGCTTATATGAGGAATAGTAGGGGTAAAATAAAAAAACTTGTTGAACACAGTCGATAGGTGTAACAAGTTCAAAGTTGTTGAATTGTAACATAGAATGCAAAATGTTGTAAATAACATTATCATCAACATTAACCTGCGAAGTCTTTGAGTATAATGGGTTAAAACTGTACTTCTTCCTAACTCTATTTAAATTCGTTCTACACTTTGAAATTGAAGGTTTAGAAGTACTTCGTAATATGTGTTGTGTTCGCAAAAGCTTTAATTTTAAACATTGTGCAGTCATCATAACCGATGTGTTAAGTTCAGAAGTTAAAATAAGACTGAGATATAAAATGAAGTGTAAAAGAAATTGAAACAGAAAGCCAGAGTAGTAATTTTATAGGTTAGAATTTACGAAGGCTATTCCATGGATAATTCTAACCTCAAACCTAGTAAGTGAAGTAGTCATAACATAAAACTAACGAGAGATGATGACCGAGCGGATGCGAGGCAATGAATGTTTGTAGCGCGATAAACTACCCACCTTTATAGAGGCAATAACTCCAGCCAGATGGCGGCAGATGGCAAGCAAATGACTGGTTGACCGACTTTCACCTGAGTAGTAAGAGAAGTAGGGTTCTGTGTCTATCCCTACTCCTTGGGGTCAATGACCGACCGGAAAGGTCAATGACCTCCCCCCCCCTCCCCCCCCCTCCCCCCCCCGAAAAAATGGAGCCCCCCCCCCCCTCCTTCCCCCACTCCTTCCCCCACTCCTCCAGGTCAATGGCCGGTCACCACCGGTTGTTGACTTTATGTGGTGAAACCAGACTAAATATGGCAGCTGCCATGGATAATTCTAACCTCAAACCTGCTGCGCATGCAACAAGTTCTTCGGATCGGAATGAGTCTATGCTATGCGCATGCGCCTAGTCCTGTATTACTCACTTTAGCACTACTGCACATGGATAATTCTAACCTCAAACCTTGGTTTTGTGTTGTTGCGCATGCGCCGCTCCCCACTCCTTTGCCTTTCTTTTACACTGCTGCGAATTGGACTGGATTGAACACTGTACTGTAGTGAAACAACTTCCCCCACTACTCGAGAATCCGAGGAGCGATACGAGCCTGATCTTAGCGTCAGTCGTCAACAAACTTTCATAGCGAAAGGTTGTTGGCGACTAAGCAAGAGGTTTCAAATATATAGTAGGCCTATATATTTGAACTTCTTCTACTATGTTGCGTTTTTTAATGCAATGTAGTATGTGTGTGTGTGTGTGTTTAGTTTTAAGTTGTATTAAATTTAAGAAATAATTTGCGCATTGCGATGTTAGTTATAAGTTGGGTTTAGCATTAAGGTGTATTAATTTTAAGAGGTATTTAGCATTAAGGTGTATTAATTTTAAGAATAATGATGGTATTTGGTCGTGTTGAATTATTTGGTTTTTAATAATGATGTGTTGTTAGTTTTAAGTGTTGGTAATACTAATTAATGTTATTTTGCCTTACAGCTAGATGTTAGGGGGTAGATTAAATGTAAATTCAGAAGTTCAGTTGAACTTCACTTAGAAGGGGTGGGACATCCGCAAAATGCGGACTAGGTTTTTGCATTTTTGTTTAGGAATATAATGGGTGGGATTAGTTTGGGTGGGGTTAGAGTTGCGTTTCTGCATTAGGTGTTCCAGTTTCCCTTGGAATTCATGGTTACGGTAGACCCGGACCGGACCGTTACGGTAGACCCGGACGGTCCAAACAAAATTGCGTCGATGTCCCTTGCAGAACGTAACTAGTGGGTTGGGAGTGGGAACCGTTAGGCAAACAGGGTGGTGGGAACAGTATTACTGTTCCCATCACCTTGGATCATTATAAATCTTGAATGACCTTGACCCACTTTTGGAAGGGTCAATGACCCCCCCCTCCCTCCCCCCCCCCGAAAAAATGGAGTCGATTCCCCCCCCCCTCCCCCCCCTCCCCCCCCCCTCCCCCCCCCGAAAAAATGGAGTCGATTCCCCCCCCCCCTTCCCCCACTCCTACCCCCACTCCTTCCCCCACTCCTTCCCCCACTACTCCGGGTGAACGACCGGTCATGACCTGAAAAATTAAAATGGCTATAGCTTGATAACGGATTGACGGATTTGGACAAGCGATACATCATTGAAAAGGTCTATGTAAGACAAACATTTTGGTAAAAGAAGAATTTGGTTATCTTATTTTAGTCAAAAGTTATGCGAATTATTTTAAATAAATACCTTCTCTTTTCCCTTTTCCCCCACCTCCCAGGTCAATAATCAGTCTCGACCAGCTGCTACCCCTCTCATTTGCATATTGTTATAAAAGACGCACCGACTGCGGCTAACATTTCATTCTGATTCCAGACGTTACGCTGCGAACTTGGAGCCACAACCATGTCATCTCTGCCAACTACAACTTCTACTTTAACTTCTACTTCACTTCTACTACGGCTGTTACTGCACCAAGAAAACTCTTCGTCTGAAAAATCCTCCTGACTGGTACAAGAAGCAACTTGGATCCCAACCTTCACTTCTGGCACTATTCTTCCGCCTATCAAGACTTCTAAACTTCGAAGCATTTTTTCACCGCCTTCGCCTTCTACTTCGCTTTCAAACGACTCCACACCGCCATCAACCATCATGCCGCCTCCACAGAAGCCAGCTCCCCGTCTTAATACCCCTTCATTTGAAACTTTGCTTCATAGTCTTAGTACACCTATCATTCCACTGTCACCATTGCCTCCTACCCCACCACTTACTATGCTGAAGACCACACCTATCATAAAACTAAATCCACTAAGCCTACTCCCAAACCTGCTCCTAAGCCTGCTCCTTCAGAGCAATTTCAATTATTACAAGAAGAGCGTCGTAGGGCATTTAGCCGTCCCACTACTTGCCCTGAAGTGCTCACTAGGGGAATTAAGAAAGGATCAGCTTGTGGAGGAAATGTGTTAAAAATGAAAGTTTTTGCCGTGTACATATCGTGAAACATATTTCTGAACCACAACTGACAGAAATCCCCATCGTTGAAGACGATCCTAAAATAATATCCGTCAGAGGAGAGAGGCTTAAGGAAAGGTTTGAAATATTTTTTTCTAAGTGTTGTTGACCACCAACACATTTTGGCAAAATGTAACGGCTTAAAATATAAAATTAGAGTTTGTGAGAATTTGTGTAAAGAGAAGAGATTTAACACTTTAGATTCTCAAGACTTTCTCCTCAGGGATAAAAAGGATCGTATTACAAGGTGGGGGCGTAAACAGTAAATTCACTTAGTTTTTTCCAAATTGTTGCTAAAAAAAATAATGGGGGAGAAACACAATGCGTTATAGCGTTGTGTTTCTCCCCCATTATTTTTTAACACTCTAAGTCCCGTGACCTACTAACCTACTTCCATTTGAGTAGTAAGAAAAGTACTTCCCCCACTCCTTTGGGTCGATGACCGGTTAAGGTCAGCTCTTACCCCTCATTTGCATACTGTTATAAAAGCGGAGCGAGTGTTGGTCACTCCATCATTTTGCTTCTACACGCCGCTCTTGTTGTTTCGTCTCTGCTGTTTACAATATTACCTACTTCAAAATGCCTCCTCATGTGAATGACCATATTAATTCTTCCAAAATTTCCGATGTTTTTCTACAACCTGAAGACATTTTAAATAATGATAGTGAGAGTGAGGATGATGATGATTATACTGTTGAACTTAGTGAAGAACGTAAGGTTATAGCAATTGATCCACAATTTCCATTTGATACAATAGAAAAGTTTATAGTTGAAGCTAATAAATGGTTAAATTTAGGATGTTATGTACGAATTGACTCTTTTATATTGTATGGTGATAGTCATTCTTTCCTTGTCACACCAAATGACAGAGACCGCATGTTGCAGTGGGCACAATCTATGATGGAGTGCTATGAACAAGGTGTGGATACTGGCGGCTATTTTCTTGCACAACTAGTGTAATAACAAATTACCCTTCCCCCCATGTAGTGAAAAAGGAAAAGAAATATTAGGAATCTAATTATAATACTTCCTTCCACATATAAAGAAGAGGGGGAAAGGAGTGGGGATTATAAAGTGGTGGGGGAATGTGTATAAATGCAGGTTGTTTGAAGAGACTTTTATTATTATTGTGGCTTTAGCAGAAACAACATGGAGTTTAAATCTTCAGCAAAAATAAGGAATAATATAATAAAGAAAGAAATTCGCAAGAAAGAAAAGATTGAACTTATAAAATTACAACTTATAATACCTTCCATTGAAATTGGATGTAGCAAACTAAAGACTTTGGTTAAAACTAATGAATATTTGTTACAATTGCTAAAAACAATCGAAGAGTTGAAGAGAAAGAATGGACATTCTACATAGTAAAATTTGAACATTTTAATATAAATAAGTAAACTGAAAAAAGTAGATGTAGAATAGAGAGCGAGGAATAGATCATTTTGTGGTAATGGACTAACATGCCACTTAGTGCTCTATTCCTCGTTCTCGCGTTAAATTGGATTACCTTGACCTATTTGTTTGACTGTTAGAATTTGGTTAACACTGTTGAATTTCAGTTTTGAACTAATGTTTATTTTTATTCAACTGTTAGAGTTTTTAACACTGTCGAATTTTAGTTTTGAACTAACTTTTAATTTATGCGAATTTTCAGTTCAAGTCTAGTTAATTTATGCGTAAATTTAGTTCAACCAAAGTGCCTGTGCTCTAGCCATTTCCACTCCAACATTTGTTCTTTTAACATCTGTCCCATAACATCTGTCCTAACAGATGTTAAAAGAAAGTTTGTTAAAGTTTGAATATAAAGAAGTATATACTAAAACTCCAATGGGAATAAAGAACACGAATGAACAATTAGTTTGTAGAAGGTTAATATTTTGTTGAAAATGTTTGATTTCCTAGGATAGTGAAGAGGATGAAATAGTGGTGGGGGAACCATTATAATAGGAGGAACGTGAGAGCCCACTTCATTTCTTGGTGAAATTTCGAAGAGTAAACATCTCAACATGTATCGTTGCGATAAATGTTCGGAATCGTTTCACGATGAAATTCTATTAGACTGTCATAAAGAACTAATTCACAACAACCCAGAAGAAAAACAAGAACAACAAGAACAACAAGAAGAACAAGAACAACAAGAAGAACAAGAAGAACAAGAAGAACAAGAAGAACAATATGAAATAACAGCAACATCTTCAACTACTTTACCAAATCTACAAGTATTTGCATTACCTGGTAAAGTAGTAATGCATCATAAGATTCAAAATGAAAACTTGAAGCTAGAAGAATTTATTAGAGAAGCAAAACCAATTGTAAGTAAAACTTTAAAAGAAGAATTAAAAAGATTGAACTTTCTTAAATTTGGTTTACTACTAGAAGCTATGTTTATAAATGTACAAGAAGAATTATCACCAAGAGGATTCATAACAAAAAACCGAACCATTATGGGAAGTTCAAACATTGATTCAATAGTAGAGAACTGTATAGAAGAAATATTAACAAAAATTCAGGAACACGAAGGAAGAGGATCCGGATGGAGTCTTACAAGTATTGAAGTATTAGATATAAGAGTTCACAAACATGGATATGGACTAATGGGATCAAGTTACATTCCTCTGCCAAAAAGAATTGAAGATACAAAATCTTGTATTAATGTTAAAAATGAAGACAATGAATGTTTTCGTTATGCAATGACAACTAAATTTGTACCACATAATGCGAATAGACCTGACCAAGAATATGAAAATCAAAAGATTTAGATACAATTTTCAAGGAATCACTTATCCTGTATCACTGAAAGATATATCAAAATTTGAGAAGAAAAATCCCGGTACGTCTATCAATGTTTTTGCATTAGATAGTTCAAACAAAGTGTATCCTTTACGTATTGCAAAAGAAGAGCTACCAGATCATACGGATTTACTACTACTAACGCGAGGAGATGTGTCTCACTATGTGTACATAAAGCAATTTGATCGTCTTGTTAACAAGCAACTTTCAAAAAATCGAAACAAAAAGATAATTTGCAAGAGATGTTTTAATTTTCAACGAGAAGGAAGAGAAGGAAGAGAATGGTTACAAGAGCACAAAAGACTATGTAACAATAATTATGAAGCAAAGATTAATTTACCTGCGGAAAACAGAGCATTCGTTAAATTTGAAAAGGTTCATTATCAATACCGTATCCCTTTCGTTGTGTATGCGGACTTTGAATCAACACTTGTTCCTGTTGAAGATGAAAATTGTGAAGCTAGAAAAAGTGTCAAGTATCAAATGCACAAACCAAACAGTTTTTGTTTAATGGTGAAATCGACATTATCAGAAGAACATTTAAACAGATATGGATTAACTTCAGAACCTCTAGTATATCGTGGTGAAAATGTAGAAAAAATATTTCTTGATCACTTATATTCAATAGCTGGAAATGTACAAAGATTATATACAAATATTGTACCAATGAAAATGATGGAGGAAGAAGAAGAAATTCAACATGAAAATGCAACTCGATGTTTCTTGTGCAAAAATGATTTTACTATTGAGAATTATAAAGTTAAAGATCACGATCACCTCACTGGTTATTACAGGGGTGCTGCTTGTAATAAATGCAACTTGAGCTATCGTTTACCACTATTTATTCCTGTGGTTCTGCATAACCTCAGTGGGTACGATGCTCATTTCATAATACCGAATTAGGAAGAGACGATGGTAAAATTGATGTATTAGCTGAAACTTCAGAGAAGTTCATCAGTTTTTCCAAAGAAGTTGGAAACATGAAATTAAGATTCTTAGACTCCTACAGATTTATGCCGTCGAGTTTGTCCAAACTTTCAGAAAATTTAAGGAAACAAGATTTCATCGAAACAAAGAAGATTGTAAATAACGACAAACTGGATTTGGTACTTCGGAAAGGTGTGTTTCCATATGATTACATAGACAGTTTAGAAAAATTTAATGAAACATCACTTCCGGCTAAAGAAGAATTTAAAAGTAAACTTTACGACATGGACATATCTCAAGAGGACTATGATCATGCATGTAAAGTATGGAATGAATTAGGATTTAGAACATTAGGAGAATATTCAGATTTTTATGTTAAATTAGATGTAACTTTATTATGTGATATAATGGAAGAATTTAGAAATACGTGTTTTGCAGCTTATGGATTGGACCCTCTTCATTCGTACACTTCACCTGGATTAGCATGGCAAGCCATGTTGAAAGAAACAAATTGTAAAATACAACTTCTTACTGATATAGATATGGTTTTAATGTTAGAGTCAGGAGTTCGAGGGGGATTGACGCAAAGCGTTACACGACATTTTAAGGCGAACAACAAGTATCTGCCCGATTATGATGCATCAAAACCAACAACATTCCTGGGTTATTTTGATGCAAATAACTTATACGGATGGGCAATGTCAAATCCCCTTCCATATGATAATTTTAAATGGATAGATCCAGAATCGATTGGAAACATAATGGATATACCGAAGCATGGTGAAACTGGTTACATTTTTGATGTGGATTTTGAATATCCTGAACATCTTCATGATCAACATTATGATTTACCACTTCTTCCGAAGACTGAAATTTCCCCTACTGGAAGATGGCCAAAATTATTGATGACTTTAACCGACAAGTCTCGATATGTTGGACACTACTGGATGATACAACAGGCTTTAGACTTAGGACTGAGAATTACAAAAATTAATCGAGTACTACAATTTTCTCAATCTTGTTGGTTAAAACCTTACATCGACAACAACACAAGAAGAAGAGCCGCCGCTACATCAAGTTTTCAAAAGATTTTTTCAAATTAATGAACAACGCAATATTTGGCAAGACTTTGGGAAAACAAAAGGAAACATAAGGATATCAAATTGGTAACTGATCCAGTAAAATTACAGAAATTAGTGCAACAACCAAACTTTGGTTCATCTGTAATTATTAATGAAAATCTAGTTGTTATTTCCATGAACAAGAAGTCAGTTGAAATGGATCGTCCTTTGTATCTTGGAATGTCAATCTTGGATATTTCAAAAACACATATGTATGAGTTTCATTATAAGAAGATGGTTAACTATTATGGAAGAGAGAACATTGGTATTGCATATATGGATACGGATGCACTCATTTACTGGATTAAAACAAATGACATGTATGAAGATCTACGCACCTTTATATATAAGATGATTTCGACTTTTCCGATTATCCTAAGGATCATCCAAATTACGACTACGACAAAAACAAGAAAGTATTGGGAAAATTTAAAGATGAAACAAATGGTGTGCCGATGATGGAAATTGTAGCATTAATGTCCAAACTGTATTCATTTCAACTGTACATAAATGAAAGGAATGAACATCAAGTCACGAAAAAAGCCAAAGGAATAAAAACTTCTTTCCTGAAGAAGAATGTACAGTTTGAACATTATAAAAGATGTTTGTTTGAAAATGTTGAAACAACTGCAACGTTCAACACTATTAGAAGTTATAATCATCAACTTTTTAGTGTCAAACAAACAAAGTGGGCATTAAGCTACAAAGATGACAAGCGCCATATTTTAGAAGATAAAATTAATACTTTACCATTCGGCCACTACTCCCTGAACCCTATCGACCAGTAAACCTATTCTTCGTCCTCTACCTTCTTCCTTTTTCCTTTCCGTAAAGAAGAGGGGACATGGCAAGCCCAATGCCATGTTCCCTCTTTTTTACACTAATATGAAATGGCCTTGACCTATATTCAAACTATATAAATGAGAATTAACTATTCTATGGGTCAGTATTTTTACAAGCGGTGTACAAGAAACATCTGAAGATGGAAAGTGTGAAGGACAAGATTGTAAATGAACTACATAAACCAGCAAGAAGAAGATTTCCAAGAAGAAGTACAATCATTAAAGGAATGAATGATCTTTATCAAGCTGATCTCATTGAAATGATACCGCACAGTAAATTAAATAAAGGATTTAAATATATTTTAACAATTATAGACTGTTTTACTAAAATAGCTGATGCTTTACCATTGAAGGATAAGACTGGTAAAAGTGTTACAAAAGCTATGGAAACCACAATACAAAGAAATAAATTTAAAATTAAACATCTACAGACCGATGATGGAAAAGAATATTTTAATAAAGACTTTGGAGCTTTGATGAAGAAATATCAAATAAATCATTATTCTACAAATTCTGAAGTTAAAGCTTCAATAATTGAAAGATTCAATAGAACATTAAAAAGTGCGATGTATAAACAATTTTCAAAACGAGGATCATACGTGTGGTATGACATATTACCACAACTTATAAAAGAGTATAACAACAAATATCATCGTACCATTGGAATGAAACCTATCCAGGTAAATAGTGCTAATGCCAAAATTGTATTACAACGCATTAAAAATAATACAACACCGAAATTGGAAAAATTGCAACCAAAGAAGTTCAAGGTCAACGATAAAGTTCGTATAAGCAAATACAAAGGTGTATTTAGTAAAAGATATCTACCAAATTGGACTAATGAAGTATTTACAATTTATAAAGTGCAACCAACTATACCTGAAACCTATTTATTAAAGGATAACAAGGGTGAATTACTTCAAGGTGGATTCTACGGACACGAATTGTTGAAATCAACAGTTGGTGATGTATATCTTGTCGAGAAGATTTTACAAAGGAAAAAGGATATGGTTAAAGTCCGGTGGTTAGGGTTTGATAAAAGTGAAGACTCTTGGATTCCTTCAAAAGACTTAGTATAGTTGTTTAATAGCTCATTGTGTGTTTAACCTTTATACAAGATGGAGATTGTACAACAAAAAGATCGATTTAATATCAATAACATTGATGAATTGACAGTTGACAATGATAAGTTAAATCATGGAAAACATGGTGAATTACTACCAAATACGATAAGATGTCTAATAACTGGTCCTTCAAATTGTGGAAAAACTAATGTTGTTTTTAACCTTATAACTAATCCTAAAGGATTGCGTTTTAACAATATATATATTTTTTCAAAATCATTGCAACAACCAAAATATCAATTATTGGATAAAGTACTTGCAAGTGTACCTGAAGTAAATTTTTACAAGTTTAATGCCAGTGAAACAATTATGCAACCAAATGAAGCAAAACCATTTTCTATTTTTATATTTGACGATGTTTCTTGTGAAAATCATGACACAATAAGGAATTATTTTGCTATGGGAAGACATCATAATATTGATAGCATTTACATTGGTCAAACATACAGTAAAATTCCAAAACAACTTATAAGAGACAATGCAAATATGTTGATCATCTTCAAGCAAGATGAAACAAATTTAAAGCATATATATAATGATCATGTAAATGCAGATATGCCATTTGAAAAATTTAAAGAGATGTGTGGCAAAGCATGGAATGAGAAATATAGCTTTCTCGTTATTATGAAGGAAGAAGATATTAAAAATGGTAGATATCGTATAGGGTTGGATAAATTTGTATTTATGCGTTGAACTACCGATGCTACATCTAGTTACATGTTGAACTTCACAGTGTAAACATGGTGAATCAAGAAAAACTATTGAAAGAAATAAAATCACTCAGTGATTCTATTAGGATGAAGAATCGTGCATTGAGGATGGGTTTAAGTGAAAGAGAAGAATTTCTAGAGACTACATTTAAACCTATTACGGAACCTTTAAAACAGATATCAGAAACTATTGGTAAACCTCGTTATGAAGGAGATGTTTTACTACCAGTTTCTAAACAAGAAGTACAAGCATTAAAAAAAGAAGAAGATGATGATTCATATACAAGTGCTAGTGAGCAAGAAGAAACAAAAGAAGAAGAACCAATTGTTGAAAAGGAAGAAGAACAGCCAATACCTGAAGCTGAACAATCTATTCCAAATTTAACTCAATTGAGTAGCGATATATTACAACATGGACCTCTTGGAAGAAAATATATAATGAAAATGCTACATGATATGAAATCAAACCCGAATTTGAGTAGATCACACGTATACGGAGCAAGAATTGATGGGAATGAATTGAAGATTGGCGATTCAAAGCTTGAAATAACACAAGACGATTACATCATTATTGGTGAGCATAGATATAAAGGAACAAAAGGATTATATGAATTAATTTTTAAAAACATACCACTAAGATATTCATCCAAAGATTTAAATGTTTTTAAGGAGATTCTCCAAAATACTAACGCTCATAAAAGAAACTACGTAAAGGATGCAATGATTAATCGTTCACGTGCAACAAAATATAACATCGTTATAAAAAAGTTGTTTCCTCCACGAAAATTGCCAACATTACGTACTGCACCAGCGGTGAGACAACCACTGAAAAGAAAATCTTTATCACTTATGGATTTATCACTTCTTGAACAACATGGTAAAAAGAGTAAAGGAGATACTTCAACATCTGGTAAAGGATTGATGAAAAATCTATACAATACGAATGTGATTTACTACAACGATATCAATAAATTGGTTGATAGAATGAGACTATTGCATGAAGCCATGGAAGCCGGTCATACAGGTTTGAATAATGAATGGGTGGCTCTAGTTGATGAACTTAGGAATCGCGGTATAGTCGTATAATTGTCCGTGGATATAAAAGAGGTGCAAGCATAAGACGTATCAGTTCTAACATGAGCGTCGACAAGTTCGGACGGTACTCCGCTTTAGGAGTGCAAGTTGGAGAAGACAGAAAAAGAAGTGGATTACCGCAAACACCTGAAGGAGACTATAGCATAAGTAATAAACGTTTAAAACTAGTTAAAGATCCAGAAGAAGATACTGATGGAGCAAATTTAAAGACAGTAAAAGAAGCTACTTCAACATCATTAAAATTACATAAGAATACTTACGATGTTAAATCACATAGATTAATTAATGTTGGTAAACCAACTGAAGGTTCTGATGCAATTACTAAAGAGTACTTATCATCTGAACTTTTAAATACTTTAAAATTGCAATGGGGTAATAACTTAAAAGATGGACAAACGTATAATGCTGGAAATTATAGAATAACCAACGTGGGAAATCCCAAAAATGATAAAGATTCAGTTAATAAAGAATATTTACATTCTATAATACCTGAAAAAACTGAACATGGATTTTCTTTTTATAAATTTATTATAAATGACATTGGATACCCAAAAGAAGACGGTGATGCTGTAAACCTAAAATACATCAAGGACAACTGTATTTTACAAGATGCTGATGGAATCGATTGTCATGGAAAAACATTGACAAATGTAAAGTTTGGTTCTCAACCAAAAGATGCTGTTACTATGGAGCAATTATCCAAAGAATTAAAAAAAGAAACATCAAATTTTGTAAAACATGAAGATGCCGTGTTAAAGCGGGGAGATAAATTTATACATGGAAATAAAAAGTTTGATTTAATGCAAGGAAATAATGATGAATGGGATGCAGGACATAAAACAATAACAAATGGAAGATTTGGTATAAAAGATTCAGATGTACCTCTTATGGTGCAAACATTAATTGCAAGTGGTGGTAGATTAGATACATACGATGGTCGTAATAGAAGAATAAAAAATATTTATCCTGGTTATGGAGATGATGATTGTGTTACATTGAGACAAACAATAACTTGGGATAAACACTTTGGGACCAAATATGATGCAAAGATGAAGAAAATAATTAATATTTTACCAGGTGAAGATTCAAATGATGCTGCTACTATTGGACAAGTCATAACAACATCAAAAAGTGATTTAACCGCTTACACGTGTAATGATAAACGTATTATGCAATTACATGATCCTCAACATCCAAAAGATGCTGTAAATTTAGATTGTTTAATAAGAATAGTGGGCAATTTACTTTATTGATACCCACAATCATATAGCTAGTACAACGAATCATGTGGTGATTCAACCCGATGAACGAGAAGCTTGGATTAAAAATAGAATCATAAATCAGTATATAATTAATTTGAATAACTAAGTCTTTAAATATAAAAGATTTTGCACAAGTTATTCATTTATGTAAAGTATCTCGTAGAGTAAACACACCAGTTATATAAGACAACATAATGAAGACCGTATCGCTCAGTCATCGTCAAGACAGCGGCAAGAGAGGACGTGGTATAACATCAGCTGCATTATCCCTGCTCAGACGGATTCCAGTTGGTGCTGTTGTAAATCGAACGATAGACGCTTTACCATACGAATTACATCTGCCCGGAGGTTATCAATATTGTGGACCTGGAACTAAGTTGGCAAAACGTTTAGCAAGAGGAGATCCTGGAATTAATAAATTAGATCAAGCTTGCAAAGAACACGATATAGCATATTCAAAGTATAAAGATTCAACAAATAGATCAATAGCAGATAAAATTCTAGCGGAGAAAGCTTGGCAAAGAGTAAAATCAAGTGACGCAAATATTGCAGAAAAAGCAGCAGCTTGGGCAGTAACTACAGCCATGAAGACAAAAGCAAAGTTAGGTGGTGGAAGACGTCGCAGAGGAAGACCTGCAAAGAGAGGCGCTCCCAAAAGAGGTGGAAACATTAAAAAAGGACGTCGTAGAACTCATAAGGCAAGTGTAAAGAAGACTTCTGTTTGGCAAATGGTAAAAAACGGAGCAGGTTTATACCTAAGACCATACCGTGTGTACTAAATAAGAAGAATCAATTGATAATTCCAAATAAAGCCTTAACAAATCATCAGTTAAATGATTATGTAAAATGTTTGAAAATACCATTTTTTCGAGGAGTTTTTATGAAAGATGCATTACCAACTAAAATATGGAAAAATGAAACTGGAATAGTAAATTTGGATTCCACCTATGGTCCAGGCACTCATTGGGTATGCTATAAAAAACTCGGACAAACCATTTACTACTTTGACAGTTTTGGCAATCTACCACCGCCAAAAGAACTGCAACATTATTTTCGAAACTCCAAAAACATTTTTTATAATTACAAAAGAGAACAACCTAACAATACTGAAATATGTGGGCATTTATGTTTGGAGTTTCTAGCGAAGAGTGTCAGTCAGCTTTAAGATGTCATCGTATACAGTGTCACTGAGTGGAAATTCATCCACATTAAAAAGTACGCTGTTCCCAGCATTGCGTCTATCCAAGGAAAGATTATGGGAAGCGGCATTACTTGATTTGACTACCTACAATTCAATTCCTAATGTTACAGAAGGAAAAAACAATTTACTACATTATTATGAAACTAAGGATGCTGCAGGAAAATACTCAGAATTGAAAATAATTACATTTCCTACTGGAGCATATGAAATTGATGACATAAACCAATTATTACAGAAACAACTCGGAGAAGACAATATCACCGTTAAAGGAAACAATAATACTTTAAAAGCAGAAATAACTTCGAAATATTATATTGATGTCAGCTTGGAACAGTCGATTGGCAGTTTACTTGGATTTACAGATACAAAAAAGAAAATCTTAACTCCTGGAACTACTCATTCGGGTGATTCAACTGTAACAATATTGAAAGTAAATAGTATTGATGTCACGTGCAACATTATACACGGATCGTATAGAGATGGAGTTAATCAACATATTTTACATACATTTTATCCAACAGTGGCTCCCGGTTTTAAAATTGTTGAGAAGCCACAAAACTTGATATACCTACCGTTAAACACCAGTTTCATTTCAGACATCGTACTGAACATATTGGATCAAGACGGTCATAGTGTTGACTTTAGAGGAGAAACAATTACTATACGGATACACATCAGAGCAGCAACATAAAAGTCAACATGGGATTATCATTTAAACCGCAACGGAAGAGTCGGGAGCTCAGTAGCTCCTCGACATTGGAAGAGTTAACATCGGAAAACATTCGTTTTCTACAGAAGATTGGATTGAAACTTAACAGCGATGGATATCCTGGATATATCTCAAGGACCAACGTTCGACGAAACACTATGGGAGAAGGAATATCACACGCACAACCCTTACACTTCATCAAAATTAAACAATAACGATGAAATAAGGATCCCCATTCAACAACAAGATATTTACACTTTACCGTGTGAAAGTTACTTGTACATCGAAGGACAGGTATTAAAATTGGATGGAAAAACTGCTTCAACAGTTCCTTTTATAAATAACCCGATGGCATATCTTTTTGATGAAATAAGATATGAAATATCAGGGGTGACGGTTGATTCAACAAAAAAGGTTGGTTTAACAACGACATTGAAAGGATTAACATCATTAACACCGCATGAGAAGAATTCAATAGTCACTGCCGGATGGGTTGCCCCCGATAAAGACACTATAACACCAGCTTCCAACGGTCACTTTGATTTTCATGTACCTTTACGATTGCTTTTGGGATTCGCTGAAGATTACAAACGGGTAATAATAAATGTCAAACAAGAATTAGTATTACTCAGATCTTCAACTAATAAGGACTTAATACTTGCAGACCCTGCAACTACGGAAGATAAACTGGAATGGCAACTACAGTTGGATAAAGTTGTTTGGAGAGTACCTCATGTAAGATTGGCCGATGAACATAGAATCCTATTATTGAGAAAGTTAAAATCTGACCGTGATATTGTGATGCCATTCCGAAGTTGGGAATTTCATGAATACCCTACACTACCTCAGACAGAAAGACAAACATGGACCGTCAAGACATCAACTTACTTGGAACGAGCAAGGTACATAATACTCGGTTTTCAAACTAAGCGAAAAGATGTTATCACTGCAAATGCTGGTCAATTTGATCACTGTAAAATAAAGAATTGTAAAGTTTTCCTAAACTCTCAATTCTTTCCCTATGACAATTTGAATGTCATGTTCAGCAAAAAACGTTTTTCCATTTTATACGATATGTATGCAAGATTTCAATCGTCATATTATGGAAAGACTAATACACCATCACCTGACCAGTATTATTCCAAGGCTCCAATAATTGTAATCGATTGTTCAAAACAAAATGAATCGGTAAAATCATCAAGTGTGGATATAAAAATTGAAATGGAATTTGAAGAACCAGTAGCGGATGGAACTTCGGCATACTGTCTAATTCTACATGATAAAATAGTTACTTACACACCGCTGACCGGAATTGTGAAGAATGTACTTTAAGAAGAATTGTATAACAACTGCAAATTTTTGAGGTTAGAATTATCTGCTTTAATTTTTGAGGTTAGAATTTCATTTGTGAAAGACAAGTTGAAAACAAACAATTATGTAATTGTATAAATTTCAAGGATTTTACGAAAAATATAAAAGCGAGAAAATAATTAGTAGAAACTTCATTCTATCTTCAACCGTCGTATGGGAAACATCATTCGCAAGATGAATTCTACTAACGGAGAAGAAAATACACCTCTAATGGATGATAATAGTTCAGATATAGAAAAACAAGTTGAACGAGAAATGGACGAGTTCCTAAAATTCAACAAACATAAGAAGAGAGAAGAAGAAAAAGCTGAAAAAGAAGTAAAAAGGAAGAAGGTTGAAGTTAACATTACAACCAATATTTTAACAGAAGTATTTCTTCGGATTATCTACCCAATTTCTTCATGCATGACAAAAAGTATATCAGTTGGAATTTTAAAATCAATGGATTATTCACCAATTGTTATTTTAAATCATGGAAACAAAATGGTTACTTTCAGTGAAACTACTTGGGAATCTCTCATGAAACATTTACATCTTTTGGAGTGCTATTTAAGTAACAACACATTTGGAAGAAGAACAAGATTAAGTTTATTGGAATCAAATATTGAAGTTGATATAGTAAAACATCGTGGAGGACAAATTGTTCGCTTCAGAGATTTAACCACACATAATGTTAAATTATATTTCACTAAAGAAGAATTTTACACTTTAAGTTGTACTACCGGTCCCGTCACCAGATATTTGAAACAACTAATATTTTCAAGTGCAATAATTAAAGACTATCTAATTGATACATTGGACAAAAAACCTTTTGTTCCAATTTTATACGGTCCCGTGGATACTTCAATCTTTAATAGAATACCTCAAGAAGTTGAAATGTGGAGACAATTAAACAACTATCACACCAATTTTAATATTGATGAAGTGGCACAAGAAGTGAAAGAAGAAGAACAATCTTGTCTGTTATAAACATCGGCTCATTCAATTTTTAAGTCAGTTGTTAGTAAGACTTCATCATGAATAAACGGGTTTCGTTTTCTAATGCGCCACATATAATGGAAGTTAAAAGAGGTATAATTGAATTTCAAGCTTTTCGAGGAAATGATGGTAATTTTATTATTAAAGAATTAGTAATCTTGGACATGAACACATCAGTAGTTTATCATTATTTGTTTAAACCTCCAGTACCATTTAATAGACTAACAACTAAAGCGAAAGTTACAAACAAATGGTTGAAAAAACATTTTCATAACTTAAGATGGGATGAAGGTTTCATTAATTATAACATGATGCCGCACATTATGAATCATTATTGCAAAGAGTTTAAAATTATCTACACAAGGGGATTGGAAAAAGCAAATTGGATACAATCATTTACAAGCAACGAAGTGATTAATGCAATTATTGATAAAGATTTCCAATGCTACTTCAACGAACTTTGTATTTCATCAAAAAGTTTTAAACATCGAAGGTCACAGTGCGCTTTAAAGAATGCCTACCGCTTGAATAATTTCCTTCAACAAACTGGTGGGGGTAGTGTCGATTATAAAAGTGAGAGCGCTACCATGACACAGCATGAGTATTACTCAAACCTCCGAAGAGACAACATCTCCGACGGACATTCTTATTAACAAGAAGATTAACAACAACATCAATATGGCATCACAGAACTTACTTCAAAGTTTAGTTGATCAGTTCAACGCTCATTCTAAATCATCAATTCTACCTACGAAGAAATGTTCTGAACTAAAAGAAGAAAAACACTACATCATTCATACTATTAAGAAAATGGAAACTTCAGTAGGTGATGCTATAAATTGCACTTTGAGCGAGGCACCTTATACAATTGGTGATGAAGCAAAATTTCAGATCTTCTTACCAAAGCGCTTCGTACAACTACTTCAAAATGAAGATCTTCGTATAATTCAACCCGGCGCACTCTATTTGGTATCACATGGACCCAGTGGAAACAACTCTACTGAACTTACAATTCATGTAACACCTACTACTGATTAATTTGTACATAACATTGTAAATATTTCTTTGTATTTGTTTTTTCAATAAATATGATATAAAACAAAAAAAAATAAAAATAAAAAAAGCAACATATTGTAATGTCTTTGTACATTACAATATGTTGCTTTTTTTAAAAATTCCACGGGATGACCTTGACCCAATTCTGTATAATTATAAAAGGGGAAATGTACTTGCAAAATTCATCAGTCTACTGCTACCTTTCATACCGTACACATCTCGCTCTTAATCCCTGAATATAAAACTGCAACATGTCCCTAAAGGTCAAGTGTGCATCTTACGATACTAACACCATAACAACTTTTGAACAACTCGAAGATTTAACCAACGAAATGCGAGTTTTACTTACCGGCGGTTATCACTTAACTGTTGATGTTAGTGCTACTAATACAAGGATGTTCACTAAAACAAAATATTGCGATGATGAAATATTTATTTCTACACAACCTACAACTTCTTCATCGCCAACTGGTCAACATAACATCAAGTTCCAAAAGTATTACCAATGTTGAATAACTTTTGACAGACAAAGCTACAACTAAAGAATCACGTGATCAATGTGGGTTAATAAAAAGGATGTGATACTTGTATAAATAATCATTCGCTTCTTAGCTCTCACCACGACAAGACCTATTTAAGAAAATGTTGTACAGAATGATGATTCAACTTGATGGAAAAATCTATGGAAAAGATTACAACACTGTTGAACAAATGACTAAAGATATAGATGTATTAGCTAAAGAAGGATACCAAGCTAAATTAATTTTAAAATTTCCTGAAGTACATCCACTATCAATAGAAGAACTAGTTGCTATGGCTAAAGCTGAGAAAGATAAAAAGTCTGAAGAAAACAAAGAGAAACAAACTTCCTAAATTTTAATAATCCTTACACTTGTAAGGTATAACTTTTTAAAACTCCATTTGGATGACCTTGAAATTACCTCCACCACTTTTCACAGTACATAAAACTCGCTATTTAACACTATACACTCTTATTCTTTCACTGGACTCCGCAGCGTCAACATGGAAGAGCAAAAATACAAGTACAAACCTCGTTACTGTTGTGAACAACAATGTACAGATTTAGGGCCAATGATGGTGGATGGGTTAGCTTGTACTAAATGCGAATTCTTCGGATCTTGTTACTGCAAATGCAAAACAAAACAACTACCGCCACCGGAATTGCGAACTTTGAAACTTTACAAATCAAGATATTTTCATACATGTTGTCCTCAAAGATGTTTCAAATTTCACCCTCTCGATCTTGCTCATTGTCAACGCACCAATTCTCATCAAGATGATTTTTGTACACATATGATAAAAAGATGTAAATACAGGTCAGATTGGTATTCCGATCCTGTAGAACCATCAAATGTGTAATTTCAGTTTTACACTCTTTTTTAAAACTTCATTTGGATGACCTTGAGATTTCCCCCACCACTAGTTCTAATTTGTATATAATATTAAATCATTCCACTTCCAACACTCTAACTAACAACATGGAAAACAAATTTATCAAGTTTGAACATATAATAACTGACAGGGAGGAGATGGAAGAATTGTTTCAAAACTTACTTTCTATCATTGACGAATATCCTATAAGATGGTTCAGAATTGTAGTTCAATATTTAAATCCTGGTGAATTGTTTTCTTCATCAAGTGAAGATGATGAAACAACTACTTCGGTTCAAATAATTGAATTAAAAGACGAAGAAGAAGAACTAAACATTTTATTCAATCATAAGCTCAAGGTTCCCCATATAAAAGCCCCCTCCCTAGACAGCCCCCCTCCCTAGACGCCTGCTCAAGGTCACCATTATATAAGCCCCCTCCCTATGCGCCGATCCTCATTCCATCACCGACTCTCCAATAATGAACAACTCTCCATTGGCCCGAATGAATTCTAGTTTTGAAATAAACTCTAAAGAAGAGTTACAAGACATTTTTAATATTTTACAAGAACTTGTAGATAATTTTACAACCATCAAAATGAATTTGGAAATAACATACGATTGTCCTATTTGTGATAAGGTTGAAAGTTTGGACGAAGACAGTTTACTAAATCTAACTCCTGCACCATCTGACACTACTGATGGTAATAATGACGAGCAACGTCTTTCCCCCACCACTTCTTTGTAATTCATCCTTCCCCCCACCACTTCTTTATTTAACTAACATTTCTCCCTTTCACTTCTCATTCCGTCTTCGACTTCTGAACTATCAACATCACTTGTTTTAAAATTTCAAACACTAACACAATCATGATGGATATGATGGATGAAGTTCCCTTCATAACTAGAATGGAAGAGGATAAATTGAAATTGGAAATTAAACGATTGGAAATGGAACGGGAAAACCAATTCGAAATGTTACGTTTGTTCAAGCTTTTCAAATACATCATCTGGGGACTCTGCGTTTACCTTCTCATCGTCGTTGGTGTTTGCATTTACAACTCTGTAGTTCATCACAAAAGTTCAACTTGTTTAAACTCTGCTGTTGCACATTAATTGTATGTTCACAAATAAAATTCAAAAGTTACTTCAACTTATCCCACTATCACCAACTAGTTCAACTTTCAACTATTTCTGGTGGTAGTTGGATAGGCTTTTTTAAAACTTACTCTGGATGACCTTGACATACTTTCCAAGCCCCAGTTATAACTGTTAAATTTCAGTTTTAAATTAACTCTTAATTCATGCCCAATTCTACTTCAAATACAGGGCATATGCTCTCGCCATCTGCACCCCAGCATCTGACGCCATCTGCTCGAGCAGCTGCTCGGGCAGATGGCACGACTTCCGGTCCAGAAGTAACCAAAACACACTACTGAACTACTCTTGTCAACCTTTGGCGATATTCTTTATAATCAACGTTTTGTGATAGTAACTCGGGGCTGGGCATTTGCTCGGCAAACTTAAACAGTTCTTTATCGTAATAATTAAATTATTAAAACTTACAACTTTATAATTGCCATTTTCTCCAAATCCGTTAGGATTAGGGGTGCAAATTAAATTGTAAAGTGTCTTAAAATTACTTTGTGTCAAAATTACGTTGTTCTGTTTAAACAACGTTGTCTTAATATTTGGTTATAGAAGTAAAAATATGTCATTAAAAGTGGGGGGTTGTATTTAAAACTATAACGTTTTCTGGTCCGCATAGGTGACTTCTGGCACTGTACACCCTGTAGCCTACATTGAAATCTGCTTCAATCGACAGCAACTGCTTTTTGTATAATGGTGCAATTTGTTTTTGTGAAAAATTATTTCTCTAAGTTTTAAAAGGGGTGCACGGATTTTGAATACCCCCTTATTTTCATTATACATTTAAGTCAAATAACCTATTTCACATTCTTTTCAGGCCTCATCAATATTATTTTATTTTAATTTCCATATTTTAAATTTTAAAATTCCAATTTTATTTCATTTTAATTCTATTTATTTTAATGACTTAAGCCAGTTTACAAAAAAGATACAACTTAATTGCATGGCTAACATAAAAGAAAAATCTATATACATTGATTTGTAATGTACATTAATATTAGCAATTGAATTCAAAATGAAGATCTTATTCTCTAACAGTTGTAACTTGGATTTTAATGACTTTATTAATCAACTGTTTCTTCGATATTCTCACAAATAATAATTTGATAATATAAGTCCACATAAAAACATAAAAAGACAAATGTTACGTATCCCCACAGTAAGTTTACACTTCCGTTATTATAATGTTCAAAGGACTTATTCGGACAGGGTCATGAATACTAAAGATGGTCATAAATATGGCTGTCATGTGTTAAGTGACATTTATTTAAGTAACTTAAGAAATATACTTCGCTCTTGTCTATTTTATTTCACTTACAAATGGTATTAGTAAGAGACTATAAAGTGTAACGCAGAAAATGAAAGGGATAACTCTGGAAAGGCGTCCTACTTAATTGTGCAACGCTTTGGAAGTTTCAAGTACGAAACTTTAGAGACTTATCTCAAGTTTTAGTACACTCCTTTCAAACAAAGGAATGTTTGAACAATCTATTACACTTAAACCAGAACTATTTTTAAACCTTGTTATTAGTTTTTGGTTCATGATCATCTACACACCGAAACTTATTTACAACCAGGATTTAATTAAAGTCGATTAGTTCTATTGTTCAGTTATGTAAATCTTGTTAATTAAACATGTCTCTAAATGAAATATAAAACTTAACTTAATAAATTACTTCAATATAGTTTATGTTTACGACACTTACGGTTTGTTCCAATAGAAAATAATAATTTTTGTTTGTTTAATTATTGCCACACGAGCATGTTGCAAATAAAATAATCCTCCATTGTTGCAATCTTTTGGACGTCAATGTGAGAAAAGTGAGCAAAGCTTTTCAAACTTTCATTCACTGACTGAAATAACTGATATCACTGATTGATATGACAGATGTTGTCCCTAATTTCAGACTCCGCAATGTATGCGCTGTCTTTGACTGGCTATTACGGCTGAACTACCCATCAGTGAACCCTCGCCAGGTTGAATCTGTCTTCTCTTCCTTCTGCCAAGAGCTTCACAATGTGGTAGAATCGAATTCCCAGCTAATGCGGCGAAATGGCCAGTGTCTCGGAAATCTGACAACATAAACTCAGGGTTAGGTCCGGCCATAACAGGTACAGTAGTGACGCCAGATAAGATAACGCCTGATCACCAAACCAGGTATTCTGCGCTCACAATGTGGAGTTTTCTATGCGTCTATGACTTCCTGTATAGTATATAAATACAATCTATTAGATTTACTCTCCAACTCATTTAGTTTTTGGACGAATGTAGTCAAGCCATGAACTCGATAGTTTTGTACATCCCTTGCTGTGCAATAGACTGATCTTAAAAGATAATTATTTTTCTGATTATCTTAAAAATTTTGTTAGGCTTGGAAATTTGACATCAGCCTTAGTAATTACCCTAATAATAAGTACCATTTTCCGACATAATTTGTAGAAACAAGATCAACAATTGTTGCAAGGTTTTATCTTTACAGGACAAATAAAGTGTAGTAGAGCAGTAAAAGCAAGAGAGGCTGGACAAATATATCAGATGCACAAAAGATAGCTATATAAACAATTTTTCATTTTGTTTATTAATTCAAGCAAAACAAAATAATAAAAAATACCTAAATTGCTTTTAGTCTTTATAATAATTGATAGTATTGCTATGTATATCCCAAGTTCTGTAAAGTTGATAGCAACGAGCACTGTAATGGTTGACATTGATGGAGAGTGTTTTGAGCAATCCGTTAAAGCTGTTTAGATAACGTCAACATCTAATTCAACCGACACCTTAACTTAAATAAGCTTTGCGAGTAACATAACTTTCACCCTTGCTACACCAACTATTAACAACTAGTAACAGGTGAGGTTGAAATATGTTTTAAGAATCTTTAGATAAAGTGACTATTTTTTGACACTACAGTGAAACTTAAGATGAATACCAAGATGAATAGAATATGTTACTTAAATAACTATTCTATTATCTATTATAAGATTAATGGTGTTAATGGTGGAAAACAGCCAGTTTGCTATTCTGGATATACATGAAAAAAACAGGAAAAAAGGTTACTTAAAATTCATAAATCTACTGTAAATAAATATAAGCGTGTCAAGTGGATAAAATTAAGAATAATTTACAGAATTTTAATTAATTTTAAGGCTAAGAAAGATTGGCAAGTATTTTATGAAATGAATGAATAATAAATAAATATATAAATTAATTAGTTAATTGAGTTAGGGTTTGACATATTTAAAAATACGTCTTTTTACAATAACACTTTAACACTCTGAGATTGGTAAATACTGATGAGGTTGATTTTCTCTAAGGAATATTATTTGAATACGTTTTCACATCGAAATGATCTTCAAGTTAGACAAACAATACCAATTGGAGTTAATTTGGACCATAATCAAACAGTTATGTTCCTCGATGTAATAGGTCAGTGCTAATTATAGCAACTGGTAACTTAATACCTTAATATTTCTCTAGAGACCGTCACAAACGTTAATTTTTTTCTTTTCACAATTCTGCCAAGACTTCCTTGTATTTTGTTCCATTCAAAATAATCATATAATAATTCCGACTGTTTTTATGTAGTTTTTTTTTTTGTAATGAATTTTCCACCAGTTCTTATGCAGAATATAAGGCAAGCCTGGGCCAATTTAACTAAAACTATTAAAAAAATTTGAAAGATAGTAAAAAGTTTAGAATTTGGTATTAAATTATCTACTTACATTTACTGATTTTAGTAAAACTAGTCTACTGGTTACTCGAAATCGAGCAATCTATTTTGATACAATACAAAAGTAACATTTAGTTCTAAATCAATGAAATCTGGCCAATCCAATATTGCGAATATCAGTAATCACAAAAAACTACACGTATTTACACCTGTACATTAACAGATGTTTAAAATGTTCAACCCAAGCCCAATTTTATTGTAATGGGAAAAATTCAAATTTAATTTGTGTATAGCGCCCTTATTTTCTGTCAGATTTTCATCAATTTTTGGCGGAAACAACTCAATTACAGACCAAGCCCTATCCAACGACACCAAAAACTTGAATATCGGTTGAAAATTGTAGGAGGAGTTCTCAACACAAAAAAACCGTTAGCGTATTAAATAAGTATACATAATAAGTTTTCTTTATTTTTATTCCATCCTATTTTTTATTTTTGATTCTTTACAAAACTTTTGATTTCGCTAGTTAATTTAAACAACTTAATTAAATTTTATATGTTTTTTTCAGTAGGCGTTTTTGTAGTAAATAATATTTTATTACAATCACAATGGCAGCATACCACACACAAAATTCAATGCTATCCTATTGGAATAGTATATTTCATTACAAGTAGTGAAAGTGGCATTTTCCAGTGTGCGCTCAAGTTTAAACGTGTTATCTTGAAATTTATCTATAATGGGTTTACAATGCGTAAAAGAGGGGAGGAATTTAGCTCTCAATGTAAGTCTGGGCACTTAAGAGACAATAAAAATGAATATGATCAATATAATTTTCTCCTTCTTACAAGGGTAATGTGGCAAGAAATTTAAATTTATGTTTTGGGATAACATTTGTTAATGAGAACTCACACGTGATCTCCTTAACTACATTAGCTACAGTTATTAGTGACTTCTCATGTTATTCGGAATAAAAATTTTTATGGTAAAAAATATATATTTCATTTAAAATATATACATTTGATTTTCGTTAATCACAAAATAAAAAAGAGGGACCCCTATATCTAGTCGTATCATTTAGTAGGATGTGTTTGAATGATAAAATAAATTTAAAAACACATTTAGTACTGTTTTGTTATATGTATTGAATTTTACTGCATTATTTGTTGATTTATGTACTACAAACACGTATCTTTCATGAAGGGAATTTCACCATGAGTAATATGGTATGATATACAGTAGCTTAGGTATTGTGAATACGCAAATCAGTCAGGATTCCCAAAACTTACATTTCAAATAGTCTCTCCCACCTCAAAGATTAACGCATTGTACTTTCGTAGTCACCCTAAAAGTCCAGAATAACATTTTACTCTTAAAGCCTCTCTAAAAGTATTGTAAAAGATCTTTACCAAAGCTGGGGTTAAAGAAGCTGGAAATTTGGAATTAGGAATAAGTTGAAATTGTAATATAATTTACACGTAATTAAATTTACATGATTATACACATAATTAACGTTTGAATCTCTTCATCCACTATTAAACTCTTACCGAGAGAATATTATTTTTGCATTTTATTCTTAAATGTCAAATTAAGAACACATTTTGAGGTATAAGTCCAGGAAAACTACTGAAGTTCAGTCCATGACTACTTGAACAAGTTTATGGAGTTCGTTAAAAACTTCACGTCTCTTTAGCAAAATTATCTTGAATTCAATAGGAGGTTGAACATTGATTTCAGCATTCTACTTAAAATTTCCCTCAAACTATCATCCATAAATTGCATTTATTAAAAAATTAATACCGTATTAAGAGTGTTATTACAATACATGGTCTCGAAATGTTGCTTCTTAAAAAGTACCTCCATTTTATAAATTAGATGTCTTCTCAGATGTCCTATTGTGTCAACCCCATACTAACTACTCTATATGTTTCCATATTAGATAGCCTAATTAGCTAATATGTCAAATTACTTTTTTTATTTGATATATAATTACCAAAGGTGATAAGCTTATTTTTCATTTAGCGTTCAAAATATTTATTTAAAGAAATTTGTGGGTAACATTTTCTTAAGTAACGTTTGGCAGAAGGCAATAAAGCCCTTGACTGGATACGAGTGGTGGTTTAGGCGCTTCCATTTATGGTTCAGCCCCATCTAGACCGCACGCCCTTCAGTTGGTTCAACCGTCCCTGACTATTAATGACCTCATTTCCGCGTGCTCATCGTAGTGGCGCCTCCGCTCAATAGTGGCAACTTGCGGTCCATTGTCATCAGAGGTCGAATAATAGCTTAAGTCTGTAGAGGATAGAGAGAGGTAAATGTCTAAAGATAAAAAAGTTGTAGGTCTTTAAATGTATCAGTTTAAAATGAATCTTAAATATGCATATCTTCAGAATATATAAGTATCTAGAAAATCGCGTAAAAACTTATTTTAACCAACTTGAAAACGGCAAAACGTATTCATCGATTCCTAAAAAAATATACTTTTTTAGCTTTATAATGTTTGTGTTAACACTTTACAAATTTGATTCGTCACTTACCTAGAAACTGTTGTAAAGTATAATAAATTTGCATATTTATTTACAAAGACTAATCTAAAAATTTTGAGATCAGCAATATGCATGAAATACAATGTAGTATGCAGCAATATGGCATCGAAAATTAATCTGAATAATTTTTTTAACTCATAAAATGTTTCCACTTATTAACAATCAATATCTACCTAAATCTACCCACATTGTAGGAGTAGTATAAACATGCCACTTCGTAAAAAATTTGTAAAACCCTAAATAGAAGGATAATAGTAGGCCTATATTTCATTATGAGTACCAAAAGTGGCATTTTCGCGCGGTGCGCGCAGAAGTTTCGTGGCGAAGCCGAGTACTTGAATAATTGGTGCAAGTGGCGGAAACTCACTTTCGGTTTAAGTTATTAACGATACTTTTCATCACAACTCAAAAATAGCGTATGCATATTTTTGTTTACATTTAAATTGTTGAACATTAAAATCAACTGATTTAAATAATAAGGGTTAGGCAAAAGTCTGGACACCCCCAGTTAACTTTTTAACGCGTTGCAGTAGGAAAACCAAACTCGGCACATGTTAACAACATGAAAAACTGCACTTTTTCATCAACTACATAACTTTGCCCCTGCCCCCAAAATGGGGTATTTTGAGGGCAGCCCCAAATTTTCAAACGTAAACCCCTATTGAGTGACCCCTCATTTTAAACGGTGTATCAAGAGAAATTAAATGGCGCAAACCGGAGGTCGATATCTCACCCCCAACCAAAATGGCAGCCATTTCAAAATTTGAGATGGGCAAGCAAGTATAAGTCTGGACACCCCCAATTAATTTTTTAACACGTTGCAGTAGGAAAACCAAACTCGGCACATGTTAACACCATGAAAAACTGCACTTTTTCATTAACTACACAACTTTGCCCCTACCCCCAAAACGGGGTATTTTGGGGGTAGCCCCAAATTTTCAAATGTAAACCCCTATTGAGTGACCCCTCATTTTAAACGGTGTATCAAGAGAAATTAAATGGCGCAAACCGGATGTCGATATCTCATCTCTAACCAAAATGGCAGCCATTTTAAAATTCGAGAAGGGTGATTTGTCTGCCTTCCATAACCTCCACCAAGTTAACCACGTAAGAAACTCCAGGGGCGTGACGCTGGATTTGATCTTCTCGTCTTTTGGCAACATGGAAGTGAGCACGGCAGATGAGATAGTTGTTCCTCAGGACTTTCATCACCCACCTCTCTCATCCACCCTTTGTATTATGAGTCCTGTTGCTGCTTCTGGCTCGTATTCTGCTTGCAATCTCAGAAAGTGTGACCTAGCAGCAGTGTTCGACACCTTAGCCAAAACTGATCTTGATTTTGTTTATAATGATTCTTTAGTAAATGACAAGTTCGACAAACTCATTGGAATGCTGGGTGACTACTCCACTAAGTTCAGCCCTATCAAACGCTACGGCTGCCGTCGTTTTCCGTTTTGGTTCTCCAAGGAACTGATTAGACTGATCTCCGAGAAGAAAATTGTTCACAAACTATACAAACAGAGACTGGATCGGGCGTTGTTCCTTCGTTTCACCCAGCTTAGAAATATATGCAAGATACTCTCAAAGGCGTGCTATAATAGCTATGTGGCATCTGTGGAATCAACAATCCCTTCCAACACCAAAGCTTTTTGGTCGTTTGTTAAAGCCAAGAAAAGGAATGACACAATGCCATCTGTTGTCCACCTTGATTCTCAGACTGCAAGTAACGCCAAAGAGAAGAGTGAGCTCTTTGCCTCTTACTTCAGCTCGAACTTCTCCTCCACTTGTTTAGTTGCACCTGCCTTCGATTTTGGCAATGCTGGTCATCTGGGACTCATTCGTCTGTCTACTCAGGAGGTCAGAGCGGAGCTAGAAAACCTTGATACAACTAAAGGCGCTGGCATAGACAACATTCCTCCTTCGGTGCTGAGATATTGCCATGAACTCCTGATTGAGCCTTTAACTTATTTGTTCAACGAGTCATTGATGAACGGGATGTTCCCGAATTCTCTTAAAGAAGGCTATATTATTCCCATTCCAAAGACAGGTGACTCTCACGACGTCAAGAATTACCGTCCGATAACGATTCTTTCTGCGGTCGGCAAGATTTTTGAGAGACTGGTGGTGAATAGGCTGAGGCCTCTGATTGCTAACATCACTTGTGATTCTCAGCATGGCTTCATTTCAGGTAAATCGACAGTGACGAATCTTCTGACCTTTCAAGAGTACATCTTATCTTCATTTAGAGCCAATAGACAGGTAGATGCTATCTTTATTGACATGGCTAAGGCTTTCGATAAGGTTGACCACGCCATCCTTGTCTCCAAACTTAAAGGATTTGGCATTTTAAACCCACTCTTGTCCTAGCTGGAAGATTATTTGTCCAACAGAAGATTGGTTGTCAAAATTGATAATAGAATCTCTTCTACATTTATCCAATCTTCCGGGGTCCCACAAGGCTCAATTTTAGGCCCTTACCTGTTTACATTGTTCATCAACGATCTTGTGGACACTACCTTCTTTGAGACATTAATGTTTGCTGATGATGTCAAGCTTTTTGTTGAAATCAGTAGCCCTGAAGATTCCGAACGCCTCCAGCGAAGCCTTGATGAGATTGCACTCTGGTGCTGCAAGAACAATATGTCTCTTAACCCTAAGAAGTGCTCTGTAATAAGCTTTTGCAGGAGGAAGCACCAGCAATCATTTGACTACTTCATCATGGACGAATGTGTCCCCAGAGCTAGCGTGGTGAAAGACTTAGGAGTGCTATTGTCCAGCGATATGTCATTTAATGCTCATTTGGACATGATATGTAAGAAGGCTAACCAGAACCTTGGATTCATCACCAGATCTACACGAGGTATGAAAAACACTATTGCCCTTCGAACTCTCTACTTCAGTTTGGTTAGACAGCTTCTCGAGTATGCATCCCCCATTTGGTCTCCATTTACTCAATGTGCCAAGGACAGGTTGGAAGCCCTTCAACGCAGATTTGTCCGTCTTGTTTGCCTGAGGAGTGGCTACGAATTTCGGGAGATTCAAGTTGGCACCCTAGCAAATGACCTACGGCTTCACCCTCTGGAGGTCAGAAGATCTGTCGCTGATGTTGTGTTCCTAGTCAAGCTCTTAAAAGGACACATTACTAGTCCAGAATTGCTGGCTGAAATTGACATCAGAGTCCCTTCATCTCGCACCAGATCCGAAGAATTATTCCACCGCCGACATCACTCTACTGTTTTTGACTTCAATTCTCCATTGGCCCGTCTCACAAGACTTGGTAATCGTGTTTCAAGTGATGTAGACATCTTCGTTGATAGTGTGCCCGTAATCCGACGACGCTCACTGGTCACTCTCCTTCAAGTTTGATCTGATTCGTGGCCACAGTTCTTCGGCCTACTAATCTGTGAATGCTCGTGCTCTTGGTGGCGCCATTAATGGGCCACACCTCGCTTGTGTTGGTGCATGTCTGTTTTTGGTGGTGCCATTAATGGGCCACACCCGTTTGTGTAAGTGTTCTACGGTGTCATTGGTGATGCCATTATTGTGCCATATCTCGCGCATGTTTCGTGCTTGTTTGTGCTCGGTGGTGCCGTTGATGTGCCGCATCAGCCTGTTTTTCATGCATGTCTTGTGCTTTGGTGGTGCCATTAATGGGCCACATCGTGCATGTTATTGTGCACGTTTGTGCTTCTGGTGGATTTTTGGAGCCTTTTTGGGCAACATAGAATGTCTATGCAGTAGTAGTTACCGAATGTAAAATTGTAATGTGGCTCTCCAAATTTGTAAATTATTGTATGTAATATTGTATTGTATTGAATTATTGTTATGTATCATAAATCATTGTGATTTGTTGCATGTACTATTATTATAATTGTATTTAGTGCTTCGTATTCAGCTTGCTTCAATGTAGTATTGTAATGTTGCATAATGTCACCTTATTCATTTTGTATCAGCACCATATATATATATATATATATATATATATTGCTCATTGTATTAAAGGCATGTAAATTGTATTAGGTACAGGCTATTTGTATTGTATTAGTGCATTCGTAAGTCAGTATTATGGACCGCCTAGTTTACGCCATCTGCCAACAATTAATTGTAACAAATATGTAAAAAATGGTAACCCGTAAATAAATAAATAAACAAATAAATAAATAAGGGTAAATTGACATTTGTTAAAATTAAATCGGACAATAGCTTTTTAGAATTTATAATTTCTGGAATTATTTTAAAATTGAACCTAGTAGCAGAAATGAACTAGTAAGTTCAATTCTAAAATAATTCCAGATATTCTCAATTTAAAAAAAGCTATTTTCCGATTTAATTTCAACAAATGTCAATTTACCCTCCTCGAATTTTAAAATGGCTGCCATTTTGGTTAGAGATGAGATATCGACATCCTGTTTGCGCCATTTAATTTCTCTTGATACACCGTTTAAAATGAGGGGTCACTCAATAGGGGTTTACTTTTGAAAAGTTGGGGCTACCCCCAAAATACCCCATTTTGGGGGCAGGGGCAAAGTTGTGTAGTTGATGAAAAAGTGCAGTTTTTCATGTTGTTAACATGTGCCGAGTTTGGTTTTCCTACTGCAATGTGTTAAAAAATTAATTGGGGGTGTCCAGACTTATACTTGCTTGCCCTTCTCAAATTTTGAAATGGCTGCCATTTTGGTTAGGGGTGAGATATCGACCTCCGGTTTGCGCCATTTAATTTCTCTTGATACACCGTTTAAAATGAGGGGTCACTCTATAGGGGTTTACATTTGAAAATTTGGGGCTGCCCCCAAAATACCCCATTTTGGGGACAGGGGCAAAGTTGTGTAGTTGATGAAAAAGTGCAGTTTTTCATGTTGTTAACATGTGCCAAGTTTGGTTTTCCTACTGCAACGCGTTAAAAAGTTAACTGGGGGTATCCAGACTTTTGCCTAACCCTGTATAAAAAAATGGGTTAAGAAACACTATTATCCAATTTGAGAGCGATGGAAGTTAAACTTAGAAAAAGGAGAAACCAGCTGATGGCAGGGCTTTTTACTTTAAATTAGAGGTTGGGAAGCAGTTATTTTCTTTGATATCAACTGTAATTGAAAATATCTATGAGGAGTGATGAAAAATAAATATCACAAAACAAACTGTACGAATAGTTCAAATTATTTGAATCTAAATAAATACTTAATAAGTATTTCAAGACCCTAATAATCTTGCCTAGGATGCCGGTCGTGATAAATGAGATGGCTAAGGCGTAGGCACTTTGGCCAGGATATTCACTTGTTCGATTCCCGCTCACGACCAAACCTAAATCGGTGGTGCAACTCTTAAAAGCGTTAGCCGATCTCTGGCAACGTGGGAACATAAAATCATGCGTAGCAATGGCAGGATTGCGTGGAAGTTGACGGGATCGGTCGATTTTATGAGAGTTTCACCTTGGTCAACACTGAGTTTTCATCAATTTATTACTGTTTACTGTGTGTGCCACTACGGCTTTGAAATCTAAAAAATAATCATATTTTCAATCCAAAATGTCAATTAAATTCATTTTAATGATGCCATATAATTTTTTCACCAGTCTTTATTTTAACTGTCCAAAAAGTGGGCAATGGGCATAAAAATAGATTAATAGCCGATAATTTTAATACTTCATCTATTAATTAAATTTAATAAATACTAACGTAAATAAACATAAGAGATTGTTAACAAGGTTTTAATCAGTTTGAATCGTGGTTAATAAATTAATATTCTTTAAAATGGGTGAATTATTTATTATTTATACAATATCACACACATAGCTGCTATAAGCACCAGCTATATCAAGTAACATCGTAAAGAGTTCAAATATGTTGTTAACTATTTTACCTACTTTTATCATTTTCAATACCAATAATTTCATTAAAATCCTAAAGTACTTTAATAAAATAAAACCATGTGTTGAATGGACGAAATTTTTCTTTTTTGTTTAAGGAATTTTCTTTACTGTACACACTAAAAGTGAAAGAATGAAAATTCACTCTTTCAGAGTGACTTTTTAACTCTTTGAAAGTAGGAAAACCGAGCCACTCTGAAAGAATGAATATTCACTCTTTAAAATAGTGAACTGGGGTCATTCTTTGAAAGAGTGAATATTTCCACTCAACGAAAGAATGATTTCCACTCAACGAAAGAGTGATTTCCACTCAACGAAAGAGTGATTTCCACTCAACGAAAGAGTGATTTCCACTCAACGAAAGAATGATTTTCACTCAATGAAAGAATGATTTCAACTCAACGAAAGAGTGAGTTTCATTAATTGTAGAGTGAAAAATCATTTTATTGAAGACTGAATAATCATTTATTGATGAGTGATACATCATTCATTTGAAAAGTGGTTATGACACAAGCCATCTATTGAATGAGTGGAAAATCATCTAATGAAAGACTGATAATCGTTCATTTAAAGGCTGAATTTCATTAAATGAATAAATGAAAATATTTCATTTCTGTCCTAAAATTAGTGGTTTCTTCACTCTTTAGAAGAGTGTAATTTCATCCGTCACAGACTGAAATCAAAACCATTGAAAGGTTGGTATTTCTGCAGTTTAGGTGACCCCTCTCAAAAATTGAATTTTTTTGACTATCCAAAATTATTCCCTGATTTTAAAAATTATATAGTTTTTCTGCGGAAATATGTCATATGGGTTTTCAAATTAACGGAGAAGTTATTCTAATCACGAATAGGCCTATGTAGGCCTAAAAATTATTTCGATCCGATTTGAAATAAGCCAGAAAATGCGGGAAAAGAGTCGGAAAAGCTATTAGATGAACTGATTTGGAAGTAGGTATGTCATGTGGGTACTCTTCGGCATTTTATGTAGAATTCATATATGTGAATAATAATTGCAAACAACAATGTATACACTGTAAAAAAGTTTTTGTAGGTTTACAAAAAAATAAATTTTTGGCAACCAGTTGCCAAAATTTTTTTAAGTAACTGTGCAACATTTAACCTTGTAAAAACACAAAAAAGGATTTGTACAATTACTAAAACTTCTCGCAATTAGACAAAATTTTTTCTTGGAAAATCACAAAATTTAAATTTGTAGAAAGGCAAAAAATAAATTGGTAAAACTACAAATGTTTCTTTTGTATTTTTACAAATATACTTCTAGTAATTTTACAAGAAAAATTGTTTTGTTATTACAAAAAGATTTGTAAATGTACAAAATCTTTTTTGTGATTTTACAAGGTTGAATTTTGTACAGTTACTTAAAAAAATTTTGGCAAACTGGTTGCCAAAATTTTTTTTTGGAAAACAACAAAAATCTTTTTTGTCAAAATACAGATAAATTGCGGTACCGCCAAAAATGTAGGTCTTAAATGCCAAGGAAAAATCTTGTAAAAGTACAATATATGTCTTTATTTTGCAACTTTACTATAAAATCTGTTTCATTCAACATTTTCAGTTCTGTTGGTTCTACAAAACATTGTCTTAGAACTACAAAGGCAAAATTACAAGTTTAACATTATAGGTGTAATAGCCTAAGTTACAGTTACAATTTTCTAATCAAACTGCAGACTTAAAAATTTTTATAAAACCATTTATTTAATGGTCTTTTGTTTTTATCTTTTATTTATTATCACACCAAAGAACAATTCTTTTTTACTTAGGCCTAACTTACAACATTAAATACTAAACTAGATCACTATAATATGGGGCCAAAGTCATGCTTTTTGATATGAACTTAAGTTTGAACGACCTAAGCTAAGCGAGTTGTGAAAATGAGTGAGGGTTGAATAGCCACTTTTGGTACATGTAATAAACGATAGGTTTATCTTGATGTAAATAATACAGTAGACCCTCTCTTAACAAGCCCTTATGAGACCGGGCCTACGGATAACCCAAAAGGCTGATTAAAGCGGGCAACTTCATAGACTAAACATGTATACTGGTACTATTATAGGCTACACTGAAATAAAAATATTAACTTATATTATAGGCTATATTGTAGGCCTGAAACAAAACTAATTCGTTGATTATAAAAATAGATGACGATAAACCCAATAGTGATGTTCTACAATATTACGGTACGGTAGGCCTACTTGATTGGATATGGTTATATTTAAATAAAGTTATTATGATCGGAACGGAAGACTCTCAATCATCAGAAAAGGCCTGATAAACTGACCATTTTTAATTTTCAGGAAATTTTTATCAATCTCTATCTACTTTGTACCAAGGCAGAGACAGTTAATCCGAGTGCCGGTTGAGTAGAGGATCTATTGTATTGCTGTTAAGAGGGTCTATGGTATTAAGAAAAACCAACTAAAATTGGTTTAATTTACAATGTAAAGAAAATAAAAGTAGGCTAATCAATGTTTATTAACAGGGAAAATAGATTACTATACCTAATTGATCTATTTTTTAAATGGACAACTAATAATAAGTATAAATTATTAATTTAGAATAACTAAGTTGGCTGAAGTACAGTTAGTAGAAATTACAAGTTTAGTTGAAAAAAACATTTTTATACGGGTTATGTTTATGGTAGGCCCTTGGCTTAGAGGGTTTGGGTATTTTTGGGGATATTTTTGAGAAATTTCTTCCTGGTTATTACAATTATAGTTTAGAAGATGAAATAATACTTTTCATCATACTGCACGCAAAACAGCCGTTTTCTGGCCTGTATTTAGTCTACAAAGTTAGCCTTTTCTGTAGGCCTAGTCTTTTAAAAATGCTCCATAAAAACATCGGTGAATTTTTTCCGTGCACTTACTTCAAAAGTTGTTTTTTTCACAAAAATCATACTAATCCATGGCAAATAAGGCCAATGTAACTTGCCAATGTGACTTGCATACTACAATGTTTATGCAAGATTTTGACATGTCTTCATGCTACGTATAAGTCAGTTGTTTATAAGGAATATTTAAATTAAGATGAAAGTCAATTAATAAAGGTAATCAGATAATGAATTTTAATCAAGCCTAATTTATTTTTAAATTGGTTATCCATTTTATATTTTTGCAGTATGATGAAAAACATTGTTCATCACTCGGACGGGAAGTGTTTATTCTGTGCTTGATCGCTATTTCCGACTTTGGCTTCGCCTGGCTCGTAAAACACGATTGCGCAAAAAAAGCCACTTTCCATCCTATTGATGAAAACTAATATTTCATTACTCTACACACTTTCTAAGTACGCTTTCTAAACATAAAATGAGCTAAGAAAATCAGTTTTTCCCACTTCTGCTCGGCAAAATTATCTAACATTAACTTTCTTGCATTTGAGGTGCACGGAAAGTAACCGTTATGGGATTTTGGGGTGCAGACCGATCAGCTGTTACATTAGGCTGATCAGTTGTTACATTGTTTCCGTGCGTATGTACCTTGACATAAGCACGGAAACTCAGCGTTAGGGTCATTCCATATCAAGTGATCAAATGCAAATTACCTCACTATTTTTTATGGGGTTGATATTTTTTTATTAGATACATATATGCAAAATAAACTTAAATCTGAAAAAAGAAATTTTTTTTCTCTTTTAGTTTTTTCAAAATTTTATTTCAAAGTTTCAAAAAAATTGTGTTTTTGCGCATTCACTGATTTACATTTCATTTAATATCTCTGGCTAGAATCAAGATAGAAAGGTAAAATAAAAGCCATTCTATTCAGAATCAAATTGGCTTTAATTTGATATACAACATGAAGGTATTTGAAAAATTTAAATTTTTGATCCCTCAAACTCAAAATTTTGAAAGCGAATTCCAAAAAATTAATATAATTGAAAATTTTCAAAAAAATACCATAAATTCCTGATGTTACTACTAAGTTGTGTACAAAATTTCAGTTTGGGATCTCAATGGGATCATATTGAAATTAATTTTTATACATAAGCGTGTAATGGAAATGGACACCACATAGCCTTTAATTACACAAATTAATTTTGTCAAAACATTTTTATTAAGTTTATAACCAATTAAAAGTTAATTTGTTAAAAAATACCTTCACATTTTCATTATTAAGAGTGATGGCTACTGACCAGTAAACTCTACTTCATAATAAAGGTCGATCACAGTCTATAAGTTCAGCTTTTTGTTGCTGCTATAATTTCATTTGGGACATCAAATATGTTCTTCCAGTAGCTGTGGTAGGGTTCACTTTAGTTAATTTTGACTTATCACTTTAAAGATGACAGGTTTGTGTCAGTCGTGGTCAGACGCTCGGCTCTTTTGAAGAAAGTTAAAAACCCTTGCTGACGGGAAACGTTTTATAAGGTTTTTCCAAAACGTTGGAATTAAAAAAAATTAATACCTCCACTGCCCGTAATTATGGGCCAATAGGCCTGTGCAGTGATCTAAAGACAGCAAGGTACGGTCTTGGCATTATAGGCTAGGTAGAGGTGACCGCTCATGTTTTTGCGTGTAATGTCGCCCAGGATCGAACCGAGGACTGCTGGCTTGTAATGCCAGAGCTCTACCACTGAGCTGCCGCTCCCGTATTAGTTGGTAATATTTTATAGACTATTTGTACTTCGGTGTCCAAGTAAATGTCCATACGGTAGCAAAGTTTTGCCGATGCATAGGCTATGTAGTATCACCATATATGTATTTTTAAAGACCTATCAAATTCTTCAAACTATATCAAAATATGGCTTATGACCTGAGTGATTAGCCTGTATGAGTCTCCGGTTTAAAGCTCTGTGTCGGTGAACAGACGCCAAGGCGCCACGCCGCCATTTATTTAACAGCTACACTACTGCGCCTGCGCCCCTCGCCACCAGTCCACCTGTAGACACGATTTTGTGGTGCGCCCTTATCAGTGCATGAAGTATAATAGTACATCTAAAAACAAGTTGTCAGGTCCTGAATATTTCTGAGTTTGATTGAAATAAGAGTGGTTTCTTCAAATTAGGACTTCATTAGATGTTTAATACAGTTGTAAACAAAACAAGGTAATTAATAAACCACTTTTAAGTAAATCGCATTGAAAAGTTTCTTTATAAGCTTCTAGCCATTTCAAAATGCTTTTAAAAGCCTAGTACCGAGTGGTAGCTCTCCAATAAGGCGATGGTGGCTGGCAAGTGTGTCATGTTAAAACACGATAAAAATGAAGATGTAGAGTTAACATTTCTACATCCTTCTGGTCCTACCTGCGTCCTGGTTTGTTTTCCTAACATAATATCTTAAAAGTATATAAATCAAATATTAACTAAAGTGAACCCTACCACAGCTACAGGAAGAACATATGTAATGTCCCAAAATAAAATCAAAGCAGCAACAAAAAGCTGAACTTTAAGACTTCGATCGACCTTCATTAAGTACAGTGTAATCAGTTTATAAAATACTACCGGTAGTCATCACTCTAGAAAAGAAGGCCTTCTTAGTGAACAAATCTAAAATTTACATTTCTCTTAATATGGAAAATGTGTAGGTATTTTTTAACTAATTAACTTTTAGTTGATTGTAAACTTAATAAAAATTTTTGACAAAATTAATTTGTGTATTAAAGGCTATGTGGTGTCCATTTCCATTACACGCTTATGTATAAAAATTAATTTCAATATGATCCCATTGAGATCCCAAACTGAAATTTTGTACACAACTTAGTAGTAACATTAGGAATTTATGGTATTTTTTTGAAAATTTTCAATTATATTAATTTTTTGGAATTCGCTTTCAAAATTTTGAGTTTGAGGGATCAAAAATTTAAATTTTTTAAATACCTTCATGTTGTATATCAAATTAAAGCTAATTTGATTCTGAACAGAATGGCTTTTATTTCACTTTTCTATCTTGATTCTAGCCAGAGATATTAAATGAAATGTAAATCAGTGAATGCGCAAAAACACAATTTTTTTGAAACTTTGAAAATTTTTTTTGAAAAAACTGAATGAGATAAAAAATTTTATTTTCTTCCTGGGTCATTCCATATCAAGTGATCCAAATAAAAAATAAAATTTTCCCTCATGTTTCTCTTTTTTAATAGTTTTTGGTTTAATGAATCATTAGAACAAACACAATCAAAAGGAAGAAAATAAAATTTTTTATCTCACTCAGTTTTTTCAAAAAAAATTTTCAAAGTTTCAAAAAAATTGTGTTTTTGCGCATTCACTGATTTACATTTCATTTAATATCTCTGGCTAGAATCAAGATAGAAAAGTGAAATAAAAGCCATTCTGTTCAGAATCAAATTAGCTTTAATTTGATATACAACATGAAGGTATTTGAAAAATTTAAATTTTTGATCCCTCAAACTCAAAATTTTGAAAGCGAATTCCAAAAAATTAATATAATTGAAAATTTTCAAAAAAATACCATAAATTCCTAATGTTACTACTAAGTTGTGTACAAAATTTCAGTTTGGGATCTCAATGGGATCATATTGAAATTAATTTTTATACATAAGCTTGTAATGGAAATGGACACCACATAGCCTTTAATACACAAATTAATTTTGTCAAAAATTTTTATTAAGTTTACAATCAATTAAAAGTTAATTAGTTAAAAAATACCTACACATTTTCCATATTAAGAGAAATGTAAATTTTAGATTTGTTCACTAAGAAGGCCTTCTTTTCTAGAGTGATGACTACCGGTAGTATTTTATAAACTGATTACACTGTACTTAATGAAGGTCGATCGAAGTCTTAAAGTTCAGCTTTTTGTTGCTGCTTTGATTTTATTTTGGGACATTACATATGTTCTTCCTTTAGCTGTGGTAGGGTTCACTTTAGTTAATATTTGATTTATATACTTTTAAGATATTATGTTAGGAAAACAAACCAGGACGCAGGACCAGAAGGATGTAGAAATGTTAACTCTACATCTTCATTTTTATTGTGTTTTGACATGACACACTTGCCAGCCACCATCGCCTTATTGGAGAGCTACCACTCGGTACTAGGCTTTTAAAAGCATTTTGAAATGGCTAGAAGCTTATAAAGAAAATTTTTAATGCGATTTACTTAAAAGTGGTTTATTAATTACCTTGTTTTGTTTACAACTGTATTAAACATCTAATGAAGTAATTTGAAGAAACCACTCTTATTTCAATCAAACTCAGAAATATTCAGGACCTGACAACTTGTTTTTAGATGTACTATTATACTTCATGCACTGATAAGGGCGCACCACAAAATCGTGTCTACAGGTGGACTGGTGGCGGGGGGCGCAGGCGCAGTAGTGTAGCTGTTAAATAAATGGCGGCGTGGCGCCTTGGCGTCTGTTCACCGACACAGAGCTTTAAACCGGAGACTCATACAGGCTAATCACTCAGGTCATAAGCCATATTTTGAAATAGTTTGAAGAATTTGATAGGTCTTTAAAAATACATATATGAATATGGTGTTACTACATAGCCTATGCATCGGCAAAACTTTGCTACCTTATGGACATTTACTTGGACACCGAAGTACAAATAGTCTATAAAATATTACCAACTAATACGGGAGCGGCAGCTCAGTGGTAGAGCTCTGGCATTACAAGCCAGCAGTCCTCGGTTCGATCCTGGGCGACATTACACGCAAAAACATGAGCGGTCACCTCTACCTAGCCTATAATGCCAAGACCGTACCTTGCTGTCTTTAGATCACTGCACAGGCCTATTGGCCCATAATTACGGGCAGTGGAGGTATTAATTTTTTTTTAATTCCAACGTTTTGGAAAAACCATATAAAACGTTTCCCGTCAGCAAGGGTTTTTAACTTTCTTCAAAAGAGCCGAGCGTCTGACCACGACTGACACAAACCTGTCATCTTAAAAGTAGTCCTAAATATAAGTCAAATATTAACTAAAGTGAACCCTACCACAGCTACTGGAAGAACATATTTGATGTCCCAAATGAAATTATAGTAGCAACAAAAAGCTGAACTTATAGACTGTGATCGACCTTTATTATGAAGTAGAGTTTGATTAGTTTAAAGAGTAGGCCTAGATACTGGTCAGTAGCCATCACTCTTAATAATGAAAATGTGAAGGTATTTTTTAACAAATTAACTTTTAATTGGTTATAAACTTAATAAAAATGTTTTGACAAAATTAATTTGTGTATTAAAGGCTATGTGGTGTCCATTTCCATTACACGCTTATGTATAAAAATTAATTTCAATATGATCCCATTGAGATCCCAAACTGAAATTTTGTATACAACTTAGTAGTAACATTAGGAATTTATGGTATTTTTTTGAAAATTTTCAACTATATTAATTTTTTGGAATTCGCTTTCAAAATTTTGAGTTTGAGGGATCAAAAATTTAAATTTTTCAAATACCTTCATGTTGTATATCAAATTAAAGCTAATTTGATTCTGAACAGAATGGCTTTTATTTCACTTTTCTATCTTGATTCTAGCCAGAGATATTAAATGAAATGTAAATCAGTAAATGCGCAAAAACACAATTTTTTTGAAACTTTGAAATAAAATTTTGAAAAAACTAAAAGAGAAAAAAAATTTCTTTTTTCAGATTTAAGTTTATTTTGCATATATGTATCTAATAAAAAAATATCAACCCCATAAAAAATAGTGAGGTAATTTGCATTTGATCACTTGATATGGAATGACCCTCCTTTTGATTGTGTTTGTTCTAATGATTCATTAAACCAAAAACTAAAAAAAAAAAAAAACTAAAAAAAACTTAAAAAAGAGAAACATGAGGGAAAATTTTATTTTTTATTTGGATCACTTGATATGGAATGACCCGTTATGAGTTCAGTTTTTTTCTTGTACTAAGTGGAATGAACAAAAATATTCATGTTGTTTAAAAGTTATTAGACATTGTAATGAAAAATAATGTTCAATACTAAGTCTCCAAAGTGCCATTACGGGGCTCGATAGCCTAGCCTTTTCCAACCACCCTCAGCTTTGCCTCGGTCGTAAATGAAATCTCTCCCTGCAATAAGTCACTTTCAAGACCTGTGATGAAAACTACTATTTCATTGGCTACAGACAATCATTATTAAATTGGTAATATGTAGGCCTACTAATCAATGTAAACGGTTTTAAATAATTACCGTAGGCTACTGTTCACTGTAATATCTTATAAGAAAATAAATTAAGGAAAATTCGCCCATTCAATTTGACCAGAAAATTACAATTTAAAAATTCAATTTAGCCATCAGGGAAAATTTGACCATGAAGAAATCCTGAAAAAATAGGTTTCCCTGTCATCATTAGTTACAATTTACAATTCCCATTATTTTTTAATTAGAAAATTTGAAAAATTTAGATGACTGCAAAATTAGCCTAATTTTGCCGATTGTCAGTGGCGGCTCAAAAATAGTTAGGGGAATTCCACCATGATTGGCACTTACAGGAACAAATCGTCGTTGCGCCAGCATTACCGCCTAACTGACCAATTCCAAAGTTTACAGGAGGAAGGAAAAACTAATTTGCAGCAACAGTAAGCAACCGGCAGGATCACCTAAGTGATCCTTGCAATACCGCCTAAGTGCCTCTGAAAGGACAGGAGATTTAAATTCATATTTACAGCGCTGATTACAGTAATCTAAACTCAACTTTAATAACTCTTAGTCTCAAACAGTTTATTAAAAGAAAATTGAAGCTCTACATGTCGTAAGTTATGAATAGTTAGGTTAAAAACAGAGGACTTCATGCTGCATGACTGCATACAAGCTGAAACTGATCTGTGCTGTTCAGATAGGCGGTGCTGCGCGAACTATTCACTTAGACCTTATTGCTTTCACGCGACTGGAGCACTTCCTGTGGTGATAACGTGAACTTCTACCGTACCAACTGATGCGTCTCTTCAAAAATACCATAGGCCTATGCAAAACTCAATTTGGGAAAAAATGTCACTTAAGCGGTAATGGCGGCACAACGACGAAATGTAGGTTACTGCCTTACTTTTCATTTTGAATAACTTGCACATGTGTATCTAAAATTATTCTATGGATGGCAAATTTACAATAACTTTATGGGATTTGAACTTCTAAGCCCTAATTTAATAGGCCTAACAATATTTCCTATGAGCCTAATGAATTTCAAGTTTCATACCTTACATATGGTACCTTATATCCTGGTAGGCCTTCATTAATCCAATAAAATTTACACTTAACACAATATGAGTTAGACTGGAAAAATTCCATACTAAATCACTGCACAGAACTTCTTGACACTAAAACCAAACACTATTCCAAAGTCTTCATGATTCTTCAGCCATTAGATGCACTCATCTTCAGTTGCTGTGAGTCAGTAGAAATAAAAGGAAGATGTGTGGAGTCCGCAGGTCTTCGCCCAAATCCTGAAAAAAGATTACCTATATAAGTTAATCTTCTTTATGAGGAGGAAAAACAATTTTAATTAGAGGAGCAATATTAATTAGAAACAAATTCAAACTGTACACGATCTCAATATTTCAAAAGGCGTCTGAAACGGAATTGTCAGGAAATCGGCTTTTGAAATAAAATATTTTAGCGATTGTATTTGGGAACCAGTTATCCGTGTCAGCCGTGTCTATTTCAACGGTTGAAAATTAAGTCGGTGATCAAATGGGTTATTTCCGCAATCTGAGGCCAGGTTAGATGACTTGACTTTAGAGGTGTGCAAATAGTGATTTTTGGTTTTGAATCGAATAGTAGCCTAATGTTGAAATTTCTTTTATCATTTATTTTAACTGAGATTGACAATGAAATTAAGGTATGTAGAATTTAAAATATGAGCATTTCACAAACAAACTGTATTCCACATTATTGGGTCAGAATAAAGTGTTTTTTTCCAAGATATGTGGATAAAATCACTAAAGGTTTACTTAAGGTTTAGCAGCCAACTTATTTTTCCTAAAATCACAACACAACCACAATAATTTAGTTACAACAATAAAAAACTAAACATTACTGCCAAACCGCCGAGAAGTAAAACAAGTCAAGAACACAGCAAATGAGATAAAATAAATGCGAGCGTCATTTGAATTTTTAGTCCGTCCTGACTTGGCTTGGCTGACACAGAGTATGTAAAGTTTTGATTCACAATATAGCCCTATCCACCGCCGGATTACAACATGCGCGAAGTATCAACTTTTAGTCAATGTTAATTTGTAGATTGACTATACAAAGTTGTAGCTAGCAAAAGATAGCAATACTATAACAAAGATTAAGTAAACCCTTCTTTATACAAAAAAAAAAAAAAATGCAATCATTTTATAATTTTGAGTATTGCACTACTGGTCGACGCGTGGCAACACTGGAAACTCAGAACTACTGTTACTGGTTCGTTTTTGTCAATAAACATGTTAATAATTGTTGATCCATTCATTGCATTTAAATAATATTTCTGCTTTACACTATAAGCTGATTTGTTCATTCAAACGTTTGTTTAAAAAATTACAACTAGCCGTTGAGCATCATTAGCGTTTTCGGGTCACCGGCGAGCTATTCGAACGAATCAATCTATTCGGTTCGAACTTCAAATATTTCCTGGAATTTCGAATTGAATGAATTATCGCAATATTCTATTCAAAATTATTCGAAGTTCGAATATTCGCACAACCCTACTTGACTTACACTGTATAAGTTAGGCTACACTCCAATATTTAATTTCAATGAGTGTGACAAAAACTACAAAAAACAAAATGAGGACTGTAACATTAAGTTTAACGGTCGGACAAAATGACATAGGCCTAATTCTTCTAACAACCACCGTACTTTTAAATTACTTTTGAATCACATGGCTTTTGAAAGTAGGGACTCATCTGGGGTAACTTTTGATACTACACTTTATAGGACATGGTGTTACACGGTGAGTCATTTGACAAAATACATAAACATGACACTCTAGCCAAACATTTCCTGAAAAATCTTCACTAAAAAACATACTAAAAATCTTTTTGTAGTTAATAATTTATTAACAGATTTGTATAAATCTTTAGAAAAGAAGCAGACCAGTGGTATACTGCATAAATTAACAAATATAAAACTACTGTGTGTGGACTTACTCCAGAACTAAGCAAGCAAACAAATTTTACAAAGTGGTAACATATGTTGAACCAATAATTTTTCATGACAATTGGAAAATTATAAATTCCAAGGGTGTAACATCTTCCCAATAAAACTACATCATAATAATTTCCATTAAAGAGACCAACACCCTTTATAGCGGTACAAAAAATATATCTTTACAAAACATAAAGGCTAAATACCTTCTGACAAAAACCTGTGAAGATCCATGAAAGACCTCAGAAGGCATCACGAAGATATCACAGGTGTTGACGCAAGACTTCACATGGCTCGGCTGACAAGACGGTCAAGTAGCATGATTAAGCGGGGCCCTGAATAAACAATACACAGCACACTACTAATTGTAACAACCTGGTATCTGAATTAATCTAACACACAATTTTATTCTAGACAAGGGAAATATAAGAGCATAGGCCTAGCCAAGAATTCTTAAGTGCCAGTTTTTTAATAAATGACAGGATGAAATTGTTAATAATATTTTGTGTCCGATTTTACTACTTGTGCTTTTATGCCTAAAATCATAATAATAGGCTATTTAAAAGTATTTTCGCGGCAGAACTGTTTATTCAGCGAATTTCAAATGGCTGTTACCATAATCAACAACTATGGTAAGGATATAAAAAATGATTTATAGGCCTAAATGGGAGTTGCTGTATATTTAACCCTTTCGGTGCTATGAACGACATATTGTTACTCGACTTTTCCCCCGAGAAATGCTAAGAAACGATATATCGTGCTTCGCCTTTCACCCAACAAGTGCTAAGGAACGATATAAATCGGATATTCCCCGATATCGATAAGGCAAAATAATAATGGGCAAAACTCCGTCCGAATCCACCGACTCCGCGGTTATTATCGATGTGGTAATGGCGATATTGCGATAATATTTATCGATAATATAATTACACCATACGAATACGATTTCATCACCTGATTTAGTTTTGTTCAAATATAATTAAACATACCTTTTAACTATAAAACAAATGTAATGCAAACAAGTAAATAACAAAAACAAATTTTAAGCTAACATAACCTACAACATTATCAAAGAACAACTCAAAATAAACTACCCAAGTTTGTGTATCTTAATTATTGTGAGAAGAAGCAGACTATGTTAGACCTAAAATGGCGTCACACAAATGCTGCCAATACGAATCAGAATGGTATTATTTTGCTATTGTATTAAAGGAATATGCATTTTAAATGTTTCCAAACACTATTCATTTTGTTGCTATAAACATCACTGTCAATAAAAGTGACAAGGTTTACGGTTAGATTATTGTTATGATACATTTGTGTTATTGTAAATAACCTATCATATGATTGATTGTGTTACACATATCTTAACTCAAACGATTACAAGTATCGAATAATGGCAATATCGAATTTTTCACATCGATAATAACCGCGGAGTCGGATAATGTAGTTTCGCCGAATAATGCTCAGAGGGTTAAATTAAAGTAGGACGCATCATAAACTGCACCCTAAGTTTTACTACACTCTCTTAGGCTATGATTTATGTGAGATATCGAAGTTTGGATAATATGTTAGGCCTACGTTAAGATAAAGTTATCAAATGACTCGATTTATACTCTCCAAAGGTTATGCCTCTGTATATGCATACGGCTGACTGAATCACACGTAGGAAGCTTACTGAATGGCACCTTAGTTTTACTAGACTAACTTTTATCCAATTATTTAACCAGCTACACCTATAGGCCTACTGGTGAATAATTTACCTATCACTAGGCGTGCTAGTTTGGTATTACCTACCACATCATCAGGTGAACTTACTAGGCCTAGGCTATACAGCCCAATCATTCAAAACTAAGATCTCTTTATTGTGATTACCCAACAGTTGTAATACCATCCATGGTAAAGTTTACAGAAAATTAACAAAATAAAAAATTTTTATTATAAGGCCTAGAATAGCCATCCATTAATTGGCGGAACTTAGTTATCCTCCTCCACCATTATTATCGATGTTAAAATTTCAATTTAGTGATTAAAATTATGCGATGAAAACAATAGATTCATCAAAGATAAATTGAGGTAAGAAATGGATTATAATAACAGTCCAACAGTAAACCTCCATCACTTTTGTGGACCGCGATGTTAAGGCTATAACAACAAAATCAATAGTTTTAAGAAAAATTGAAAACGCATAACTCATTTCCTCCATAGACTAAATAAAAAGTACATTTCTGATTCGTATTTGGCAGCACTTGTGTCAAATCATTTTAGGCTAACCTAACCTAACAAATGAAGTCTTCTCACAATTACTCAAAATAGGTACACATACAAAATAAACTTAGCTAGTTTATTTTGTGTTGTTCTTTGATAATGTTTTAGGCTTCATTAACTTAGTTAAAATTTGTCCTTTATTTTGTTATTTATGTTAATATTATTCTATTAAAACCTACTGAACTGAACCTCGATGATAACCTACAAGACAAAGTGTACAAAGGTAAGGTGGCTTTGTCTTCATTATAAGTGATTCTCAGTCTTGTATACTACACAATATCCTGTTGATAATAGAGTATGTTTGCATATAGAACTAAATTACTTCATCTAAACTTACCTAGTTGTGCTGTGCTTGCTAACTATTGAGGAGGGAAAGCTTCTGGAAAGAGACACCGTCGTGACGTGACACCAATGCCGAGGAGGAAGATTTTTTTGGAGGTGAATGCTTTCGATGATTGATTTCAGAGCTGACTTGAAGTTTTAGCCATAGCCATGCAAACACACAAAACGTTTCCCAATACTTAATATAAATAACGCATATAAATTGTCCCGGACCCGTTAAAGATGGCGGTCTTCTGATTCTGTAAGGAAATCACTCTTTGATAGAGTGACTGAGAAACCATCTATTGAAAAGGTGAAAATCCATTTATTTAAATAGTGGATATTTTCACTCTTTAGAAAGAGTGGAGGTTTTCCGTTCTTTCACGAGTTACTTTTCATTCTTTTGGAATGAACACGCATTCACTCTGAACAAAGAATGACTTTTTCATTCTTTCTATTTTAGCGTGTAGTAAACTAATTACGAGTAAAATAATGTTTAATAATTAACTAGCGGTGAAACAAAATCTATTAGCTGAAAGAACTCTAATTGCATTCCCACACATGCTATTGACGCTCCAACGCAGGAGCCTCTACATTCAGGTGCCGATGTGCCATAGATCTGGTCCATTAACTCTAATGGCGAGTGTAACTTGCCTGATCAAAGGCTCGTATAGCGTGAACAACAAACATACCATTTTCTCAACGTATAAGGGGTCTTAAACACACTTTTACAAATAAATACTCACATAATAAAATTTTGGAAACTTATAACAACGAAACCTGTACCATATATCAAAATCGGTAGTAATTTACTTATAAAAATACAGAAAAATGTATTATGATCAAATGTGATGGGGGCAAAATATTTACAAGTTGATGAAATTTTATGTAGTTTTTATTTTTTGTATAACAGCTATTTAAAACTTTTGAAAAAGTGTTATTAGGCCTATTATCATTATTATTTAAAACTACATTCAGTATAGTATGCAACAATTAATAGTCCTGAAGGAAACATACCAATTTCGGGCTGGGATCAATTTTTGCAAAAGTGGAAGCCGGATGAGAATAAATTGATTAAACAAACAAATTTTGACTTTTAAGAGGAGTAAATTTAAAATTTCATCATGAAGTAACAAAGCAAAATAACCGTTTAAATTATGTTATCTTAAAATGAAAGAAACGTCCTTTATACTAACGTAAAAGCCAGCTGTCCTTATAACTCTAATTACACAAAAATCAATTAAAGACGTATTTAGGGACTGAAAAATTGATCTTAGTGGACAGAAAATAGTAAGGTCTAGGCCTAAATACAAATGTTTACAACATTTTTTGCAGTTTCAGTACCAAACAGAAAAGTGTTACAGTGATAAGTCAAAAGTTTTATTGGCTTTACGTCTAGAAAACAACCCCTTTATTTGCCCTCAGGTGTATTCTAAAATTATCCATTACAGTAAAGATCGATGAAAAATATATTTTCCCTTCAAAAATTAATGTAACTATTTCCAAAATGTTATTTATTCATTTATAAGTTTTGATTAATAATAATTGATAAATAATAATTGAAAAAGTCTGAATAATAATTGATCTAATAACCAATATAGCCATTTATTGTGTATTATCGTCTTTGGTTGATGATGGCAGTGTTAATATGACATGTGTTGTTAGGTAATATTCTAAATGCTATTATACGCCTGAAGGGTACAAAGCCGTATTGGCTATAAAAATTAAGAGTAAAATTCGAAAAATATATTCGTAAATAGTAATGTTTTATTTTTTTATTATTGATAGCTGTATAGTAGCTTGGAAAATATTTATTTTGATTAGCCTTATAAATTTAACGTAAGAATAACAACCTTCCCATCTTGTAATTTTCTAAGGTGTAAAAGTAGGAAAAAAAGAACGTGTAATTACATGATCTATATTCGACGAACCAAAATTTCAATTACACTCCATCTTTATTTTTTAACCATATTTCAACCATCTCAAAAACAAAATACCCCCGTCGCAGCAGACCTGCGTACTCAGCGAATTTCTAATGGAATTTTGGTATATTTTCTATTTCCCCATAAAATCCATGGGGATGAGAGTATGTAGGTTTGCCGCCATATGGGTTTTGTTGGTAAATATAAGTTAAACCCTACCTAGTGATTGTACATACCAAATTTTATAAGGCTATGGTGTTCTTTTTATTTTCCCCATAAACCCTATAGGGGTGAGTACGTAGGTTTGCCGCCAAATGGGTTTTCTAAGCAAATATAAGTTAAACGCTTCCTAATGAATGTACATACCAAATTTTATCAAGATATGTCAATAAATAAGCAAGTTAGAAGGTTTTGTTGATTTCCCATAAGAATAACATAAAAAACATACTTTTTGGATTTTCTCCATAACCATTTAAGCTGGGTAAAACATTCAAAATACTAGATTGTTTGTTTTTTTAAGCTCTTTTAAATGGTTTAAGTTAAAATTGTTGAATTTTCTAAATAAAAGTAAAAAAAGCCAAAAACCCATTTTTAACCCTTTTGAAACCCCATAAAACCCTATTCCCATGGTCCGATCATTCTGGTTCGCGAACTCAACCTAGTAGACGCTGGCTTACATCCCTGTACCAAATTTAATCAAAATCGGAGGTTCCGTTCAAAAGTTATCGTGTTAACGGACACATAGATATATATATATATATATATAGATATATATATAGATATATATATATATATATACCTTTATAAACACATAACCCTGCATTTGTCACATACCCCTGCGTGGGATAAGTGTTCGAATATACACACCGAAATAGACATTTATAGACACTTAACCCACATTATTTTTTTTACCATCACTTATCCCTGCATTGGGTCAGTGTTGCCAACTGTTGATAAAAACCACAATAAACAAACTTTGCAAGGAAACGTTAAATCTAATCCTCACGCAAAAAATGTTTAATAAAAATTAAAAATAATGGTTTTTAAATGCGAACTATTAGAAAAAAGACATAATGATGGTAAAACCGTTCTGGCGATAAAAAACGTAACAATTAGAGAAAAAGTTTTATATCTTTAGAGATACGTAGTCTAACTAAATGGTTTCGATCTAAGGAGACAAATGTTTTATTTGTTTTCTGAAATTTATTTTTAATCAAACTCTTAAGCTACTTTTTATACAATAATTAAATCAATTATTGTAATAACGAAGAATGCAACTAGTTCACCACTTATGAGAACCTTACAGATTCGTAGTAAACTATATGTTTTCAAACCCGAGGAGTCTAAACTAGTTATTTTCGTCACGTGAAATGTTTACCATTTAGGCGCTCCGCGGGAAAAAGTCGGAAAAATTAAAATAATTAATTAATTAACCGTGTTAGTAATAAGTTAGAGTCTATGTTAATATATAAAAAATATGTAAAATTATTTTGAACAATAAGTTTCCACTGAAGTTTGTTCTTGATCAAACTCTTATTCTCTTATGTGTACAATGATTAAATCAACCATTAAAATAATAAAGAATACTCAATAACTATTACACCACTTATCAGAACCTTACAGATTAATAGTCAAACTATATTATTTCAACCCCAAGGAGTCTAAATTTGTTATAGATTTAAGTGAAATGTTTACCGTTTAGGTGCTAAGGGGAAAAAGTCAGAAGGACTAAAAAAATTAAGTCGGCCTAACTATGTAAGTAATAAGCGTAAAGTATATGTTAATACATGGATAAATGCTTAAATTATGGTGAACAATAAGTTTTATCTCTGAAGTTTGTTCTTAATCAAACTATTATGCCATTATAAGTATAATATTTAAATCTACCTTTAAATTGTAAAGAATACACAATAACTTGTACACCACTTATCAGAACCTTACAGATTTCTAGTCAAACTATATGTTTTCGACCCCAGGGAGTCTAAATTACATAATAATTTAATTTACCACCCAAACCATCCTTGAACCTTAAACCTCAATCGATTGTTTCAAGAATCAATAAACATATAACAACATATAAGTGGTTATATGTTCAAGTGAAATGTTTACCTTTTAGTCACTACGCTGAAAAAGTCGGAAGAACTAATTAAAAATAGTGTCTCAACGCTAAGATATGACGAACTTGCACAATAGCAGTCTATGGAGGAAAACAGTTTCATTAAATATATCCATCTACATTCTATTTAGTACAAACGTAAGCAGTTTTTTGTAAACACTACTCCTTTCTTATTTATAGACGAAATTAAATGTTTGAGATGCCATAAGATGCGTCTCACTTCGTAGTTTTCTTATAAGGTTTTAGATTTGTTACATTTGTACTCTGAAGGGCATGGGAAGCCCTTAAAATTCGTTTTTTGTCCATAAGATTAACATAGGAATAATTTGTATTGAATTGCAAAATAAAACAGCTGTTGATAGTAAAAGAGACCAACGCTAAATAGTAAAATGCTAAGTAGTAAATTAATAGTAGTAACACTGACATAAGACAGTTAGGCCTAGAAGCTAAATATAACTTTGAATTTGTAGGCAAAGGGGCTAGGTTTTATTACCAGGTACTCGGGTAAATGCAGCGCATTGCGCTGCACAGATACCCTAGTTATGTATATATGTTATATTATTAAATAATAGCTCAAATTTGATTGTGAAAGTGACAAGATTTAAAATTCTACTGTAGGGTAAAGGCACCAGTGAGAACCGGTAAAGAGTCATCTATGTGTGTAACCAGATCCTACCAGGTCATTTGTGTCCTCACAACCCCTAAACTTCTACTGTCTTTTAATGCAAATCTTAGGAGTATTTATAAATAGTAATTATTAAAAAATAATTAGAAAAAAGTATATAAAAATATAATACCTCTTTGTCAGACACGACTCCAGTAAGTGACCATTCTCGACCAAGTGAGTGACCCCTTTTACCCAGTATGATCCCGGTAAATTTTCTTACGAAAGTAATAGTTGTACCTTGCAATAAAATTTATTGTAAGTCTTATTATAACAGTGTATTGTATGTCGATATTTTGTTCAAAAATAAAAAAAATAAAAGTCCACCACTGTTTGGCACTAAAATTGGCTGTACCCGCAAACATCTCTACTTGACTAAAGCATGTAAATGAAAGTCACTATGTTTTGCATAGACCATTTTACTGCACCACATAGAGGCATTTTAGCCCACGGTATAAAATTTATATGAGCATGAATGGAAAAATTCATAATTCTGTTTACATTTGTTTAGGCTAATGGATAATGGGTGACCAGATTAGATGTCATCATCATAAAAATATGCCATTGCAAATTTTGTCAATGGATTATATGAGTACCTCTTACCTAAACAGTAATTGCATCCTAAATGTAAAATGATCCCACTGGCTCTTAATGTAGAAGTTATTCAGTATTAAGTGTCCAAAACTGAATCAAATTCACGAATTTTAATCACTTTTGGAGAATTCGTAAAAATGAAAAGCTATACTAGGATAAAATAAGGATAAAAGTGGTTGTGGGTAACTAACTGTTATGTTTTAGCATAACAGTGGTAAAAAAAACCTAACTGAACCTAGCATTTTTGGTTGAATGGTCCTGTCAATTTTTTCCTGTGAAATACTCACTGGATTTGTTAATTTTTCTAACCCATTAAGTGACCACCGCTGAAAATTGGGAACAACACAAAATTTAATGAGTCTTTAAAATGTACTTTGATTCACAGAATATCATAAAATTCACCAATTTTTACAATACAATCAAGAGTTGTATACAATTTTTATTAAGTCAGATCGGTAATTTATCATGTTAATGAGAGTTCTAATAGCAACATCAGGTTGAAATGGTGAATCAGTATATTGACATTGTAAAATGTTTTTAAATGATAATGTTTCATTAATATAGGCCTAAAGCAAGGCCATAATTAAAACTTAAACTTAACGTTTGGGGTGTATTTTAAAACCTTTAATATATTGTATTTTTGATATTTTTAACTAAATATATACATTTTTATCAGTCCGGTCAATCTTTGGAATCCGGTCACTTACTGGTGCCTTCACCCTATTCAGAGTGTTAAGTACAGCGCATTAGGCCTACACTCCGCTACACATGTAATAAGACTACAAGATCTCGCCACGATCATCCTACACTCATCTTTCATTCATATTCATATTCAGGTTAAAATACCCTCTATGTGAGGTCCCTGTCTCAAAATAGTGATATAGTGAATGTCTAGTCAAGCGCGCTGCCTGTCATAAATGTCGGCATGTCCCCGTCGTGACAGATTCAAGTTCGCCGACTTTGCAGGTAGCGAGCGGTCCAGGCGGTAACATTTTCCTTTACTTGGAACAATTAAACCCTCTATCCGTCTGTTCCCAAACAATAGCTCCCAAAATTCCCCGCTGCGTCATTAGGGGTTAGAGTTGTTTTTGATCAGCTTTCTCAGTTTTCTAAACTACTGCTAATTTGTCATCTTTATCTCAAAATATTTAAAACGACAGCAAGATTTAGGTAAAGCCAGTATCCTACGTTTAAACTTAGGTAACTCATGCAATCTTCTTGTGATATTACCGACATTTCTACGAGCCTATTTCGTTCTGCCGGACGGCCCCATTAGGGGTGGGTTAGGCTTCCCAGATTTTCTTCGGACTAAGTTTCACTGGACTGCATATTCAATGGGTGAAAATCGTGGATTTCACGGGACCATTGGGTGGCAAAAGGCCGCGGAACTGAGCGACGGAAATAAAAACAACACTTCAATAGACCTATATTTTTGCCTACTGATACAACGAATGATTACTTGATAAAAGATTCTGTTGGAAAGGGTGATTCTTGCAGTATTTATAGCATTAAGAAGAAGAATTATAATTGCATCTAGTTTAATAAAAGTTACTACTTTTAAAGCAATTGAATAATCAAATTAAATATGTAGGATGTGAAATAGTGTTTTACTTTTGGTCAAGTAAAAGCTGTCAGTGGGAATGTTGTAGCGAAGATTCAAAATTTTATTTCTCACTTGAATCATTTATTTGTGAGGTCCCCCATTAGCTGAAAGATTTAAAAGAGCGTCGTAAACTTACACGGAAGAGCGGAGATTCCCACATCTCATAATGTTATTGTATGGGCTATGATAAAGCAGTACACCCCCGCTGCAAATAGATTGGGAAGTAACTTACTATTATACAGCATATTACATATTCGTTTCAAAAAGATACATGGGTAATAGGATAAGACTTAATAACATTTTGGCCTTGAGTTTTTGTTTAGTTTAGTTAGAGATTTTCTTTAACATTTGCTCTCTTAGAAGTTGGATTATATAGATTGATCGTATTAATTAATTTAATATAATAAGGATAAAAGGATGTAATATCTGTATTCCATAGATAAAGTTCTACCAATAAAGTATAACATTTATTCAGACTGAGATATATTTTTTCAAATTTTTTATGTGATTTATATAATATATTACTTTTATTTAGGGATAATATTTAAGAGTAGAATTAACCATAGTACGGTATTGTGCATGTTGCTTGACCAGCATCTTTAAAAGAATCAACGCTCAAATTTAAATTCTCTAAATAAAATCATATGTAGCGGAAACGGATAGTGTTACAAAAAATACCTCGGATAAAAATATTTAAACACTCCCTCTCCCTCTTATAACTTTTTTGCGGACACTCTTTCCCTAATCAAAGATAAAAAACTTCTTTCCCTGCTACATTTTGTGTTAATAATCAACAAGAAATAAACATGATCTTAGTTTCACTAATAATATTTATTAATTAATGCAGAACATTTCTTTGGCATCATAGCAATAGAAAACAATATTAAAGATATCTCCTATATGCTGTATGTGCTTCAGCATGAGTGATAGTTAAATTATTGCTATTAATTTAAAACAAATAAATAACCTACCGTGACAATGCCGAGGGATTTTTGTAATTTTAATTCGAGTTATATTAGTATTATCATAAAGTAATAGGTTAGTGTACATAGTCAATGATAATTGTAAGTGTAAAACTTATTCTATCACCTTTACACATCTATGTTAAGTAATGTTGTAATTGAAGCAAACAATTCATGTTATTCAAAGGGCGAATAATATACTATTTAGAGACTGGCACATTTTTATTTCGTTTCCTTTCGCTTCGGTCCGTGGTATAAGTGAACGTCGATGTAGAACAAACAACTCACACCAAACAACTCACAACTTAACTATCAATCTCAACCCTTATGATTATATACAACTGCCTCGGCCGCTTAAAATCTGCCAACCAATTCCAAAACGGGTGTTCTCACGTCAAACAATAGAGACCTATCGCACTAGGGCCTTAGAGCACAGAGTATGTATTACTTACTCTGTGCTTAGAGGGTCTGGAGGGTCTAAAGGGAGGACCTAAGGAGGTTGTAAAATTGTGGGAGGTAGGCTAAATCATTCCACACAGACCATCAGTAAATTATTACTTTCGTAATACTCAAAAATATTTCATCTTCGGAATTTACAATAAGCACTAATAGTGCAATCAAATTTCAATTAACATTAAACATGACAACAGTAACACAATGAAAAAAATACATGTTTAAACCAAATTAATTCGAACTATAAATCTTTTTTAACTTGATCTTTTCCAAGAATATTGGGGTGCGGGGTGATTTAAACTATAAACAAAAAAAAAAATTCACATAAAATGTAAACTCATAACAAACACGGTCAAGTAGCAGATTGACTGCAACTAAATGTGTTGCTCGAAATCGATCAATTTAATGTGCTCTATCCCATGATATAGTTAATTTTTTATACATTTATTTTTAAATCAATTGTTATCCGTGGGGTGTTTCACACAAATCCAATATTGTGATTGTCGCTAAAAACACACTTATTTACAGCTGTTAAATTAGCAGATGTTAAAATGCTTTATTTAATCCCAAAGCTTTTTAATTAGAAAATTTGAGATTTCAACGGTAAACAGCGCCTTTGTTTTCAGTCCGATTCTCATCAGCTTTTGGCGGAAACAACTAGAGAAAAAGACCTATCCAATGACACCAAAAGCTTGAAATCGGCTAAAAATTGTAGGAGGAATTCTCTATACACAAAAAACCCTTAGAGCATTAAATAAATATGGATAACTTACTAGTATACGTGTTGCTCGAAATCGAGCAATTTATTGATCCCTTTAAAGTTGCCATGTTGTTTTTAATAGGAGAAATATTTTATTTGTTTTGTTTACTGTGAGTTAAATATACAGCTGTTATAAGGATCAAATTTAACTGCTGACTGTTACTATCAGGTGTTGGTGAATACAGTAGTTTTATGTGGAATTGTTGTTTTGTTTATTTTAGTGGTTTGTTTACGTGAATGAAATGCCACATCTACGGAGATCAGGTGCAAATCTTGGACGACGCACCATTTAATATCTTGTAGGCCCTAAACATATAATAGCCCGTCGCAGCAAACCTGCGTAATCAAAAATTATTAGAGTATGGTAGACTTGTGGCGAGTAAGCGCAGCTAACAACCTAAATCTGGCGCGAAGTGTGTGCAGCGAATGAGCCGACCCAAACGGTGAGTGAGAGCAGCGAACGAACCAAATTGACGGCGAGTGAGCGTAGCGAACGAGCTGACCCAAATGGCGAGTGAGCGCAGCGAACGAACTCAACCCTGATGGCGAGTGAGCGTAGCGAACGAGCTCACTTTAATTACTTATAAAACATTTGCTATTATTGCTTTTAAAAATAGTCGCTCCGCTCAATATTGCAAGCAGACAACTGCATTGTATACCTAGTTTAGATGTAGCTCTAAATCAATTACATCCAACCAATCCAATATTGTGAATATCTGTAATCACAAAAACCTACATGTATTTACAGCTGAACATTAACAGATGATGTTTAAAATGGTTGATTCAATCCCAATGGTATTTTAATGGGAAATTTTGAGATTTAAATGGTGGATATCGCCTTTATTTTCAGTCAGATTCTCATAAATTTTTGACGGAAACAACTACAGACAAAGCCCTATCCAATGACACCAACAACTTTAAACTCGGTTGAAAATTGTAGGAATAGTTCTCAACACAAAAAGAAACCATTTAGCGTATTAAATAAGCATAGATGATTATTTCAGAGAGTCCAAATCAGCTGTTATGTTTCTAAGCCAAACCTATACATTGTTAAACGTAACAGTTTCAAGTAAACTGATAAATAACAACTGTTACAAATAATATTACAAAAGTGGTACAATGTGTTTACTACAATGTATGTGCTACAATGGACACGTTCACGATCATCCACCGCAAAAGCGGTTTGTTTACATTTTGCCAATCACGTGACTAATTCCAGACATTTTATTTGTGGGATTTGTCACGTGATAGGCAAAAACGTAAACAAACCGCTTTGCGGTGGATGCTTGTGAACGCCCTCAATGCAGTGCCGATTTTCGGGGGAGGCCATTGCCTGCCGAAGTTTTTTTTTTTTTTGGGGGGGGGGGGGTGACCTCGCAAAGGGTTGAGAGGCGAAAAGGACGACGGGGGGGAGGGTATAAATTGCCGATCAATGATGGTATTGTTAATTTATATTATAAATAGTATTATTTCCTAGATGAAAAAGAAAGGGGGTGACAGAATACTTTGAAAAGATTTCCAAAATCAAACTGTATTTTTCTCATTGAAACCTAACCTCAGTAAAAGAAGAGGTAACCTACCAAGTGCGCATCACGCAAATAATTGCAGTCAGTCTGAGTTTATAACATCGAGACTCTTGATTTTATTTACGCTTCTCTTAAGCAGTTGAGCTAAACAAACTGAAAAATAAAGTTAATTATTGAATTGGTATAGTCTTTTTTGTTTAATTAAAAAAAAACCAGCTTCAATAATAAATCAGATATGTGTTAATTTGTTGAATGCACTTAGCGGTAAAAAGCAAATCACGTGTGCCAATGTCGTCATGACTATCGAAATTAACTCTTGACTTTAAACTCCTTTCAAAAGCGAGATTTGAAATTTAATTTTTCCCCTCTAATAGGTATAACTAAGTTTTAATGTTAGTCCCTTATGGTTTCCAAGTGATCATAAATCCGTCAGATGGAGCTTCACGACCTACCCCATAGTAAAACAAAAGTAAGCGTACGGTTGGCCTACTCCATCAATTCTTAAATTATCACAGCTCAAACTTCATTCACACTAAATACAAATTAAATTGAACAACATTACAACAAAACAATCTTGATATAATACTGTTCCAAAAAGAAGGCTATGACTGCACTCAACGATCTCCACCAGACGATGATCTTCACAATAATCAAAAATACCACCGTTGAAAAAGTCTCCTTCTCGTCGCTTTCTCCGTGTCGTCTGCCGCGCGCAGCGCAAAATCCTATAGCCTACTTTACGAGGAGTGTCTATGCAATGTATACAGAACCGAATAAGTAGGGACATCCCAGGTTAAAAAATTTTTGTTTTGCCCCAAAATGAGGGTATTTGTTAAAAAAAATCAAAAGACTAACAAACGTATGCAAAATTATCCTAGCCATCTGTTTCCATTCAACCAATCAGCATGATCCTTGAATAAAAATTACGTCTTAGTGGTGCTATCTGTGTTTCGGGGGCGGCGTTCTTAATTCCCCATAAGAATGTCCCTACTTATTCGGTTCTGTATAGATTGGTCTATGGCGATGTATTTTCCACTATCTTTAAATATAGCGGGTAGATTTTGTTTACACTTTGCATTTAATAGTGTTTTGGTCCAAAAATAAGTTTTTAAATAGCCTCCACCCCAGCAAAAATCAATTGTTGCATAAAATTAAGTTTTAAAAATGTAATTTTTAACATTGGTTTATGGGTTAATATTTTTGTAACGGAATTACAAGGAACAAAAAAAAATACTATATTTTAAGTCTTTTTATTGAAACATCTGTAAACAATGAAGAGGTATAGTTGATTGTTGTTGTAATCTATACTTATTTAATATGCTAAGGGTTTTTTTGTCTTGAGAACTCCTCCTACAATTTTGAACCGATTTTCAAGTTTTTGGTGTCATTGGATAGGGCTTGGTCTGTAGTTGTTTCCGCCAAAAATTGATGAGAATCGGACTGAAAATAAAGGCGCTATCCACCATTGAAATCTCAAAGTTTCCCATTTAAATAGCATTGGGATTGAATAAAGCATTTCAAACATCTGTTAATAATCAGCTGCAAATACATGTAGTTTCGGTGATTAAAGATATTCACAATATTGGATTGGTCGGATCTCATTGATTTGGAGCTAAAAGTAACTTTTGTATTGTATTAAAATAAATTGCTCGATTTCGAGCAACACTTATACTAGTATTTACATTAATAGCCTGATTAAAATTATTTATAAACTCCCAATAAATTTACTAGCAAAAACTTCATGAGACTGAGGGAGCCATGGCCCGTTTTCCCCCTCCCCCCCACGGCCATAACCACTGACAGTCAACAATCCCGATCAGCTGATGGCATTTACAATACAGCACCAATGTCTCTGTCTTCTCGTCCCTTATCCAGTTGTCTGTGTCGTCTGCCGCGCGCTCACGCAAACTCTGCTGAATTTAAGCACCTCCAAAACTTCCTCAAAATATAATAGGCCTAATGTTGTTTTTAATCTCAATTAATACAAATCAAAGCTAAATACTCATAAACAATGTCAAACTTTCATAAAAAATAGATAATGTTTGTAACTAAAATATAACGTACCGGTATGATTTTTAAGCCACCAAAATTTACTGCCCGAAAACTCTCGGAGGGGACCATGGCCCTCATGGCACCAACTGAAGGCGCCACTGCTACAATGTGTGTGGTACAGAGTGCAAAATTACCAGCTAATATGCAACAGTGAAATAATAAAAATAGTATAGCCGCTACGAAGGAAAAGTCGGAAAAATTCAATTTAATTCATATCTCAGGAACCGCTCGCTCGAATCTCACAATTAATGAGTCTAATGGTATGTTTTCATACCTGAGGAATTCAATGAAAGCAATTACAAACATACGAAAATCGATAGTTTAGCCGCTATGAACGAAAAGTCGGAAAAATTGATTTTAATTCATATCTCAATAACCGGTCGCTCGAATCTTACAATTAATGAGTCTAATGGTATGTTTTCACACCTGAGGAATTCAATGAAAGCTATTCCAAACATACGAAAATCGATAGTTTAGCCGCTATGAACGAAAAGTCGGAAAATTTTAATTTAATTCATATCTCAGGAACCGCTCGCTCGAATCTAACAATTAATGAGTGTAATGGTATGTTTTCACACCTGAGGAATTCAATAAAAGCAATTCCAAACATACGAAAATCGATAGTTTAGCCGCTATGAACGAAAAGTCGGAAAAATTTAATTTAATTCATATCTCAGGAACCGCTCGCTCGAATCTAACAATTAATGAGTCTAATGGTATGTTTTCACACCTGAGGAATTCAATGAAAGCTATTCCAAACATACGAAAATCGATAGTTTAGCCGCTATGAACGAAAAGTCGGAAAATTTTAATTTAATTCATATCTCAGGAACCGCTCGCTCGAATCTAACAATTAATGAGTCTAATGGTATGTTTTCACACCTGAGGAATTCAATGAAAGCAATTCCAAACATACGAAAATTGATAGTTTAGCCGCTATGAACGAAAAGTCGGAAAAATTGAATTTAATTCATATCTCAGGAACCGCTCGCTCAAATCTAACAATTAATGAGTCTAATGGTATGTTTTCACACCTGAGGAATTCAATGAAAGCAATTCCAAACATGCGAAAATCGATAGTTTAGCCGCTATGAACGAAAAGTCGGAAAAATTTAATTTAATTCATATCTCAGGAACCGCTCGCTAAAATCTAACAATTAATGAGTCTAATGGTATGTTTTCACACCTGAGGAATTCAATGAAAGCAATTCCAAACATACGAAAATCGATAGTTTAGCCGCTATGAACGAAAAGTCGGAAAAATTGAATTTAATTCATATCTCAGGAACCGCTCGCTAAAATCTCACAATTAATGAGTCTAATGGTATGTTTTCACACCTGAGGAATTCAATGAAAGCAATTCCAAACATACTAAAATCGATAGTTTAGCCGCTATGAACGAAAAGTCGGAAAAATTGAATTTAATTCATATCTCAGGAACCGCTCGCTCAAATCTAACAATTAATGAGTCTAATGGTATGTTTTCACACCTGAGGAATTCAATGAAAGCAATTCCAAACATACGAAAATCGATAGTTTAGCCGCTATGAACGAAAAGTCGGAAAAATTTAATTTAATTCATATCTCAGGAACCGCTCGCTCGAATCTAACAATTAATGAGTCTAATGGTATGTTTTCACACCTGAGGAATTCAATGAAAGCTATTCCAAACATACGAAAATCGATAGTTTAGCCGCTATGAACGAAAAGTCGGAAAATTTTAATTTAATTCATATCTCAGGAACCGCTCGCTCGAATCTAACAATTAATGAGTCTAATGGTATGTTTTCACACCTGAGGAATTCAATGAAAGCAATTCCAAACATACGAAAATTGATAGTTTAGCCGCTATGAACGAAAAGTCGGAAAAATTGAATTTAATTCATATCTCAGGAACCGCTCGCTCAAATCTAACAATTAATGAGTCTAATGGTATGTTTTTACACCTGAGGAATTCAATGAAAGCAATTCCAAACATGCGAAAATCGATAGTTTAGCCGCTATGAACGAAAAGTCGGAAAAATTTAATTTAATTCATATCTCAGGAACCGCTCGCTAAAATCTAACAATTAATGAGTCTAATGGTATGTTTTCACACCTGAGGAATTCAATGAAAGCAATTCCAAACATACGAAAATCGATAGTTTAGCCGCTATGAACGAAAAGTCGGAAAAATTGAATTTAATTCATATCTCAGGAACCGCTCGCTAAAATCTAACAATTAATGAGTCTAATGGTATGTTTTCACACCTGAGGAATTCAATGAAAGCAATTCCAAACTAAAATCGATAGTTTAGCCGCTATGAACGAAAAGTCGGAAAAATTGAATTTAATTCATATCTCAGGAACCGCTCGCTCAAATCTAACAATTAATGAGTCTAATGGTATGTTTTCACACCTGAGGAATTCAATGAAAGCTATTCCAAACATACGAAAATCGATAGTTTAGCCGCTATGAACGAAAAGTCGGAAAAATTTAATTTAATTCATATCTCAGGAACCGCTCGCTCGAATCTAACAATTAATGAGTCTAATGGTATGTTTTCACACCTGAGGAATTCAATGCAAGCTATTCCAAACATACGAAAATCGATAGTTTAGCCGCTATGAACGAAAAGTCGGAAAATTTTAATTTAATTCATATCTCAGGAACCGCTCGCTCGAATCTAACAATTAATGAGTCTAATGGTATGTTTTCACACCTGAGGAATTCAATGAAAGCAATTCCAAACATACGAAAATTGATAGTTTAGCCGCTATGAACGAAAAGTCGGAAAAATTGAATTTAATTCATATCTCAGGAACCGCTCGCTCAAATCTAACAATTAATGAGTCTAATGGTATGTTTTCACACCTGAGGAATTCAATGAAAGCAATTCCAAACATGCGAAAATCGATAGTTTAGCCGCTATGAACGAAAAGTCGGAAAAATTTAATTTAATTCATATCTCAGGAACCGCTCGCTAAAATCTAACAATTAATGAGTCTAATGGTATGTTTTCACACCTGAGGAATTCAATGAAAGCAATTCCAAACATACGAAAATCGATAGTTTAGCCGCTATGAACGAAAAGTCGGAAAAATTGAATTTAATTCATATCTCAGGAACCGCTCGCTAAAATCTCACAATTAATGAGTCTAATGGTATGTTTTCACACCTGAGGAATTCAATGAAAGCTATTCCAAACATACGAAAATCGATAGTTTAGCCGCTATGAACGAAAAGTCGGAAAATTTTAATTTAATTCATATCTCAGGAACCGCTCGCTCGAATCTAACAATTAATGAGTGTAATGGTATGTTTTCACACCTGAGGAATTCAATAAAAGCAATTCCAAACATACGAAAATCGATAGTTTAGCCGCTATGAACGAAAAGTCGGAAAAATTTAATTTAATTCATATCTCAGGAACCGCTCGCTCGAATCTAACAATTAATGAGTCTAATGGTATGTTTTCACACCTGAGGAATTCAATGAAAGCTATTCCAAACATACGAAAATCGATAGTTTAGCCGCTATGAACGAAAAGTCGGAAAATTTTAATTTAATTCATATCTCAGGAACCGCTCGCTCGAATCTAACAATTAATGAGTCTAATGGTATGTTTTCACACCTGAGGAATTCAATGAAAGCAATTCCAAACATACGAAAATTGATAGTTTAGCCGCTATGAACGAAAAGTCGGAAAAATTGAATTTAATTCATATCTCAGGAACCGCTCGCTCAAATCTAACAATTAATGAGTCTAATGGTATGTTTTCACACCTGAGGAATTCAATGAAAGCAATTCCAAACATGCGAAAATCGATAGTTTAGCCGCTATGAACGAAAAGTCGGAAAAATTTAATTTAATTCATATCTCAGGAACCGCTCGCTAAAATCTAACAATTAATGAGTCTAATGGTATGTTTTCACACCTGAGGAATTCAATGAAAGCAATTCCAAACATACTAAAATCGATAGTTTAGCCGCTATGAACGAAAAGTCGGAAAAATTGAATTTAATTCATATCTCAGGAACCGCTCGCTCAAATCTAACAATTAATGAGTCTAATGGTATGTTTTCACACCTGAGGAATTCAATGAAAGCAATTCCAAACATACGAAAATCGATAGTTTAGCCGCTATGAACGAAAAGTCGGAAAAATTTAATTTAATTCATATCTCAGGAACCGCTCGCTCGAATCTAACAATTAATGAGTCTAATGGTATGTTTTCACACCTGAGGAATTCAATGAAAGCTATTCCAAACATACGAAAATCGATAGTTTAGCCGCTATGAACGAAAAGTCGGAAAATTTTAATTTAATTCATATCTCAGGAACCGCTCGCTCGAATCTAACAATTAATGAGTCTAATGGTATGTTTTCACACCTGAGGAATTCAATGAAAGCAATTCCAAACATACGAAAATTGATAGTTTAGCCGCTATGAACGAAAAGTCGGAAAAATTGAATTTAATTCATATCTCAGGAACCGCTCGCTCAAATCTAACAATTAATGAGTCTAATGGTATGTTTTTACACCTGAGGAATTCAATGAAAGCAATTCCAAACATGCGAAAATCGATAGTTTAGCCGCTATGAACGAAAAGTCGGAAAAATTTAATTTAATTCATATCTCAGGAACCGCTCGCTAAAATCTAACAATTAATGAGTCTAATGGTATGTTTTCACACCTGAGGAATTCAATGAAAGCAATTCCAAACATACGAAAATCGATAGTTTAGCCGCTATGAACGAAAAGTCGGAAAAATTGAATTTAATTCATATCTCAGGAACCGCTCGCTAAAATCTAACAATTAATGAGTCTAATGGTATGTTTTCACACCTGAGGAATTCAATGAAAGCAATTCCAAACTAAAATCGATAGTTTAGCCGCTATGAACGAAAAGTCGGAAAAATTGAATTTAATTCATATCTCAGGAACCGCTCGCTCAAATCTAACAATTAATGAGTCTAATGGTATGTTTTCACACCTGAGGAATTCAATGAAAGCTATTCCAAACATACGAAAATCGATAGTTTAGCCGCTATGAACGAAAAGTCGGAAAAATTTAATTTAATTCATATCTCAGGAACCGCTCGCTCGAATCTAACAATTAATGAGTCTAATGGTATGTTTTCACACCTGAGGAATTCAATGAAAGCTATTCCAAACATACGAAAATCGATAGTTTAGCCGCTATGAACGAAAAGTCGGAAAATTTTAATTTAATTCATATCTCAGGAACCGCTCGCTCGAATCTAACAATTAATGAGTCTAATGGTATGTTTTCACACCTGAGGAATTCAATGAAAGCAATTCCAAACATACGAAAATTGATAGTTTAGCCGCTATGAACGAAAAGTCGGAAAAATTGAATTTAATTCATATCTCAGGAACCGCTCGCTCAAATCTAACAATTAATGAGTCTAATGGTATGTTTTCACACCTGAGGAATTCAATGAAAGCAATTCCAAACATGCGAAAATCGATAGTTTAGCCGCTATGAACGAAAAGTCGGAAAAATTTAATTTAATTCATATCTCAGGAACCGCTCGCTAAAATCTAACAATTAATGAGTCTAATGGTATGTTTTCACACCTGAGGAATTCAATGAAAGCAATTCCAAACATACGAAAATCGATAGTTTAGCCGCTATGAACGAAAAGTCGGAAAAATTGAATTTAATTCATATCTCAGGAACCGCTCGCTAAAATCTCACAATTAATGAGTCTAATGGTATGTTTTCACACCTGAGGAATTCAATGAAAGCAATTCCAAACATACTAAAATCGATAGTTTAGCCGCTATGAACGAAAAGTCGGAAAAATTGAATTTAATTCATATCTCAGGAACCGCTCGCTCAAATCTAACAATTAATGAGTCTAATGGTATGTTTTCACACCTGAGGAATTCAATGAAAGCAATTCCAAACATACGAAAATCGATAGTTTAGCCGCTATGAACGAAAAGTCGGAAAAATTTAATTTAATTCATATCTCAGGAACCGCTCGCTCGAATCTAACAATTAATGAGTCTAATGGTATGTTTTCACACCTGAGGAATTCAATGAAAGCTATTCCAAACATACGAAAATCGATAGTTTAGCCGCTATGAACGAAAAGTCGGAAATTTTAATTTAATTCATATCTCAGGAACCGCTCGCTAAAATCTAACAATTAATGAGTCTAATGGTATGTTTTCACACCTGAGGAATTCAATGAAAGCAATTCCAAACATACGAAAATCGATAGTTTAGCCGCTATGAACGAAAAGTCGGAAAAATTGAATTTAATTCATATCTCAGGAACCGCTCGCTAAAATCTAACAATTAATGAGTCTAATGGTATGTTTTCACACCTGAGGAATTCAATGAAAGCAATTCCAAACTAAAATCGATAGTTTAGCCGCTATGAACGAAAAGTCGGAAAAATTGAATTTAATTCATATCTCAGGAACCGCTCGCTCAAATCTAACAATTAATGAGTCTAATGGTATGTTTTCACACCTGAGGAATTCAATGAAAGCTATTCCAAACATACGAAAATCGATAGTTTAGCCGCTATGAACGAAAAGTCGGAAAAATTTAATTTAATTCATATCTCAGGAACCGCTCGCTCGAATCTAACAATTAATGAGTCTAATGGTATGTTTTCACACCTGAGGAATTCAATGAAAGCTATTCCAAACATACGAAAATCGATAGTTTAGCCGCTATGAACGAAAAGTCGGAAAATTTTAATTTAATTCATATCTCAGGAACCGCTCGCTCGAATCTAACAATTAATGAGTCTAATGGTATGTTTTCACACCTGAGGAATTCAATGAAAGCAATTCCAAACATACGAAAATTGATAGTTTAGCCGCTATGAACGAAAAGTCGGAAAAATTGAATTTAATTCATATCTCAGGAACCGCTCGCTAAAATCTAACAATTAATGAGTCTAATGGTATGTTTTCACACCTGAGGAATTCAATGAAAGCAATTCCAAACATACGAAAATCGATAGTTTAGCCGCTATGAACGAAAAGTCGGAAAAATTGAATTTAATTCATATCTCAGGAACCGCTCGCTAAAATCTCACAATTAATGAGTCTAATGGTATGTTTTCACACCTGAGGAATTCAATGAAAGCAATTCCAAACATACTAAAATCGATAGTTTAGCCGCTATGAACGAAAAGTCGGAAAAATTGAATTTAATTCATATCTCAGGAACCGCTCGCTCAAATCTAACAATTAATGAGTCTAATGGTATGTTTTCACACCTGAGGAATTCAATGAAAGCAATTCCAAACATACGAAAATCGATAGTTTAGCCGCTATGAACGAAAAGTCGGAAAAATTTAATTTAATTCATATCTCAGGAACCGCTCGCTCGAATCTAACAATTAATGAGTCTAATGGTATGTTTTCACACCTGAGGAATTCAATGAAAGCTATTCCAAACATACGAAAATCGATAGTTTAGCCGCTATGAACGAAAAGTCGGAAAATTTTAATTTAATTCATATCTCAGGAACCGCTCGCTCGAATCTAACAATTAATGAGTCTAATGGTATGTTTTCACACCTGAGGAATTCAATGAAAGCAATTCCAAACATACGAAAATTGATAGTTTAGCCGCTATGAACGAAAAGTCGGAAAAATTGAATTTAATTCATATCTCAGGAACCGCTCGCTCAAATCTAACAATTAATGAGTCTAATGGTATGTTTTCACACCTGAGGAATTCAATGAAAGCAATTCCAAACATGCGAAAATCGATAGTTTAGCCGCTATGAACGAAAAGTCGGAAAAATTTAATTTAATTCATATCTCAGGAACCGCTCGCTAAAATCTAACAATTAATGAGTCTAATGGTATGTTTTCACACCTGAGGAATTCAATGAAAGCAATTCCAAACATACGAAAATCGATAGTTTAGCCGCTATGAACGAAAAGTCGGAAAAATTGAATTTAATTCATATCTCAGGAACCGCTCGCTAAAATCTAACAATTAATGAGTCTAATGGTATGTTTTCACACCTGAGGAATTCAATGAAAGCAATTCCAAACTAAAATCGATAGTTTAGCCGCTATGAACGAAAAGTCGGAAAAATTGAATTTAATTCATATCTCAGGAACCGCTCGCTCAAATCTAACAATTAATGAGTCTAATGGTATGTTTTCACACCTGAGGAATTCAATGAAAGCAATTCCAAACATACGAAAATCGATAGTTTAGCCGCTATGAACGAAAAGTCGGAAAAATTGAATTTAATTCATATCTCAATAACCGGTCGCTCGAATCTTACAATTAATGAGTCTAATGGTATGTTTTCACACCTGAGGAATTCAATGAAAGCTATTCCAAACATACGAAAATCGATAGTTTAGCCGCTATGAACGAAAAGTCGGAAAATTTGAATTTAATTCATATCTCAAGAACCGCTCGCTCGAATCTAACAATTAATGAGTCTAATGGTATGTTTTCACACCTGAGGAATTCAATGAAAGCAATTCCAAACATACGAAAATTGATAGTTTAGCCGCTATGAACGAAAAGTCGGAAAAATTGAATTTAATTCATATCTCAGGAACCGCTCGCTCAAATCTAACAATTAATGAGTCTAATGGTATGTTTTCACACCTGAGGAATTCAATGAAAGCAATTCCAAACATGCGAAAATCGATACTTTAGCCGCTATGAACGAAAAGTCGGAAAAATTTAATTTAATTCATATCTCAGGAACCGCTCGCTAAAATCTAACAATTAATGAGTCTAATGGTATGTTTTCACACCTGAGGAATTCAATGAAAGCAATTCCAAACATACGAAAATCGATAGTTTAGCCGCTATGAACGAAAAGTCGTAAAAATTGAATTTAATTCATATCTCAGGAACCGCTCGCTAAAATCTCACAATTAATGAGTCTAATGGTATGTTTTCACACCTGAGGAATTCAATGAAAGCAATTCCAAACATACTAAAATCGATAGTTTAGCCGCTATGAACGAAAAGTCGGAAAAATTGAATTTAATTCATATCTCAGGAACCGCTCGCTCAAATCTAACAATTAATGAGTCTAATGGTATGTTTTCACACCTGAGGAATTCAATGAAAGCAATTCCAAACATACGAAAATCGATAGTTTAGCCGCTATGAACGAAAAGTCGGAAAAATTTAATTTAATTCATATCTCAGGAACCGCTCGCTCGAATCTAACAATTAATGAGTCTAATGGTATGTTTTCACACCTGAGGAATTCAATGAAAGCTATTCCAAACATACGAAAATCGATAGTTTAGCCGCTATGAACGAAAAGTCGGAAAATTTTAATTTAATTCATATCTCAGGAACCGCTCGCTCGAATCTAACAATTAATGAGTCTAATGGTATGTTTTCACACCTGAGGAATTCAATGAAAGCAATTCCAAACATACGAAAATTGATAGTTTAGCCGCTATGAACGAAAAGTCGGAAAAATTGAATTTAATTCATATCTCAGGAACCGCTCGCTCAAATCTAACAATTAATGAGTCTAATGGTATGTTTTCACACCTGAGGAATTCAATGAAAGCAATTCCAAACATGCGAAAATCGATAGTTTAGCCGCTATGAACGAAAAGTCGGAAAAATTTAATTTAATTCATATCTCAGGAACCGCTCGCTAAAATCTAACAATTAATGAGTCTAATGGTATGTTTTCACACCTGAGGAATTCAATGAAAGCAATTCCAAACATACGAAAATCGATAGTTTAGCCGCTATGAACGAAAAGTCGGAAAAATTGAATTTAATTCATATCTCAGGAACCGCTCGCTAAAATCTAACAATTAATGAGTCTAATGGTATGTTTTCACACCTGAGGAATTCAATGAAAGCAATTCCAAACTAAAATCGATAGTTTAGCCGCTATGAACGAAAAGTCGGAAAAATTGAATTTAATTCATATCTCAGGAACCGCTCGCTCAAATCTAACAATTAATGAGTCTAATGGTATGTTTTCACACCTGAGGAATTCAATGAAAGCAATTCCAAACATACGAAAATCGATAGTTTAGCCGCTATGAACGAAAAGTCGGAAAAATTGAATTTAATTCATATCTCAATAACCGGTCGCTCGAATCTTACAATTAATGAGTCTAATGGTATGTTTTCACACCTGAGGAATTCAATGAAAGCTATTCCAAACATACGAAAATCGATAGTTTAGCCGCTATGAACGAAAAGTCGGAAAATTTGAATTTAATTCATATCTCAAGAACCGGTCGCTCGAAACTTACAATTAATGAGTCTTATGGTATGTTTTCACACCTGAGGAATTCAATGAAAGCAATTCCAAATATACGAAAATCGATAGTTTAGCCGCTATGAACGAAAAGTCAGAAAAATTGATTTTAATTCATATCTCAGGAACCGCTCGCTCGAATCTAACAATTAACGAGTCTAATGGTATGTTTTCACACCTGAGGGATTATTGAAAAAAATTACTATTTACAGGGCTTTTCCCACAGTTTAAATAACAACATCGCGTACCTAACATTTATTTTTAATTTGGAATGAATTAGAAACAACGTTGTACCAAAACATGGGGAACAGGCCGACCATCGGCGCTCCTCGACCCTGTCCCTCCGAGGGTCGACGGTAATCTGCTGTGGAATGCCCTTGACCATCGGTGCACCTCGACATCTCCCGCAAACTATAATGCCGTTTGGAAATTAAATTGATTTTTTTACATTTTTAACAATATAATTGATCCATGTTGTGCGTAAAAAGTAGTTGTTTATAATAGAATACTGTACTACTATCTCCTATGATTGTAATCAAAAAAACAATCATAGGAGAATCACATTATAAACAAAATAATATTCACAGATAATTGAGTTTTTGTTGTTAATTTAGAATCTTTTATGAGATCAAATACTGGTCCAAGACTGCTTGACACTTTCTTCTCTTCATTTTTCACTTTTCTACTTTTTGTCTTCCTACCAAGAACCATAGTTAAATCTATCGATCTGAATATAAACCTAAACTAATATAATTGACAATGATGGTTACAAAAAGCATAATTGAAACCTCTACACAATCGTCATTGATCATGAATCAAACAAATAATTATAGCAGATATGTTACTAAACAAAAACTGCAAAATAAATAAGCAGTATAACAAAAATTAATGACAGGAGAATGACCAATGATTGTACAATTCAAACAATCTTAAAAAGCACGTGTTTATTAAACATATGTTAAATTGAAACAAATATGTCCATAGTTTACTTCAACCTTCTAGCCCCTCAAATTGAATAAAAATAACTTTGGTCGTGTGTGCGTAACTCGGCTCAAACTCGTCAAATTTAAACGATTTTATATCTCAAATGTAAGAACGTATTTCACTGAGTGTTCTTAGACCATAACAAACCATTCACCTCATTTGGAACGAAACATGACTCCAAAAATAAACTCCCATATGAGGAATGCATGTGGAGGAATATCTTTTGCGTATAAGTTGAGTTAGGCGAAAGGTGAAAGTATGCTGATGTTCTTTGCGTCATTTGCATGTGAGTACCTTTAATTTCTAACAATAAAACTTGCAGATCGATCAAATATAACCGCCGGATGGACTTGGAAACGATTTTATGAATTCTTTCAATATAAAATACTAGGGGGCCCGTGCAGCGCAATGCGCTGCATTTATTAGAGTACCGGGTGATCAAACCTTGATCCATGGTAATACTTTGAAAAAATGTCGCTATAGTGAAAATCAGATCGATCTTCATTACCAATTCTCCCACTTCCCAATGTGATAGTGCTGAGATGTGGTGCTCGTTCTTTTAGGTCTAAATTAGCTGAGATTACGTAGTTGTTCTTTTGCCGATATGTCTTAGGGCCTTTGTCTAAACCCTCCTATAAAATTTTAAATAAATTCACAGATGTTGGATCCACATATAGTTCATAAAAAATAAAACGTAAATGACAAAAGAATAAAAATCAACATTTCATTACTCCCCGGTCCTGTATGAGTTATGCAGCACTCACTGCGGTTGTTTTTGTAGTACTACTGTATGAGGTAGTCAATGACATAGTGTATGAGTCCACATTACTATTTATGCCTATTTCCTCTTTAACTTAACTTTCCATGACATTACAAAATTTAAATAAAGAAATCAAATAAATTAAGAGAATCTACGTCTTTTTTGGTGTGGTCCATTTTGTTTTTAGTGGCATTTTTATTTTGGTTAACATTTTTCTTCATAAAAACCATTTTTGTAATAAGCTTGTTTTCTATACTGGAGGTAAAAAACTTTTAAATGTTGTCTTTTACACAGGTTTTTTTTTAAATATGTGTAGCATTGTGCATAAAACATGTTTATACTATAATAGTAAATAAAAAGGTATTTTATTACACTTACAACCAACTATCCCTTTTCCTTATAGTTTACAGCAGTTTGAAAACCCATGCACACAAATTTGGTGTTCTATTTTAGTATTTGCTACCTTTCATTATTGTTTCAATACCAGTCGGACAACCAATAAAACCCATGTCAAAAATTTCAATTTCCAAAATTTGTTTCGAAAAAAATGAATTTTTCCAGGTTTAAGTCACAAAAATTATTTTTGTGAACCAAATACGTGTGAATAAAATTTTCAAGCAAAATATACCTGCTACATTTTGAGAAAAGGTTAAATCCCCAGATTAGACACTCCTCGTATTAAAGTATGAAATTGTGGTGATATTTTAGTACCAGTTCAATTTGATTCTATTCAAGAAATCTAAAATAAATAAAGAGATTATTATTTGTCTTCATTTGTTTTAGATTCCTTGCTTCTATTCAGCTTTTAACATATGTGTTTGTTTGTTCAACTATCAACAGCTGTTTTATTTAGCAATTCAAAATAAATTGTCCCCCATGTTAATCTTATGGACAAAAAATGACCTTTGAGAGCTTCCAGTGAGCTTCAGAATTAAAATATCAAAAATCTAAAACCTTATTGCAAAACTACGAACTGAGACCATTCTTTTGACACCTCAAACTTTAAAATTGGTCCAGAAATAAGGGAGGAGAAGCGTTAACAAAAAAGGGGCATCACGTATTATATATATAGATATTATTTGTTCATATTGAGGTTTTGTAACTTACTTTTTGTTTATTTGTAAATACTGTTCATTATAATTTATTATTTTACAAAAGCTGCTTTATTATTTTTAAGTTTAGTAAGTGTAACCAAGCAGTGCGTGGGGCCAGAGAATTTTCTCGCTAAAAATTCTTTATAGTAATAGTAGTAACAAACAGTGAGCTAAATTGCAAAGTGCAAAATGCTTGTTTCTATTCAAGAAGAGCTATTTTACTTCGCTCACTCCTCTTTCAGGTGGTTTAACCAGGGGCAGGGATAAGTTATCAAAGAATGCAGGAATGCAGGGGCCTAGTATACGTCTTCAGGACTGGGGAAAACTGCTGTAATGTAATAGACAAGGGCTGTTTCATTAGCGGGTAAAACGATGTAAAAATTAGTACCCAAAACGTCATTAACCTGATCAGCTGGTACAAGTTATTCTTATGGACATCAGATTGATTACGTCATCGGCCTGACTCAAAAGCGGCATTTTCCAACATCAAAGGAATGAAACAGCCCTTCTTTTGTTCATATGTTCTCCGCAGTCCTGATATGTCTTACAGGGATTATTTTTATGTTGTAAGTTAATTTAAAGTAGATTAAATCACACATAGACCGGCTGTTTATGCAGAAAAAGTAATCACAATTCGTAGTGGTTGATACTGTGAAGGGATATGTGTCAGGGGCAGGAATAGGTTATCATAAAACGCAGGGCCTAGTATATGTCTTGCAGGGATTATTGTTGTGCTGCAAGGTAATTTAAAGTAAATTAAATCACACATAGACCTTCTTTCTATGCAAGGCTATGTAATCAATATTATTAGTGGGTGATAGCATGCAGGGGTATGTTTCAGAGGGCAAGGATAAGATAAAAAAGAATGCAGGGACTAGTAAACGTCTAGTAGGAATTATTGTTCAAATATATACCAGAGTGCACGAAACGCAGCCTACTTTAAATTTAGGTTAACTGGCAAGACGTATACTGCATTCTTTAATAACTTATTCCTGGCCCTGACACATATCCCTGTACGGTATCATTCTCTACGAATGGTGATTGCATATTCCTGCATAAACACCCGGTATACGTGTGATTTAATTTACTTTAAACTAGCTCACAAACATAAAAATAATCCCTGCAAGACGTATACTAGGCCCTACATTCTTGATAAATTGTCCATTTCCCTGATACGTACCCCTGCATACACTACGCATGATTACAGTTCCCTGCATAAAAAGCTGGTATTATGTGTGAATTATTTTGCTTTAAATTATTTTAACACGTAACAATAATCTCTGCAAGACGTATTCTTGTCCCTCTATTCTTTGATAACTTATCCCTGCCTCGGCATGCTATACCCCCAAATAATATTGATTACATAGCCTTGCATACAGAGCAAGTCTATATGTGATTTAATTTACTTTCAATTAGCTAGCAGCACAACAATAATTTTCTGCAAGACGTATACTAGGCCCTGCATTCTTTGATAACTTATCCCTACCCCTGACACATACCCCTGCGTGGTACCATACGATACGAATGGTGAATACAGATCCCTGCATAAACAGCCGGTCTATATGTGATTTAATTTACTTTAAACTAGCTCACAAAATAAAAATAATTCATCCTAGACGTATAGTAGGCCTTACAGTATTTAACAACTAACCCCTGCTCCTGACACATACCCCTACATGAAATCATCCACTATAGGAATAGTGATTACATAGCCCTGCATAAACACCCGGTCTATAAGTGATTTAATTTACTTTAAAGTAGCACAAAACATAAAAATAATCCCAGCAAAACGTATACTTGAATTTGCATTCCTTGATAACTTATCCCTGCCCATGACACACACCTCTGCATGCTATCACCTACTTATAATATTGATTACATAGCCTTGCACACAAAGCAGGTCTATGGTCTAAGTGTAATTTAATTTACTCATAATTAGCATGCATTACAACAATAATCCCTGCAAAACGTATAATAGGCCTTGCATTCTTTGATAACTCATTCCTTTCTGTGACACATACCTCTCCACAGTATCATCACTACGAAAGGGTATTACATTGCTCTGGATTAACAGCCGGTCTATGCGTAGTTTAATTTTCTTTAAATTAGCTTACAACTTAAAAATAATAACTGCAAGACATATACTAGGCCCTGAATTCTTTGATAACTTGTCCCTGCCCCTGACACATACCCCTGCATGGTATCATCCACTACGAATGGTGCGATAACATAGCCCTGCCTAAACAGCCAGTCCATGCGTGATTTACTTTACATGTCACATGTTAAGCATGTCTGTTCAAAAATTAACAAACTTTAATTTTGCTTACTACACGAATACCTGTAAGACTTCCATTAAGCCCTTCATTTGTAAAAAGCTTATCCCGGCCCCTGACACTGCCCGTGCATGGTTAACCCACTATTAATGATGATTTTGTACCAAGGAAGTAATATGTGTCACTCAGATCACTTTAAATTAGCTTAAAAAATATTTAAATTCTATTAGTTCACGCTAAAAGCCTGAATAACATACAAGACACACATATCGCTAGGCCTACTTGCCACTCCCTAACCCGGAAATCATAAATTCATAGATCTTGATCACAATAACTAAAGCTTTTGCTCATTAAAGTATTGAATAATAATTTATATAATTCTATAATTTATATAATTCTGTCTTTTTAAATATTTATCGACTTAAACTAATTTATAACAACACCACAAAATAAGCTTAAAACATTATTCATGGCCACACTAAATTCGGTGATTAATTATCACTACCACTGACTCATATACCTAAATGATATCACACACCATAAATCGTGTGCATCAACTTCAAATTGGATCAATCACTTATCCCTTCGTGGAGTATACTTGGGCCTGCCTCTTGGAAGAACTATCCCTTCTCCTGACACATATCCCTCATTGATAATACCTCCTACAAATAAGGGTTACTTAGCCCTGCATACCAAGTAGGGTTAAGTGTCAAATAGTTCGCGGTTTAGCATTGTGCTATTTAGTAATCTTCTGTTGGCAGCAATGGTAAGCGTGAAGGGGTAAGTGTAGTCACATATCCCTCCACCATCGTGCAGGGGCATGTGTCTCTGCGTACAATCGTGATGACACTTATCCCTACAATTTGGGGACTTAACCCTTCGCGAAAATGCAGGGCTATGTGTCAAAATGCAGGGGTATGTGTTTATAATGGAACATATATATATATATATATATATATATATATAAATTTTAATGACTATTATTTTTTGTCTTTGGGCACCTCAAAACGAAAAAGTAACATGGTCCCGGGCTTAGGTCTTACCATGAGACCTACGGTAATAGCTTATTCCCTATGGGAAATTCGCTAAATGTGACTACCAATCTAAACCTCAAGTCAAATTCAAATATAGAGTTTAATATTTTCATTTTCCACATGAAAAACTATCAAACTTACATTTTATGACAAATCTAGAGATTCCTGATATTACAATTTATCTTGGGAAAGGTTTAAGCTAAATTGTTTTCCATATTTCATTCATCAATATAAAGCCTAGTAATCACATTATAGCATTTCCATATGAAAAAGTGCTTTGCAACTTATTATATTACAGTAAACTTCCTTTAATCCGGTACGTCTGGGACTTGACACATGCCGGATTACCAAATATTCTGGAGCCAAGCCTACATTAAATGTTAAAAAAATATGCTTTACTACCTACAGCATAAAATGCATAACGTACCTGTAATGAAAAGTGCTGTACATGATTATGAAACTAAAATGAGAATTATATAATGTCACCCGATGTCAGATGAATACGACTCGTCTCCCCTCCACGCTTTCCAAATAACTTTGTATGGTAGAGTGTTGTCCCCTCACGACTTTCGATCCCAAAAGAAGTTGAACATTCATTATTATTTTTATACCTAGCAATAACAAGTTTGCTGAATTAAAAGTCGGGCTGAATTAGAATAAATTAACTGTAAATGCCCATAAGAATTCACAATTGACACTAAAATTAAAGGGTTACCGATTCAAACTTACGATAGATACACATTTACCCATCACTGTGGTGTGTCTGGCAGGCCCCCCGCCAACGAGCGGTGGTATCAGTACATCGCCCGACAGCTAGACCTGGACCTGCTCAAGGATCCGGCATTCCTCTCCATGTGCATCGGGATGTCCGTGGCCCTGGCGTCAGACATGAGCTTCTCTCTGCTGCTGCCGTTCATCCTCGGTGACTACAAATTTGACGTCAACACAACTGCCAAGCTTCAGTCCGTGGTGGGTGCGGCTGACATTCTATCAAGGTTCTTCACCCCCTTCGTAATCAAGAAGGTCCGGTTATCAGCGAGGATCGCGTACTTGCTCAGTCTGATCGGACTGATCATCAGCAGGTTTTGTAAGTATTAAAATCTTTAAATTTGAATTATGATCTTTTCTGTATTTTACTTATCCTGCTGTTAACTTATTTTCTCTTGGAAAATTGCCTTAAAAGTACCTTGTATATAATGGAAAATGCTTCATCAATTAGATAACCTGAGCTTAATGATAATGATTAAAGTTATTGATAGAATAGTTAAGTTATGTGTGTGATTTATTTTATATTTTACAAAAAAATTTAGCTTTTTTTAGGATGACAATGAGTTGACACAGTTTAAATGAATACTTGAGATCACAAATTAGGAGATTTCTCATTTACTTTTATTTGCTACAAACAGATATTGTCCTAATATTATTTTTATTGGTTATAAGGAGTTGGAGTTATGACTCCGGTTGTTAAACGTTTACCTAATTGTGTGGATCTGTGGCAGGTTTGACGCTGACGTCCCAGTTCTACCGGGTGCTGGTGGTGGTGGCCGTGTTTGGGGCGTCCAAGGGCGTGCGATCCGTGTTCATGCCCCTGGTTATCCCCAACTATGTGCCGCTGGACAAACTGCCCTCCGCTCAAGGGCTTCAGAACGTCATGCACGGATTGTTCCTTATGATGCTGGGCCCGGTTATAGGTAAGGAAACACAATCATAAAAAAATAGAGCTATACAGTTAAATCCAATAACAGAGTGTCTACTGGTCACTGAAGTCACCGAAATTCACGGAAACGGAAGTCACCAAAAAGTCACTTATTTTTCCTTAAAATGCAAGAAAAGTTACCGATTTTTTGTATAAATTGAGAAAATAATGTGATTGTGAGCAAAAGTTTCACAACTTTAGCAATTTCACTGCATAATTTCATAAATAGACCATGAAAAAGTCACTGATTCTGAACATTTTTCATCCCCAAAAGTCACTGATTTTTGTATCTACTTGGCAGTAGACACCATGAATAAACTTGACCCACTGTGGACCAAGGTACTGTCGAGTTTGGATAAATTTGCGTTTCCCTGAGTCAAGTTTACTCGGTTAGACCAAGTAATGTCTGCTCTCAATTATGATCATATTACGGAAAAATGCCCCTAAACAATGAAACCATGTTAAAAGATGAAATTATCAATCATAAATTCTAATGTTAGCTGTCAGTGATGTTCATAACACAGAAAACCAGCCACAGCCGCAGCGAAAGATTGTAAATTCTGTCTAATGTCATCGTGTCAATGGAGATGTGAAAAAAGCCACTAAAAATAAACATTGTAAACTAATATTTAAAAAAGTTAAATTTAAAACAATTAATTAAAGTGGTAATTAGCGAATCATGCTACACACAATTATACATTGTTGTTGCCTACATTAATTTTTCTTTTAAATGTCTCAGTGTCATTGCTGGCACTTAGCTTGACCTGAATCTATAAATGATTTTTTTTTAAGCATGTATGATCTTGATGGTAGAACTCACTGTGCGTATGGTTTCATCTACTCCATCTACTTAATAGTTAGGGATGGACGGGTCTCGAAATTACGAGAAATTTTCGAGAAATTTTTAATCTCGTTAACCGAGACTAGATTTTATTTTGATCGAGCTTTTTCGAGACGAGAAATAATTCGTGAATAACCATAAAAACGAGTATAAATAATCTACGAATTTAATACTGCAAAATAAATTATTTTGAAGCAATGTGAAGTGTTTTATTTTCCTATCCTCCTCACAACTTGAAACTTAAATTGCCATCATAAACGGTTAAACTACGGTTGGACTTCCAAGATTTGAACTGGACTGGAGACGGCTCTACGGCTGCATCTGCACGGACTGTTAGTGGTACTGACAATCAACAGTAGTGGGCGGAGTCAACATAGCTTCTGATTTATAAAATAATTCATTTGTTTGATAAATCTTTAGAACATTGGGAAAACTTTATAAACAATCTATATATTAATAGGCAAGCATGTTTCATTTCCTCCTTTTTTCTCAGCTTGTGTGTATTGTAGGAGAAATCCCCGTATACCGTTAGAAAGGTATTGTGCTGTAGATGAGCACAATCGCGTTTTAATTCACATCGGCCCATGGAGCTATGCCCTACAAGCTTTCAAAGTTTCAATGTTAATCTTATGGGAGGAGGATAATTCATTGAATCATAAGATAGCTGTTGTAATAACAAATGCTAGCAAATAAGGAAGAACAGATGTTTCATTTATTTATAAAATATTTTAAAATTATTTTCCTCAAATTCAACTTAATTTTTGGTCGAATTTCGACCAGTGGGCAATCTCTAGTAAACAATCATTATTTGACATTTAATTGCTTCAAGATGATTATTTAAAACTGATTCTAATAATTTTTGACAAATTTAAGAGCTGTTTTGACATTGGCAGTAAGAATAGTAGTGACAATCAGATGAATGACAAGATAGCCAATCAGATTGAATAATGGCTAACCTCAGATATCCCACGTAATACAGAATTTAATTTACTTTCACACTCTTAGCAGAGTTCAGCTATTTTAAGTAGGGATGGACGGGTCTCGAAATTACGAGAAATTTTTGAGAAATTTTGAATCTCGTTAACCGAGACGAGATTTTATTTTGATCGAGATTTTTTCGAGACGAGAAATAATTTGTGAATAACGATAAAAATGGGTATAAATAATCTACGAATTTAATACTGCAAAATAAATTATTTTGAAGCAATGTGAAGTGTTTTATTTTCCTATCCTCCTCACAACTTCAAACTTAAATTGCCATCATAAACGGTTAAACTACGGTTGGACTTCCAAGATTTGAACTGGACTGGAGACGGCTCTACGGCTGCATCTGCACGGACTGTTAGTGGTACTGACAATCAACAGTAGAGGGCGGAGTCAACATAGCTTCTGATTTATAAAATAATTCATTTGTTTGATAAATCTTTAGAACATTGGGAAAACTTTATAAACAATCATTATTTGACATTTAATTGCTTCAAGATGATTATTTAAAACTGATTCAAATAATTTTTGACAAATTTAAGAGCTGTTTTGACATTGGCAGTAAGAATAGTAGTGACAATCAGATGAATGACAAAATAGCCAATCAGATTGAATAATGGCTAACCTCAAATATCCCACGTAATACAGAATTTAATTTACTTTCACACTCTTAGCAGAGTTCAGCTATTTTTTAGGCCATAAATGTTTAAAATCGGCTGATGGTTGATTTTATTTCAAGGTTTGGATACTAAAAAAAACTGAATAGGCCTATTAACAATAATTGTTGAACAGCAATAAATAGGTTGTGTGAAATACATAGAAAATCAATGGTCTTACCAGAACCATACAGGCTTCATGGCTACACAAATGCTTGCCTTTACTCAGTTAGGAGAAAAATAAAAACCTTACCACTAGCAGACGACAAATTGAGGGAATTACATGAATTCGAAAGCAGTGAAAGTTATGTATACTGGACTTGAATATTTTGGTGAAATGACAATAAATAGAAAACAAAATGAGAGCTGAAGATTGTCTTATGGACAAAGACAAAGAAGAAGAGATTGTTTTAAAATTAAAATCCTCCAATTGAAAGTTAAGTTATTTCTTGTTAGCCTCCCGGCCTCTAGGCTTGTGATTCAAAGTTAGTAGGCCTATGCCTACTAGAAATCTGTGAGTGAGGAAAAGCTCTTATTTGGAAACATTTTAAAGTAGGTTAATAGTGAAAAGTGAAGTAAGTAACTGTAACAGAGGATTCTCTTTTTATGTTTTACTAAACGTAGGTCGGTAGGGTTTATGGTGAGTATATATATTCTCAACCTTTTTATTGGGTACACTCCTTTATAGGCCTAGACCTTTTGTTAAGAAAGTGACTTTTTTAACTTCAGTTTATTAACATAATCAGCAATTTACAAAGAAATATTTGTTCCTTCACATTAATCAGGATTAACCATGTTACAAAATCAGATTAAAATCCCGAACGCACATTTCTTGTGATGTATGAGAGGGAAAATCTCATCTCGATCTCGTCTCGAAATTATTTGAGAATTCAAAATTCTCGTCTCGTCTCGTCTCGAACTGAAAATCCAATCTCGTCCATCCCTAATTTTAAGCCATAAATGCTTAAAATCGGCTGATGGTTGATTTTATTTCAAGGTTTGGATACTAAAAAAAAACTGAATAGGCCTATTAACAATAATTGTTGATCAGCAATAAATAGGTTAAATCAATACCTCCTAGAATAATAAGAGAAGGCCAATCGACTGAAATTCGTTACGTCATATAAGTAGGCTGATGTGTTATATTACGATGTAAGAAAACAGATGTGCTACTGTCAGTTGACGGGGTTTCATCTGTCATGACTAACTTATTTGTTTACAAACAACGAAAAATCAAAACAAGATTAGATGTTTTACCGTTTTTTGGGGACAACCAGCACCCTCTAAAGCATGAGTTGGAACTAATGATTTAACACATCAGCCTACTTATATGACGTAAAGATCTTCAGTTGTCTGGCCTTCTTTTATTACTCTAGGAGGTGTTGGTAAAATACATAGAAAATCAATGGTCTTACCAGAACCATACAGGCTTCATGGCTACACTAATGCTTGCCTTTATTCAGTTAGGAGCAAAATAAAAACCTTACCATTAGCAGACGACAAATTGAGGGAATTACATGAATTCGAAAGCAGTGAAAGTTATGTATACTGTATACTGGACTTGAATAGTTTGGAGAAATGACAATAAATAGCAAACAAAATGAGAGCTGAAGATTGTCTTATGGACAAAGACAAAGAAGAAGAGATTGTTTTAAAATTAAAATCCTCCAATTGAAAGTTATTTCTTGTTAGCCTCCCGGCCTCTAGGCTTGTGATTCAAAGTTAGTAGGCCTATGCCTACTAGAAATCTGTGAGTGAGGAGAAGCTCTTATTTGGAAACATTTTAAAGTAGGTTAATAGTGAAAAGTGAAGTAAGTAACTGTAATAGAGGATTCTCTTTTTTGTTGTACTAAACGTAGGTCAGTAGGGTTTTTATAGTGAGCCTATATTTTCTCAACCTTTTTACTGGGTACATTCCTTTATTGGCCTAGACCTTTTGTTAAGAAAGTGACTTTTTTAACTTCAGTTTATTAACATAATGAGCAATTTACAAAAAAATATTTGTTCCTTCACATTAATCAAGATTAACCATGTTACAAAATCAGATTAAAATCCCGAACGCACATTTCTTGTGATGTATGAGAGGGAAAATCTCGTCTCGATATTATTTGAGAATTCAAAATTCTCGTCTCGTCTCGTCTCAAACTGAAAATCCAATCTCGTCCATCCCTATTAATAGTATTTCATGGTACCTTTATAGTCACTCTATTATACAGTATACTCTCACCACCACAACCGTTGATAACACAACTACCTCGATAACAAGCAAATTTTTCTAATACTTGTGAATTGCCCATAAATCTCAAATGTTCTATAAGATCAATTCTTTTCATATAAATACCTCGATAGCACGCATTTTTATAAATATAATTATTGCACAATCAAACTCTACAAACGTATTTCAAAATGTCTAAACTTCTATACCTCTATAACATGAATTTGAATTTGCTGTATGAAACGAATCTTTAAGTAAATGAACTTTGTAACACAATCCAACCTTAATAGCCTGAAGTATCTCTTTATTGAACTTAAGAATCGCCTTTCTCATGCATTTTTCCCACAGTTTGGACAGGTATCATGTAGTAAGCGATGTTTTTATGGTCAGTTCTAGGAAACCCCTTCCCTACACTTTTTTCTGGAGGCAAATTTTTTCATCAATCAGTTGCGTGTCTGCTGTCAAACTAATGTTATTGATTTTATTTACGTCGCATTTGGCAAAGCTTCTCTGCTGCCGTTAAGTGTTGTGATAAGACATAAAACATAAGATTTTTATTTCCATAACAATATTCAGAGTAATACATTGGATTCGTCAAAGTTTTTTTGTAACAAATACATTAGAACTAAACTAATACATTCAAAAGTCCTCTGAAGTCCAGTTACAGTTAATGAATTCATCAACATCTAAAAGCTTTTTGCAGTAAGAAGCGGGTTACAACAGTCCTGAATTGACTACATGTTAAATTAATGTATCAGTTTAGTTGTGGCAGTGAATAGGGATCACAGAAACATGTCTGGAAAACATGAATTTCCGCCTTTAAATAAATGTTGAATTTAAGAACATAATTTTTTCATACAGTAAACATTACCTAAGTGTGTTGAATTTAATGGTGATTGTGTTAATTTATGATGAACTCTTGCTAGTGAAGTTTTCCTAAAATTGCACTTGCCTTGATAACAAGAATTACCAGTAAAATGTCATTGATAGCACGACACTCAATCAGACGAGCACCTTGATAAGATGTGTTTTGTATAACCCCTTGAGAATCGTCTTATTGAGGTAGGACTGTAAGAGTCTTTATAGGGAACATAAACAATCAAATTAAAGCACTCCAATGCTACAGCCAATGTCTACCACATCCTTATTAAAAAAAAGTTTCTCTTTTGCGCATTCATTTTAATTTCGGTTCCTGAGTTTTCAACACCAATTTGACCTGTTGGCAGGTTATGTGAGAGATAGGACTGGCAACTATGTTCTCTGCATCCACATCATGAACAGCTTAACAGCCCTGACCATCCTGCTTTGGACTTTGGAGTTCATGTTCATGAGATCAAAGAAGAACACTTTCGTTGATGTAGCTGATGTTGAGAGATAGTCATGGAATCTGACTATGTATTGAAAAAAAGTGCTTAACTGTTGATTGTAGAGTTACTTACTCTCGTATTATAAGATATACTGGGGTTGGTCAGTGTTAGCCAAACACCAAGAGAAGTGTTTAGCTTACAAAAAAGTGGGAGTAAAGTTTGAACTTGATCTACCTCTCCAAAGTACTTCCTTAACTGTTAATTTAAAACAAATAATGAAACTATTGCTCAAATTATTACAAAGTATTATTGTTCAAACTGTTGAAGTATTATATTTCCAGGTTAAACCACTAGCTTGAAAACATGTTACTTAGGTCGCAGCCTAGGAATCAGGCAGGTAAATGATTTGCAACATTGCCATATTGTCAGTGGTTATGTTAAAATATTAATTTCATCAGATATTTTATATATTTATGTTATCGTTTTGTTTGCTTAATTCTTGATACCATTTTAGGTAATTTTATAGAATGTATACTCAGCACATAGTCTAGGCAACACTGGACGCTGCCGAGTGTTGCCAGTTGTGCATTAAGCAATTTTTCACAAACCCTCTTATCTTAGTCCTATATGGCGACATTGCATTTTCTCTCATCCGCCTGATTTTGCGACCGCTACTTCACTTGAATATTTTTATAAAAATTATTTAGAAAAATTTTCACTTTTATAACGTTTATAGTGGTTTGTTATATAGTTCTATAAAACCCCCTGAGTTTTTTACAAATTTAAATGGTTTATAATACATACCCATCGGCTGACTTACAATAATAATACTTAAAAAGAGCTGAAATAGTCACACAAAATAATAATAATTAACTACAGTAATGCAATTATTATTCTCAAAGCAAAACTAAATTTTGTTACAAGAAAATAAAATTATTATTTTAATCTTAGCTTGGCCTATTTTCTTTTGTTTTTAATAAAAGTTTTAAATCTAGGTTCATGTTGTTTAAGCTAGTAAAAAATTGGGTTTTCGAGGATTTGTTTACTGGAAGTTCTAATAATTATTTAATTTGTTGTTTAACCTGTGTTGTAAACATAACTATAAAATCATATTTAAAAATTATTGTGTACTTATTTTTAAAAAAATTCTTAAGTATGTTTTATTTAATTAATTTTTTCCAATACAAAGAGACTACCAGTATATCTTTCTTAAGTAAGAATTTATTTAGAGTACTTTATCACAATTGTGTTCACCGTTCATGCTCATTTTTAGTCATAGGAATCATAATATGTTATAGTTTATGTATTTTTGTTTGAAGCATAATTAGACAAATATATCATTATATTATTTAGAAAATTTACTATGCTAGAATCAATGTAATGTTTTTAAGTTACGTAGTTTTTTTATTGAAAACTTTCAATGTATAAGTTCAAATCAAGGTAAAGTTTTATCTTTTGGAATTGTTTTTGATTGAATAGTTTTATAAAAGATTGTGGCATTTCTTGAGAGATTGTTACAAATCAACTATCATTAGTGCAGCCAGTCCTTAGCTTCTAACACAGGAAGATAAATTTGCTACATTATACCACAGAAAAATAAGACCAGGGATAATTTTTTTTTACCGTGGAGCGAACGTCCTACCCATTATTCCCTAAGTTAGCATAAGTTGCTAGAGTTAGCGTGAGAGAGAGTGATCTAATCAGGAACGGTTGTTTTGGTGGTGGAAGATGCTCCCCTCTCTTCTTCCATTTGTGCAATGGTGGAGGGGATTGCAGGTTTGGTAGCCGTGGGGGGGGGGGGGGGGTTGTCTGGTGGTAGTGCGCTCTCCAGGTGGTGAATCTACGACCTACAACTTAAATGTTCCTCTGGTTTTCTTTTCTTTGAATAGGCTAGGTTATCTAGATCTACCAATTCAGGACTCTGAGAAGGGAATCAATTCTATACAATAAAACTTAATGTTGCTTGCTATTTGTAAAAAAAACCTTTGAAAGATAAAACTGTGAATAAGCACAATATAGAAATTTATCCTAAGAGTTATTTTTGTTTAATTTTTATCACTGAGCGTACCCTAATTTTTTATACCGCAACTTAAATATTAGTGAATGTTTTTATATCACTAAGCTAACAATTTCATATTGTTATAAATTAACATTCGGACTTACGCCTGCTGATTTGGATTGGCTGTTTACCATTTTATCCTGATAACCAATAGTCTATAAAAAATATAACCTTTCTTGATTATAGTTGTATTTGTTAAGAAATTTACTACAGTACACTCTCGTTCATCGGAACTAATGTGGAGGATGGCCGGTTCGGATGTCAAAATATTCCGATGAAGCGGAGTCCGTCGTGAGTCATCATTTCCGCCCGTACGGTGACCTATCGTGATTGTATTCACTCTTGTTTTTAACATAACACAAGAGATTTATGAAAATAAGGCACTCAAACTTTGAATTTGGTAACAATGAACTTATAGGAATAAAAACAACGCAGGAAAAAAGATCCAAAATCTTTATTCTCATATTCCATATTCATTTTCCACTCATATTCCAGCAGTCAACTGACTTCCATGTAACACAGGTGCAGTTGCGACACGAGACAGGACTGAATGAGAGTTTGTTAAGCGATCGAAGCGGATGTTCACTTCCTGCCCCTTCCTCTTTCAATTTTTTGTGCGAATACTCTACGGCCTCGTAAATCACATCGATGGGTACACATTATGGAAAACGCCTGAAGACGTTTGATGCAAAATGTGGTACTTTACTGTTGTGCAGATAGAACGAATGGAAATTGAAGGCGCTAAAACGGAAAAACTATTTATTTCGAAAAAAAAAATTAATAATATCCAGATTTTCAGTTCCGATGAAGCGGAGTTCCGATGTCGCCGAGTCCGATGAACGAGAGTGTACTGTATTGTAATTTTTCAAAAAAGGGAAGTGAATTTCCAACATTGGGAACACCCTTTTTTCAGCCCCTAATGTAGAGACTTGAAATATTCACATGCAGGATTTCATTTTCTTATTGACTTATAGTGGCTGTTACAAGTAAAAATTTTAATTTGCTGTTTATAGTTTTTATAATTATTATTATTTAAGTATTAAAATTTCAAGGCCATAAGCAGATTAAACTCATGTGTTTTTAGTTCCTCTAACTTTAGCAAAAATACTCTTTAAGTGAAAGTTAGCATTGCACACTCCTGTAAACAGCACTAGAAGTCTAAATTATGTTTCTTTTGTTTAAAATGACTGTTCAAATATTAGACTTGGTTCAAGTTAATTACAATACAATGCAAGTTGGTCAATGTAAGTCTGCTCTTACATGTCCATCCATTTCAACTTCTTCTCCACTGAGTGAATCAAAAATCTAAAATAGAAAACTTACTATTCTAAATAGATCTAAATTTTTTAAGAGAAATTAAGAGAAATTTTATGTTATGAATCTAGTAGACTCCTTGTTCGGAATTGTTTGGCTCAGCTGTGTGGGAATGTGTCATCTGCCTGCAGATGTTTCACCCAGTATAGTTTGTTGCAGGAAACCACTTTTCTTCATGGTTTCCTGATTTTATAACTGAACGGAATTTCTCAGTTCTATTGCAAGTTGTTTTTTTTTTTTTTTTTTTTTTTTTCTGTAATCCCTACCAGCTTTTCAAAGTCAACAGATTTTTTTATGTAAATGTGTAAACAAATATGCATTGTTTGCTATGTAC